>CM046813.1:35037652-35506431 GCA_025617385.1 Murraya koenigii
ACCTGTAATTTGGAGATGTAGGACTGTACGGACTGGCAGGAGACAATCTTGGACTACTCGGTGAGTAGGCCAGCGACGGACTGTATTTGGCGGACTGAGGATTGTAACTTGGGGATGTAGGGCTATAGGTTGGTGAAGTTGGGCTATAACTCGGTGAAGTTGGACTGTAACCAGGAGAGGTGGGGCTATAGGCTGGCGAAGTGGGGCTGTATGATGGAGACGTAGGGCTGTACGATGGTGATGTTGGGCTGTAAGAAGGTGATGTTGGGCTGTACGAAGGAGAGGTGGGGCTGTACGATGGTGAGGTGGGGCTGTATGCTGGTGAGGTGGGGCTATACGCCGGTGAGGTGGGGCTATAGCTTGGTGAAGTTGGACTGTAACTGGGAGAAGTGGGGCTGTAACTTGGAGAGGTTGGGCTGTAGCTCGGGGATGTTGGGCTGTAACTCGGGGAGGTTGGGCTATAGCTTGGTGAAGTAGGCGAGTAAGATGGACTGGTAGGAGAATAGGCAGGACTGGTTGGACTATAACCAGGAGAACTAGGGCTATAAGTTGGTGAGGTAGGGCTATATCCAGGAGATGTGGGACTGTATCCAGGTGAAGTTGGGCTGTATCCAGGTGACGTGGGACTGTATCCAGGAGATGATGGACTGTAGCCAGGTGATGATGGGCTGTACCCGGGAGATGAAGTAGGAGAGAAGGCCATTCCACCAACATAAGGAGAAAACTGGGCATCCGTGACAGGGGATAGACGGAGATTTGGGCTAAACAAGTAACCTGGAGACATCATGCCATCATGATAAGGAGTACCAGACACCGGAGAACGAGCGGGTGTCATGCCAAACTCCAGACCCTCCATATAACTAGGAAGCTGAAGTTCGATGGCATTCTTCAGCATCTCATCATTGAGGTATAATGAACAGTCTCCCGTCCCAATAGGCGCAAGCTGACCTAACATTATATTCTCAGTGACCCCCCTCAAATGATCTGATTCGGCATACACTGCAGCATCAAGAAGAATGTCAACCGTTTCTTCAAATGAACATCTCATCATTGGTCCAGTATCATTCCTGTTGATGCCGTGACGAGTGATGGCCATCAAGTGGCCCCGATAGGTCATGGTATCACAAAGTATAGCCAGATGTCGGTAATTCACATAAGAGCCATCAAAAGATATAACTACTCGCAATTCATCCAATAGTGCCCGACGAACTGCCTCAATTCCTAAAACTTCAATTATTTCAATCAAGTGATTGCTTGTTGTCCTTCTCGCATCAACATCTTCATGACACATAACGGCTAAAAGATTCACACCTTCAGTATCCAGCATCCACTCATCTTCTGACTTAAATCCTTCATTATCATCATACTTGGTTGTTTTACCCCTTTTAATGAACACCTTGTTGATATCAGGGATACCTCGAAGAGCCATTTCTGTCAGCATGTTACTCTCAATCTTCTTCAAGAAGACATCATCTTCAGCTGATTCATCATTCAATTCTCCCTTTGGAGCTTCATCATTCATTATACGAATACGAAGGATGAGCTTATCAGCATTATCATCATTGAATATGCAAGTCAAATCATCATCAAACTCCTGATTTATCTTCTCAGCAACAGCTGCCATGCTTAATTTCTTATCAACCATCATTTCCCGATTCAACTCTATGCGGAGCAACCAAGGAGATATTTTTTCAGGTGCTATGTCCTCATCTGGCATCTCATAGTAAGACCTGACAAATTCAACATCCTCTTCAATAATTGTGCCCATGGGATCTGGATCATACCATACTTCTGTAGCTTCAGTAACACTACGAAGAGTAGTGTACTCTAGTGCACATTGAACATTCTTGGCCCTCTCCTTAGTTGAGTTAACGCCAGGTTTCAGAAATACAGAGAGTGAAGGTGTTTTGATTTTCTTAGCCACATTTATAATTTCCCTCAACCTTGGAACACCTAGTGTGACATTCTTCGCACTCACACCAGCATAATGGAACGTATTAAGAGTCATCTGGGTGGCAGGTTCACCAATTGACTGTGCAGCAACACAACCAATCATTTCCCCAGGTGCTACCAATGACTGTAAGAATCGTGACTCAATCTCACCAATAACCCACTCAAACGCTTCACGTGTAAGCCTGTGCTCCTTCAACACCCTTTTACTGGCAAAAGTGCTACGGAGCAAGATATTAAAGAAAAGGGTGGCATTCTTTTGGGCTTCCACACTCAATGGGTCTTCACCAGGAACAACTTTCAGCCTCTCCTGAAGCTTATCAACAGCTTCGACTACTTCCATTGGATGCATATCAGAAGGCCTTCGCGGATCAACCTTGAAAGTCTTCTGTGCATTCCAGATCAGTCTCTTAAGGTTAACAGGGAGTGGCCAAGAACTATCACCTGAGGTTGCAATCTCTGTTGCAAGCTGGTATCTATCTGCTTCAAGTTTCTGAACTTCTGCATCAAAAACATCTCGTAATTCTTTAATTGTTTTCAAATCATCAATAAATTCTTGCAGCATATAATTTGGGTTCCAGTTTTCTTCATCCATCTCAAATCTGAAAGCCTTATCAAATTCTGACTTCTTCATCTTCAAAGAATCAAGTGTCTGTGATTCTATCCAGACTGCATCCATACCATCTTCACCATAGAGAAACTGGATTACATCACCCAATGAGTTCCTCACAGTTCCATCATATTTTACCATTATATCTTCCATTGCTTTCACCAGCCGCCTCTGGATGTATCCAGTCTCAGAAGTCTTCACTGCAGTATCAATAAGACCTTCCCTACCACCCATAGCATGGAAAAAGAACTCCTGCGGGGTCAGCCCACGCAGGTACGAGTTCTCCACAAACCCTCGACTTTCTGGCCCATAATCATCTTTAGTAAAATGAGGCAATGTCCGATCTACGAACCCAAATGGGATACGCTTTCCCTCCACATTCTGCTGCCCCACACAAGCAGTCATCTGTGATATATTAATGAAACTTCCTTTGGATCCAGCTGTCACCATCGCCTTAAGATTATTGCTTTCTGATAAACTCTTCTGCGCGCTACTTCCAGCTTCATCACGAGCTGTATTCAGTACCTGAAGAATGCAGATATAATAGAATGAGCTAAAGGAACCAAAACAAAAGAGTCAGCAAAGAAGCAATTCTAGACTTCTAGTTAGGCACCTGGTTCACTTTGTTCTCAAATGACTCCATCATAGTCCGTCCAGGCTCAGGCTCTAAGCTTTTGTCTTGGGCTTGCTTAATAAGGTTTTTCACATTATTCTTTGCTTTAGAAATGGTATCGTTGATAGTTTCCATTGTTTTTGCATCAGCAATTGTATCTCCAATTCCAATACTAAAACCATTCTGCAAAAGCCAATAGTTAACAAGCCACTGTGTATGTCCCAAGAACTTGCGTGCAGCATCTGGACCAACTTCCTCCCTGTATGCGTGAAACCAAAATAAAAGGGTTAAAAATTGTAGAATTTAATAAAAACAACAAAAAGCATTAACAATGGTGTTATACCTGTTTCACTCCTAGTATTTTACATACTACTTCACGTAAAGCAGAATAAAACTTGGTACAGCTACAGCTTGGGTTTTTTCATCTGTTACATGTATGTTCTTCCTCCAAATATATTCATTCATTCCCACCCCCCCAAAACTAATATAAAAGCATGGGATGCTCCAGTTAAACATTATTTCCTTCACCTTCACTATGAACCAAAAATGATAGATATTGTGGCAGGTCTCAATCACATAACTAGAATATCCAAAATTCTTGGTACCTCATACTTTGACTTATTGACTACAATCAGTAATGCTGAAATATCTATTGTTAACCATAAACGTAAAGGACTTACCAAATGACATGTATAAGACTTCCCGTGGATGTACCGAGGGTCTTCTTGCAAAGGGTTCCAGAAAGCAGCTCCCCTTTTTCTATTCGAACTAGAGTATCCCCTGCAGTGAGTATACCCTTGTCATTGTCTGAATGCCAGGCAGCCGTTCTGAATAGATTTATTTGCTTAGGAATGATCAGATTAAAAACTTGTTTCCCAGTCCAAAGAGGCCGAGGTTTTAAAATTGTGGGTTGAGGAACTTTCCCATCAAAATCCTCCCACCACATCAAGATGTTCATGAAAACATCCTGCAAAAGGAATTGGAAATTACAATTGAGTATCAACCAGGAAAAGATAACATTAAAGCACTTAAACTGAGTGAAATAGTAATTACTATAACCTTCTCAATGAAGGTATCTCTTTTAGTGATTTTACGGCATCCCAAAAGTGTATCCTGGACGATGCCCATTACAGGCCTATTTGACTGAGGAGACACAATGCATTTAGGTACCATCATTAACTCCAAAACTTCTGCTCTAGTTTCAAATGACTGAGGAACATGCATGTTCATTTCATCACCATCAAAATCAGCATTGTATGGTGACGTAACAGAAAGATTCAAGCGGAAAGTTGAGTACGGCATGATCTTGATTCTATGTCCCATAATTGACATTTTATGAAGACTGGGTTGACGATTAAAAAGAACAAAGTCCCCATCATTAAGGTGCCGCTCCACCTGCAACCACATCAGCAAAGGTTAGCACTTATTACGGAAAGGCAATAACTATTTCTAAACAAGTCCGAGCAATACCTTGTAACCAAGCTCCAAGTGGTGATCACTACTTTTCTTTAAGTAACGGAGATCGAGCCTTTGACCATCATCCCTTATGATATATTTGGCACCAGTTTTGCCAGGAGGGGGATGAGGCCCATATTCAACAAGCTCTTTTAACCTGTTATATAAATGAAAAAGCTTCAATTCAACATGCATCTAAATTAGTAGAACAAATATAACAAATTTGACGCATATACCTTTCAATGTTATACGGGGTAACAGTTTCTGGGTATGTCAGATTTAATGCAATACTCCACGGCACCCCCAGTTGATCAATGTTGATAGTTGGGTCTGGTGTTATAACTGTCCTGGCTGAGAAATCCACACGCTTCCCCATCAAGTTACCCCTGATGCGGCCTTCCTTTGCCTTAAGCCTACTACAGATTGATTTAATAGGTCTACCTGATCGCTGTGTAGCCTGATCAACAAAGAAGAAACCCGGGCAATAAGTAGAGATTGAAAATATGCAAATGCATGCAATTTATGCATGTGCATGTTAGCAACAGTACCCTCGGCTGCCCAGGCAATTCATTGTCAAAATATGTGGCTATGTGAAACTGCAACAATTGTGCAAACTCAGATATGATATGTGCAGGTGCCCCGTTCCTCTCCTGTCTCCTCAAATTCTCATTGTGCCGAATGATCATTGCCAATTGATGAGTCAAATCATCCTGTAGTCAGCAATAACAAGTAATTAGAATTCATATATATATATATATATATAAAGAGAGAGAGCAAGAGATAGTCATGCTTTGGTGCAAACATTTGCCCTTTTACAATTGCACATTTTAAAAGTGCAGACATCTGCACCTTTATATATGTTTATATACAAATAATTCTCAAATAAGGACATCTTCATTTTAACAAAGCAAAGATGCCACTAACAAACAAAAAAAAACACAGATTTCAGTAACAGAAAAATAATTACAGTTTTCAATGTATTAAAATATGTATTTTTATATATTTTAGTGGTATCCTCACTTTGTTAAAGTGAGGCTGCAGCCAGCATCACTTGCTGACCCTAAAACGCGAGCCAACAATTTCAAAAGTGGGAGCAGCAATATAGAGTCCTTCTCTAACGACGACATCTTCACCTTTTGCACTAAAATACAAATATATATGTGTGTCCCTCTGTGTGTGTGTCTCTGTGTGTTTGTGTGTGTGTGTGTTTGTGTATTTCAATACATTGGAGAAACTATTTTTTTGCTTGCTCGTGTACAAAAATCTGTAATTTTTTGTTTGTTAGTGACATATTCACTTTGTTAAAATAAGAATATCCTCACTAGAGAATTATTATTATTATTATATATATATATATATATATATATATATTCACCTTAAGAATACTTGAACATGAATCAATAAAATTTCATTATGCCACTGTAAAATGGATAAAAGTTAGCGAAATGATTAAGCTAAAATCCTAGAAAAGCGAGTATAGAAATATGAAGCAGAGACTTGCCTCACTCCTAGATGACGTATCCATCATCACCGAGGGCCTCACTGGAGGTGGAGGAATTGGAAGAACTTGCAGAATCATCCAATCAGGACGGGCATACTTAGGATTCAATCCTAAGAGTTGGCAGTCATCATCACTTATCCTCTTCAGAACACCAAGAACCTGAAATACGCTCAAAAGAGTTAGAATCACGAAACAAGCAGGTGGAAATGAGGCTAGGTATATATTGCATTTGGAATGAGATACCCTTTCAGCAGTAAGTGTCTGCTTTCTTTCAACAGGTTCAGGAAGTTGTTCCTGGTCATCATTCTTTTTCCTTTGAGCCTTGTACTCCGCAATCATCTTCATGCCTTCAATAGTCAGCTTTGGTTGCTGAGCACCACAGCCACCCTTTTTCTTTTTAAGAGGTTCTTCACCATCTTGACCAGGGACGTCAATCTCATCACCACCTTCACATTTGGTTTTGTTTTTGCATGCATCCAAAATCTTTTTAAGCCTGTTCTTGGGATTCCTAATTTTCAAGGCTTGCTTAAACTTGTGATCATCCTGTTTGAACAAGTAAATCATAAATGAAGCAGAAAATAATATAGTAGAAATCTAAAAGAGGAAGAAGAAATAAGGCGTACAAAGAATAACAAGATTGATCTCATCTACCTCATGAGAAACAAAATAGAATGAGAAAGGAAGGATTATTCCAACAGTTTAAATAACCTAGTCCACATAGAAGGCCCATGACAAATGCATATATGAAAGCCTACTAGGATCCACTCTGAAACCATAACTCATTTACAAATCCTGTTTCACCATGTCTAATGGTGAACTCTACATGCATGAATAAAAAATTATTTATACTTACCTAATCGAAGTTTGTCTTATGTGTGCCAAATGATTAACATTTAAAATTGGTCTAATTTTCAGTTTTTTAAGAATCTAATGAGTTCTCTGAAAGTGATGCTAATGTCTGATTTCAAATACTACTTGGAATCCCCTGATGCTAGTGAAGAACCAAGTAGGAAAAATTCAATTAAAACCCAATGTGATCTAAAACAACTGATAATCCAAATAAGGATTTATGAGGAAGGCAGAAGAAAGAACCTCAAAACACACAATGAAGGGTAAGGGCTACCTCATCAGCAAGAATTTTCGAGCAATTGAAGCAAACAGACCGCATGATGCTCAGCACAGTCTTCATAAACCCTATATGAAACATCGGCTTAGCAAGCTCCAAATGCCCAAAATGACCTGGGCACTCCGCCATGTTGGCCGTACAAGTCTCACACTTCATCTTTCTGTCAATTGTACCGAGCCTAGGGTCACTTAAACCTCCTGGCTTCGGCTTCCCTCTCTCAGTAGTTTCGCCGTGTTCAATCTGTATCACTGACATTTGCCTCTGTATACACCAAATGGCAATTATTCAATCAACCGTTAAAAAAAATACCAAGAACCACTCGCAGTGTCTTCAGTGTCCAAAATTATCATAGGAAAAATGATACAGAATTATTAAAAAAAAAAAAACATTTTCAAAAGGAGTAGCTAAACCAGTGCTCTTCAGAAGCTTCAAAAGTTCAATTTCCCCAATTTTTTTTTTCCTCAGCAACCAGACAAACCACCAAGAATTACGGAAGAGAAATTCGAAAGGAAATTACAATTTCGTCGGGACTGAGAATGCCGAACTGGACCATGCGGACCTTGGCGACCTCCGCCGGGGAGTAAGGAAATCTTGTATCCATGGCGATCGAATTTAGAAAACTCTATTCTAGGGTTTCTGAAAATCTGGGAAGTATAATTTAATTATTTAAAAATAAATTTTTTACTTGATAATAACTTGTGTTGTTTTTCATTTTTTTTTTCCTTTTCTCAGTTTCTATTTCGGAAAAACATTTTGGGTTGGTTACCGTTGTTATTTGACTCTAAGAGATCAAGGGATTTTGATTCAGTAGAGGTCTCTCTAAATCCTCTGCAACTGGAAAAATGAAAACGCGTCACCCAAAGGCATATTTATAGAGGAAACAAGCCGCCTAGGTCACGAGACCGACCTTGTTTAAGTGGACTGACTAAAATACCCTCCATCAGTTGCCTTGATAGCTGCCAAAAGCCCAAAACAAAATGGAGATGGGATGATCGTATAATTTGATATGATTATTTGAAATTAAAAATTTAAGATGAATAATATTATTGATGTTTTATTTTATTAAAGTTTCTTAAATTAAATATAAGTTAACTTATTACAACTTTAGCTTTAATCTCACGTGATTTACTTTGAAAGTTTAAAAGTAATTATTGTAGAAAAAATTATAATTATAAAATAAAAATTAATAATATGTAGTAAATATAATTTTTAAATAATAATTTTAATAAAATTATTAAAGATATAATAAATATTTCATCGTACAAATAAAAAATTATATTAACATAACTTTTAAACTACAACCGTTAGTGTTTATCAAACACATTAATACTGTAACTTAAAAACTACAACTATTTAACCTTAATCCTAAATATACTCTTAAATCTCTAATTTAATTAGTATTATTTCTACAAACATATAGAACATTGTCTATAAAAAATATATAGAACATTCTAGATTCAACCACTTATATCTATTGACACATGTAGTATATTGTATGCAAGAGTAGTGTGATTATTTTGTACTGTTAGAGTTGGGTAAGTTACCCAATGGGTCATTCTGACCCGACTTGACCCTTGTAAAAGTAGTTATTACTTAGGTAATTATTAGTAGTAGTGTATATATTAAAGGTATATTTAGGATTAAAGTATTAAAATATTTGGTAAACACTAACTATTGTAACTTAGAAGTTATATTAATATAATTTTTTACTTAATAAAAAATTTATTATGTCTTTAATAATTTTATTAAAATTATTATTTAAAAATTATATTTACTGTACATTAACTTTTATTAATATAATTATTTAAAAATTATTAACGTTTATTTTATAATTACACTTATTTTCATAACAATTGTAATTTTTACAATACCTCAATCCTAAACATACGGAAAGTTGAATTAGCATGGTAATTGTCAACTTGTCTTCCTTCTTGTTTTCTCTCCTCTACTGGCGAAATGAAAAGGGCAGAAAACCAATGATAGAGATTTGAGAATTCTATAATTCTAGCCTCATCACTTACCCTCTTCAGAACACTAAGCACCTGAAAAACACTTAACAAATGTCAGCATCATGAAACAAGTAGGTTAAAATGACGACAGAAGCATATTCCTGATAGCATGGTAGTCGGCAATTATCTTCATGCATGCCGTCAATAGTGAGATTTGGCTGCTGAGCACCACAGCCACCACTTATCTTTCTAAGAGGTTCTTTTGTCAAGAACATCAATCTCCCCATCACCTTCACATATAGTTCTCTTTTTGCAGGCGTCCAAAATCTTTATAAGTATGTTCACGGGATTCCTTATTTTCAAGGCTTGCTGAAACTTATGGTCCTCCTGCTTTAGCAACAATCAAATCGCACATGAATAAGTTAATACTGTAAGAGCATATAAAACAAAAAGGGATAACAGTCATCCAAAAAGGAAAATTTAGTAACTTCATTTAGATACTATTTTGAATTTCCTGATGACAGTAAAGAACTTAGAGGAAAATTTTCAACTATTACTCATGAATGATAATATGATCTATGCTAACTTCTTATCAATATTCTTAAGAACTTTGAGATCCAAGATAGATAATGAAAAGAAAAATTTAGATCAAAATCAAAAACAGTATCTGTCTAAAAATCATAACAAAGTGAAATCTTACTTGATCAACAAGAATTTTAGAACAATTTATCAAAAAAATGACTATCTAAAAGCCAACCCATCTAGATTTCAATAATCTAAAGATTATTGAAGAAGAAGGTAGCATAGTTTGACAAGGAAGAAGAAGGCAATACATTTGACAAAATGAAAAGAAAAAATAATAATTATTTTTTTATGATTTTAGCTATAAATAGAGGAATGCACGTTCTAATTTGATATCTTATTTTTCATAAAAAATTATCTTTTTTGTTTTGAAAGATAGAAAAAGTTTTGTGAGAGCTCAAAAGTTCTAATATTCTTGTGTGTCTAGTATTTGAAAGATTTGGTGTATTGGAGTTCTGGGAAGTGAGCTAAAATATTACAATACTAGTAATCCTCATATCACTAATAAAATATTTTTTTTTGTCTTTGTCCGTGAATGTAGGTTATAAACTGAATCACGTAATTTATAATATCTTTGTGTGTGCTTATTTTTTATTTTTTATCTAATTTTATTTTATCTATTATTCTACTTCACCCATATAATTACTAACACAATTAAAGCAAATAGGCCGCGTGATACTAAGAGCGGTCTTCATAAATCTAATGTAAAACATGGGTTTAGGAAGCTCCAAGGGCCCAAAAAGGCCCGTGCAATCCGCCATGTCGGCCAAACAAGTCTCACAAATCATCCTTCTGCTAGTTGTACCAAGCCGAGGATCGCTTAGACCACCTGGCTTTGGCTTTCCCTTCTCTTGCATTTCATTGTGCTTAATCTCTACTACCGACATTCGCCTCTAAATACACCAAACAACAATTGTTATCATAGAAAGCACAGAAGAGTCAGTTTAAAAGATAAACTGTAGTCACAATAGAATGCTTCTTTAAGTTTACTATCTTTGTATCTGTTTCCATGTGCCAATTCATTAATCAACCGAACAAACATTAAGTGATACCAAGTATGAAGTATTCTGCAAATACTTAGAATTTAAAGACTGTTATCATCTCTCTTTCTTTGTATCTGTTTCAATAGATAATCAGTGGATCGGTTTTATTTGGGAGTACTGAAAAGATTGATAAAAGTGTGATAGTCTTGCAATGTTTGGCCAGAGTTCGTCTGTAATTAAAACGATTTTAGCTGAGGGGGTTGTCCATGGCAAAGGATTTCCCTAAGTAGGAAGTTTGCCAAGAAAACTCAATACGAGTCGTTTCGATTGGATCCTCAAATTTGGGCCAACTCCAACAGGCACTTAATTGGGCCAGGTAGTTCAATGCAATTACTAGTTGGGCCAATTCGCACAAAACTGCCGCCTCGATCAACCGCTTGTTACTTGTAGACTGCCGCCTTTTCAACGAAGAACTTTCCAAGCCGCGAAAATCGTCAACTCACAGCAAATCGACAACTAGAGAAAATTCTGGAAAACGCGCTTTTGAATTTCTCTCCTATCCCCTTCCTAATTCAATTCTATAACGATCGTCTATCACCCCAATTCTCCAAACTTTCTCAACCCGAGAAAAAACAGATGGCTTCGATTTACAGCTGCAAGGAGTGCGGGACAAATTTGAACCTGAACACGAGCCACCTTTATCCATCCACCGTCTACTTCCCGGCGGGTGACAAGGGCACTTTATCTTTTGCGATGATCGACAGCACCAAATTCAAGCTCGAGAAAGAGGACAAGATCAGGCCCTTTTTTGAGACGATGGATTACTGGGGGATTCAAAGAAAGAGGACAAAGATTAAATGCAATAACTGTGGCGTTGTTCTTGGTTATATTTACGACGATGGGCCTCCGGCTGTTGATACCCCTGGCCAATTTCATTTTGGACCTAGTCAAGTGATTCCAAGATACCCCAGATACCGGTTTAAGACCAAGGCTCTTCGTATCTCGACAGAAACTTGAACTATTTGGTCTTCTGTTTACTGCTCGTCTTTGTTTTTAGGTTGTATAATTGATGGGGGTGTTGGACAGTTTCATGTTCTTGTAAATATGTTGATTATTGATAAAAGGGTTGTTTTTTATTTCTCAAATCGTTCTGGATTCTTGTTTATTGTGTTCAAATATTTGCTTCGGATGTCTGTAATGGATGTACGCTAAATTGAATTGCGTTTAATTAAGAAGTTCATTCATATCTTCTGTTTATATTTTGTGTTGTTCTCTTGGGCCTGCAAATTGTGAGCTGTTTTATTAGAGTATTAGAATAGATTTATGCCTCGAATCCGATTGTTTAAGGTGATTCTTGTGTGTGAAATTTACCACGAAAATGAAAATGAAAATGATCAAAGCTTATTAATCAAGTCTACTCGCATCCATTGCCAATCTGGATTATTGGAAACCTATTTTATTCAATTGCATTTTGGGTTTTGGTTTCTGTTGGATGAACTGGACCTTACTTTGCCCCGATTGCATTAGATTGACTTGTAAATGGTGGCTTGCATGATCTTTTCATGGAAATCGAGAGAGTCAATTCAGAACCAGTAAATTTGTTGATAGTGGACAAAGTTTACCCAATTCCTCCTTTTTTTTATTTGTTTCTAATCGAACAAGAAATTTCTCTCTCTCTCTCTCTTTTTTTTTTTTTTTCTAAACTATGAGTATCTATCCTTGATGGGAACCAGCTAATGCATCCGCGGATTCTCGTGTTTATTTTTGGTTAAACTTATGGAAGTTGACTTGTATTCCAAGCCTTATTCTATTCTTGATATGAACTCGATTGGTTAACGTTTGTCCGTTTTTTCTTGGCACTGGAAGAATTGGAGTTTTCACATTATGGAATTTGGTTGTTACACATGCGCACTTAGTCTTTTATAACTCTACATTTTGGTGAACATCTTTGGTCGCGCTTATATATATGCTACCTAGTATTTGGTCTCTTCACAGAATTAATCTTTTTTTCTCTTATCATATTATGATCTAAAACTGTAAACTAATAGCACAATTGCCCAAAAACCCTTTTTGAAGATGCAGCTATTAGAGGTAGGGAAAAAAAAAAATGTGTTTATGCAAAGGCCAAACGAGCAGTTTCCCAGCCACTTGAATGATTCTGGGCGTGGAAGTCTAATGACGAGAGTGTAACAAAGCAAGAGATGGCCAGGAAATACCGATCTGAAAACTATTTTGTTAAGTTTATTCTCAATGACATATGCTTTTTAAAATGAGCAGGTTGACAAACAGCAATTACGCATATACTTAAACCAACCACCTCTTGACTCTATGGATTCTCACAAGCAAAGAACTGCAACTTATAAAATAATCTCTCGGACTCTTTTAAACCGTTGGAGCTACTTTGATTGATTGTACTGATTGATGATCCAGAAAATTGATTGCAATGCATTAGTTATTGTATTTTTCATTGAGAGTTGTTCTTTCTGAATAAGTGTATCTGATTTACGAGATTTCCCTGTCAATTGGTTATAATTATCATTGTAAAGTACATTCATACGGCAAACTTGGTTGAGAAAGTGCTTCAATTGTGGCTTATATGCTCTGCAAACAGTTACCTAGTAGGCATACCCAGTTTATGAGATCAGAATTGATTTTCAGGTTCACAGAATGCGCTCTAATCATTGAAGCACTTTACTTGAACGCCAAAGCTTTTTCCGGAAGTAGATACCAAATATGTTTTCACAATTTTTTTTAATTGGAGCACTGTTATCAAATTTGATAAGTAAATCATTAATGCACATCTAGATACTTAATTATAAATTAGAATAAATGAATGAGTTCGATTTCTTGTATGGCATCACAAATTAATAGAATACTTGGGTTACCGCGAAAGTGAATATATGCTGGAAAGGAAACAAATGCAAAGATAAAACAGAAACGAAGAAACAGATCGAAATGGATTATTTTCATGTGCGTGTAGATAAGCTGATTATAGATAAGACAATTGCTTTTTCAATTTCTCAAAACTCCTTATGGGTTCCTGTTCTAGTGTTCTTCTTCTTCACTTGATTTGGATATAATCGATTTGTGCTTTATGTGTTTATGAGTCAACGAATTTCATACCTCTGTCTACTTTAAGGACCGTGTGTCTTTTCACAGGGATGATTTTGGAGGAAATTTACTCTCTCTTTTTCCTTTTTCAGTTTTTTAATATGATACGTTAGAAAATTAAGTTTCTTCTTATAACACCACCTCTAAGTAATTGTCAAGTAATAATTAATAAAAAAATTAAATAAAAAATATATCAATCATATAATATAAGAATTACACACAAAAATTTTAAATATGAAGAAAAATCATAACCGTTGTCATAAGATAATTAAAGAAAAATATTTATTATATAAAAAATTATTACAATTATATTCTTTAAAATAATTCTAGCACTGTATTTATGTTCACCATTTAAACTTTATTTTTAAAATTATTTTCAACATGATAAAACAGCAAGTTGCATTTAATTATTTATCCAGTCTAGGAACCAACGAACGCAGCCTTGTACTTATCTGGGTTATTGTATGACTAAACTTATTTTATTCTATTGGACTAAGACTCTCTTTTAATTGGATATAAATGCCCCGGTCCCTCAAGCCCTGTAAAAGTTTGTTTAGATTATATATTGAAAGGAATTGGAGTTAATGGAATCTGCATCTTCAACATGCCCTCTTGGTAACTTCTTGAAAATTTAGCTTACATCTGCCAGTCAAAATCTGGTAGACAATCTCTTCACTTGTTAAGAAACCACCAGGCCTAGCATTCCATAGTTGAAAGGTAGGTTTGATTATTAGCTATTGAAGGGTTTGGTTTATAGAAGTCTCTTTAAGTCTCTACATGGTATTAATCTTTATTTCTTCTATTATATTGTAATGATCTGAAGCTGTGTGGTGCTTGCTAAATTGGCAAAAGGATCCTGTGAAAATGAAGCAAATAAACGAGGAAAAAGAAAGTGTTGATTCAAAGACAAAACAGGCCGTTCCACCACCGCCACCTCCACCACTGCCGCTTGAAAAATTCTGGGTGAGGAAGGCTACTTCAGAGAGCATAACAAAGCAAGAGATTGCCAGGTTTTGGAGGCAGAAACGGATTGATGAAGAGGATCACCTCCATGCTGCTATTAAAGCTGCAGCTCGTATCAGGGCCCATAATCTATCGGTAAGAGCTTATGCTGCACATGTGATGGGATTAAAAAAAAAAAAAAAACTGTGTTGCTCATAACAATTTTAGGATCGCATAGTCACATTCACAACATAATTTTGTTCAAATGAAAAGAAGTCAGCAGAGAGGGAACGTGAATGAATCATGCATATAGCTTGGATTGATGTGTACCCTAGTCAAATAGCATTCTAATTGCCAGTTAGCTGGAGGTCCTTTCGGGATCACAGTTACTGGAACTTGACTAGTGAAAAGACGCACTGAAAGGTTTCTCGCGAAGCAATCTGTTGGAGGGGATTGTTTCAGAACCTTTTGTGCACTTCAAATCACAGTTACCTCCCAGTGTTTACTTACTGCTAGTTAATGGCCAATTTAAGCATATAAAATTAGTTCATAATGAATTTTTGTATGCTTGGTCATATGAATGCTGACATTTGTTAGAAAATGATGTATAGGAGGAAGACTACAGGCGGTTTGAAGAATCCTTAAAGGATGATGATGATGATGATGATGATGGAACCACTGAGAAGGTTGTCCATGATGCCAACAATAGAAAGGAAAGCAAGAACACTGAAGTCCGCGTTGGAATTAAGGACTGGTTAGTTGAATTTCAGTATTCATGAGCTTTGATACACCAGAATTCTTGTGAATTGAAGACTATGTTGTTAAATTTAAGCTGATATATTTTTAACCAACGTGAGCAGGTGGACAAAGAGCAAGTATGCATACTTGAACCAACCAGCTATTGGGTCCACGGATACTCCCAAGAAAAGAACTTCAACTTATACTCCCAATTGCTTCACTTATAAGCCAGTTCCCCTGTATTCTACATCTCTTGGAGTCTTTTAGACCAGTCGTGCGGCTGCTGCTTTTTCTTTTGATTGTATTCATATATATTGTGATATTTGATTGCGATGCTTCATTTGATGTATGTTTCAGCGACAGTTGTTGTTCTGTTTCATAAGTGTGCTTGCACATGTGTAAGTTGCAGCAAGAACAAAGTTACAACCAATTGGATCCGAACGTCACTGTAAAGAAAATTTTCTCTGCAGGTTTGGTTGTGTCCAAGTGTAACACTGCTAGTTCTATTTTCCTTTTCGTGCATTCCAACAGCAGTAAAAGTGCCTGCTTTTGTTATTTTAATCTAAAGAGAAGCATTTATTCCTTACCTAGTACGTACTAATATGTATTAGCTATTAGTTATTACCATGTCTAGAGTCAACAGAAATACTCCACACTTACTGCCCAATAGTTTTTTTTATTTTTGAAGCCAATTAATAATGCCCTCTAATAGTTGACGTTTAGGCATTGGAAGCTATCTTGCATTCCTTCTTCTATTTCCCCGTTCTTTCTTCGGCACTTCTACTGGTTGTCAGTAATAGGTCGTCGGTAGGCGGCTTTTGACTCCACGAATGGACTGTCTGGCAAACAAAGTGGTGGGCTTGGATTACGGAAATTATTCACCCAAAGAGCGGAGGGCTCCATCATCACAAAAGAAGAATATAACACAAAACAAACAACTTTAAAAGAAACAAAAAAAAATCCCACTTGACCAATTAATTGTATTTAAAAAGAAAAAAAATATATACATTATTATTTTACTGAAATCACCCGTTGAACAGGGCTATTGCTAAATTAAATCATATTATCATACGGTGGCGGGTATCATTCATTTTTTTTTAAAAAAGGCATAACTAACGTGAATAGAAATTAAATACAATCCTCACAAAATCTTAGCACAACATGAATGAAAGTCAACCTCCCTCCTCGCTCATATATTCATCCAAAATTCAGAAAAAAAATTAAAATTTAAAATACGAGTTACCATAGGAATAAATATTCTTCATAATTAATTCTATAGGTATTTCTCATACGGTTTACCTTCTGTTTCAAAACTATTTCCCAAAAATATAAATAAACATATGCTTAATGCTCTATTTGCTTTATTTTTAAGGCGAAAAAGAAAAACATATTTTGAATTCGGTGTTTGGAAAACCGTTTTCTTATATGCATATTTTGTACAAGTACATATATGGTGAGGAAAAGAGGAGGACAAAATTGTAAATAGAAATTAACCGAAATACAAAAAAGTCAAAACAGAAAATGCTCTTGAAATGCAGCTGCCGAAGACAAATTCTCGTGTTCGCGAAAATTTCTTCATTTTAGTTTTGTTTGGCATTGAAAAACAGCAAAAGGTCACCAAATCTCATCTCCTAAACTCGTCTGACATGACATGAACAGAAAAAAAAAGCGCGTACATGACAGACAACGTATTCATTAACTCATTTCGTATACAGAGCCTTTCACAGATACACTTCCGTCTAGATCTCGCTCTTTAATAGCTAGGTTTTGCGGATCGGATTTGAATTTTTCTTTTTTTTTTTTCCATAATTTTGGAATTTCGATATTCGAATCGGAGTGAACCAATGGCGAAACCGAGGCATTCGCGATTTCCCACGCGAAAATCGTCGTCTTCGACTATGATTTTGACTTTGCTGATCATGTTCACATTCGCGATTTTGATTCTCCTCGCGTTCGGAATCCTATCCATGCCGAGCAGTTCCGGCGATTCGATGAAAGCCAACGATCTCAGCTCCATTGTACGCAAGACTGTGGAGAGGTCTCTTTTATAATTTCTGTTTAATTCTTCGAGGATAATTTCGCAATTATACTGATTTGTTTTGTTTCTTTCTTTCTTTGTAGAAGTGAAGGAGATGAAGGGAGAGTAGAGCAATGGGTAGAGGTGATCTCCTGGGAGCCTCGAGCTTTTGTTTATCATAATTTCTTGGTGAGCTTTTTCTTTTCTTTTTTGATATTTTGATTTTCTACAATTAAGCTTAGAAATGCTTCTAATTTTGACCCTTTGATGTGATTCTGCCTCTTTATTCTCATTGAGTCATGGCGGTTTTTTATATGAAATCCATTAAGCCTTGCGTCTTATTTTGACTTTTGATGAACTTGGCAGTTGCTTGTCATTTCAGCTGGCATTATTGATTGATTAGGCTTCTTAAAAGTAAATCTGATCTACTATTGATTATCTGTCACAAGAACTGGAGTACATATTCTATTTACCCTCGTTGGCTACTTTTAAGGGATTTCAAAATGTTTGTGTGTTTTGTTTGTGTGCATGTGTGAATATAAAACTTTGGATTTTGAGATCAATTTCATTTGATTTGATTTGCTCACATACTGAATTTGATCACCTTTTCTGCACAGAGCAAGGAGGAGTGCGAGTACCTAATCAATCTTGCCAAGCCTCATATGAGAAAGTCAACTGTTGTTGATAGTGATACTGGCAAGAGCAAAGATAGCAGGTGTATAATTTTAATTAAATCTGGAAGTTGAATTTTTCTGACTTCCTTTCTGCTCCTCAGTTATTTATCTTCTAGCTTGTAAAGCAAACATATGATATATCTCTAAATATACAGGGTTCGGACAAGTTCTGGAACATTTCTTGCCAGAGGACGAGATAAAATTATTAGAGATATTGAGAAAAGGATTTCAGATTTCACTTTCCTACCTGTAGGTATGCAGTTTAAGCTTTCACTTTTAGTTTTCCTTTTTTTTTTAATGTGCTTAAGAAATTAATTTGTTTCATTGTTTTAAAATCCATTTGTGTTTCTTTTGCTATCTTTTTTTTTAAGAGTGATTTATTCCCAAAAGTGAAGCCCCGCTTAAACCATGAAAAGAATTAAAAAAAAAATTGGTAAAAAAAATTTATCCTATTTGAGGTTAGTGTGGGGTTCTCCATCGGGGCTAGCATCATTTCACTTTTCTTAATGCACCTCCTCCTATTACGATACATTGTCAAGCTCTACAAATACGCTCCACTTTATATGTAGAGGTTCAGTGTCTATTTGTTATTTGGTCATAAATTACGTTGGCTGATACTTGAGCTGACAATGTACATATAGAGCATGGAGAAGGACTTCAAGTTCTCCATTATGAAGTTGGACAAAAATATGAGCCTCACTTTGACTATTTCATGGATGAGTTCAACACCAGGAATGGGGGGCAACGCATGGCTACAGTGCTAATGTACCTGTAAGTGATATAGTTATCTGCATTCCTTGGAGTGAATTATTTGTAAGCCCATAATTGTTCTTCTGATTCTTCTGATGATTTTCTTACTTTTAAATCATACAGTACAGATGTTGAAGAAGGAGGTGAGACAGTCTTTCCTAATGCCCAAGGGAACATCAGTGATGTGCCTTGGTGGAATGAGTTATCTGAATGTGGAAAGACAGGACTTTCTGTCAAACCAAAAATGGGCGATGCATTACTTTTCTGGAGCATGAAGCCCGATGCCTCTTTAGATCCTTCTAGTTTGCATGGTTAGTAGGAGTTATCAATTACATGCTTATCAAGGTGTTCAGTTCAAGTTCAGTAATTTGCTTATGGACATGAATTAATATTTATAGAAAGAAGGGAAAAATCCCATTTACATTTTTGCTGAATTGATCAAAATGATCCTAGGAAAATCATACCTGAGTTCATTCAACACAAGACATTTTCATCTGATGAGTTTGTTGTCTGCCTTGCACCAGGAGGTTGCCCTGTGATTAAAGGCAATAAGTGGTCATCTACAAAATGGATACGTGTGAATGAGTATAAGGCTTGAACTACAGACTTCAAGGTAATTGTTGTCTATCTTATTCACTACTTTGCCAATGGTTGTGGACTAGTGGTCACAAACAGCATCTGACTATAGTTGCTGACTGCAGAACGAACTCATTGATGCCTATACAATCTTGTTCTTTTAGACATTTTGTATTTGATATACTTTGCTTCTTGTATCTAAACACTTGCCGGTAAGCTTTATATTATCCTCGTCTGAATTTTCAAATGAATTACCCGTTTGGGGAGTGTTTCCAGAGACCTAGGCATATTAGAGGTTTTAGGCTAAACACTTGGATATTGAGAGAATTTCCTGAAAACATTTGTGATAGCCAAACTAGGATAATAGAACGTTCTGCAGATAGGTGTGGTTGCATGTTATTTGAATTTGTACTAGTTTAGCAGCCCAATCTATAAGTTGATCCCCATATTTTTATTCTCTTATCTTTCACTCTTTACTTTTCTACTGCAATGTCCTCTTATCTCATTTTCTTTGCCCTTTTTGACAGCTTTTAGTTTCTGAGTTCCTGCATCTTTGAAGCAATTTGTAAAGTCTCAGCAAAAGCTCCAACGAGAATTGGCCTTCAATTATTAAAAAAGATGACGTCCTTCTGCCCCACTAACTTATTTTTATTTTATTACATTGAGAGTCCCCACGTATTGCCAGCCCACATAGAATAAAACTTTGGAATTTTACGAGTATTCCAGGTGTCTAAATATTTAGGACATTTTAGTTGCTGCTGAGCTAAATATGTGCTTTGATGTAAAATCGACATTTTGTATTTGTTTAATATAGCATGTGGTTCTTTTATTATTTGGATTTTAGTCTTAGTTCTCTCTTTTTCTTCTATTTTATCTGGTTGGTAGTCACGTATCCTCACCACCAATGCTGGAATGAAGGTTTTAAATTCAGAATTCAAGAGTTAGAAAAGTTTAGAATTTTTTTTTTCAACCATTAAAAAAAATTAGAACATTGAATTGCTGATAAGCCGGTGCGGATATAATTATATATGTGTGTACTACAATCATTGAAATTATCATCATATGGAACTTGATTGTTTTTTGCCACTTTGAATTGGACCGGTTGAGAGATGCATTATGATTTAATCTTAATAATTGTCCAGCTCCTATGGGTATAGTACCGTGAGGTCAAAAGGCAGAGAACCAGTGTGAAAAATGCCATTTGGGCCTTTGGCCCATAGCATTGCTTTACTTTTTATTGCGCCAAACCCGCCTGTGGTCGAGGTGATCCGGCACTAGCGTTCATACAAAAGTCAATTTTAAATATATATATATATAAAAACGAGAAATCTGTCAGTTTTCCTAATTACAAACAGATCAGAAGACATCATATAAGACCGTATACTACCATAATTGCTATAAATCAGGAATCAACATCCCTGTCTCTAGGTCGCATCACTTGGGCTTATCATCGATTGATTCTACTTCATGACACTTTTAAAATTCATTAGCCTTGCTGTGTTCTTGGATTGACGCCACGGAAAAAATAAATTGACAATCATGAACAATATGGGAATAACAAAAATTCTAATAACTATTCTCTTATTCCCGGAAATTCATGTCTAGGGTCTGTCCTATTGTTTATCAAAGCTCTTGAAATAAAAATGAAATTCCAAATGACTGCACAAAACAGACATTTCTAAATTTAGTTTCTTAATTTATTCATGGACGTAGGCTGAATCTGCTTCAGCGTTAAAGCAATGAACAAGTAGACCCCAGTTGAAGAGCACCAGTTGATTCTTGCAGAATCATTGTCTCACATTGATCAAGTTTCTTATGACATATTGCAGTATGCCTCCATGATCAAAGTAAGCCAATTCCACCTACATTTTGTAGCGATGAAAGATTCAATAGAAGGTGGCAATAAATTAAGCTCAAGATTGAAATAAGAGCCGCCCATGGCCAATGAGATGAGAGAAGCACAATGAAATGGATGTTGTTACCTCTGTATCAAATCTTATAATGCATGTGAATAACTTGCCACTATCTGTGCCCACTCTGACATCCTGACCGGGTCTAATTTCACTCACACTGCTTGGAAGGTCAATGGTGTAGCGTTCATGGCCAGTCAATCCATGAGTCTCAGCATCCTCCCCAGGTTTGAAGCACAAGGGGATTATGCCCATACCCACCAAATTACTACGGTGAATTCGCTCAAAGCTTTTTGCAATCACTGCTTTCACACCCTGAGTCCAATTAAAATTTAAGCAATTTTCACAACAGAGAATTTTATTAACTCGAACAAAATCAGATGCTATATAAGGATTTACCAGTAACATTGGACCCTTAGCAGCCCAATCACGAGAACTTCCACTGCCATACTCAGCACCAGCCAAAATAACAGTATCGTGCCCCTCATTCTTGTATCTCTGTTAAGAAAATGAAAAAGCAATACAAGAACTCAACGTTATTGACAAATCAAGAAACTTCTCGTGAGCAGAAAGAAATTACCATAGCAGCATCGAACACAGAGAGTTTCTCCCCAGTGGGAATATGAATTGTTTTAGGCCCGACTTCTCCATTCAACAATTTGTTTACAAGCCGAATATTGGCAAATGTCCCCCTTGCCATAATCTCATCATTACCACGACGACTTCCATAAGAATTGAAATCTCTTCTATCAACCCCACGTTCCATAAGATATTTGGCTGCAGGACTATCTTTGTGGATACTACCAGCTGGTGAGATGTGATCAGTTGTAATACTATCTCCAAAGTTGAGTAAGCAGTAAGCCCCCTTCACTCCATGGGGGCCTGGAGGAGACATGGTCATGTCTTTAAAATAGGGTGGCTCATGTATGTAAGTTGATTTTGGGTCCCATGCATAGAGAGTGCCAGAAGGTACAGATAATTGATTCCACATGGGATTCCCTTTGGTGATTGCCTCATATGTGGCCTTAAACATATCAGGCAGAACACTTGTTTGAACGACCTGAAGATTAGTGAAGAAAAGAAAAATTGAATATCCAGTTATTTGTCATTAATATTTTTAGCAGCTCAAAATGACACTAAAGCTGGCTGAGTTGCTCACATGCGCTACTTCTTCACTGGATGGCCAGATGTCCCTGAGAAAGATCTTCTTTCCATCTTTCCCCACCCCAACAGGTTCTGTTTCAAAATCAATATCGACCTGCAACATTGGTTCTTATGAGAAACACTTGAGACTGAAGTTGCATATTAGTGCCTGGATGGATGCTTAAAAAGATTAAATTTGCATATTCTACCAGCACTAACATGGGAAAAGTTAAAAGCATCATCAAAATGTTGGATTGAAAGTTTCAGAGTTATCTAGAGCTTTTCTGAAGAAAAGTTACGTACGCTGCCGGCCAAAGCATATGCAACTACAAGAGGAGGTGAAGCAAGATAATTAGCCCTTGTTAGAGGATGCACCCGACCCTCAAAATTCCTATTTCCAGACAACACAGCTGCCGCGACAATATCTGGGAATTTCAAAGAAGATAAGGAAACATGGTCATCTAGAAGTATTCTTAAGAAAAGTATCCAAAGGGCACTAATTCTATCAAAAAAATTTACCATTTTCAGTCATAGCTGCCGCCACTGCATCATCAATATCTCCAGAGTTCCCAATGCAAGTGGTGCATCCATATCCAACTATATGGAACCCCAGGTGATTCAAATATTTCTGCAAGCCACTGCAAAGGCAATTGTTTGACTCAGGAATATATCAAAAAATTGAAAGAAATGACGGAAGAAAATATTGCAGATTCTTATAAAGCACCTGTTCTGCAAATACTTGGTTACAACCCCAGAACCTGGAGCAAGACTTGTTTTAATCCATGGTTTGACCTGTGAAAAGATATATCATAATGTATATACAGAATCAAGTGAATGGAAACATTTGCCCATCACAATCCATATACATCTACCAGGACATCGTTATAGCTGTCGAGATCATATTTCCAAATTATTCTCGCAAACAATCCAGTGGACATTGCTATAGCTCTAGAGATCATATTTCCTGATTGATCTTGCTCAATAATTTGTCTTAAATTTTCAATTATTCAGTCAGGAAAATCTATAAAGGCTGACAGGAAAACGGAGAAAGAAAACAACATCTAACCTCCAATCCCAATTCACATGCTTTCTTTGCAACCAATGCAGCTCCGAGCATTACACTTGGATTTGAGGTATTTGTGCAACTGGTGATAGCTGCTATAACAACATCTCCATGCCTCAGTCGTGCTGAAGTCCCATGAAAATTGAACTCTGCAACCTTACTCTGATATTCCTTGGATATAGCGAATCCCTGGAATATCATGTGTGAAAAGTAAGTGTATCTAGAGAGAAAGAGCAAGGTGATTATGCCGATTATGTGAGAAAACATTTCTTGGGAGTGAAGTATCAACCCCAGCACCCATGGGCCATGCACAACCATTCCCATGAAAGATGAGCATAGTCTAGTCTAAAGTTTCTCACCTTAAATCCAACTCTGTTATCTAAGCATGCATGCCAATCTGCCTTCATTTCACTCAAAGGAACTCGATCATGCGGCCTGCAATACATGAGGTTTGAGAGGCATGCCATTTTAAAAATTGTAAAACTATAGATTATGGTAAAAAGGTATCATAGTGGTACCTCTTGGGTCCTGACACGCAGGGTACCACATCCTCAAGATTCAATTCAAGATAAGATGAGTACACTCTCTCACTCTGAGGCTGAGATCACAAACAATTTTAGAAGTCAAGATCTATTACTATTGGTATGTTGGTTAAGAATGTCTAGAAAAAAGAATCAAATTTAGGGAGCTTGATTCACCTCACTGTAGTCAACAAACATCTTATTGGCCCGCAAATACGATTCTATCATGGACACCTATATTTTGATTTGTAAGTCAGTTCATGAAAACAGATGAATTTTATAAAATAAATCTGTACTCATGACTTACCGTGTCATCACTTCTGCCAGTCAGTTTCAAATACTGTAGAGTGACATTATCTACGGGAAAGAAGCCCATGGTTGCACCATATTCAGGAGACATATTGGCAATAGTAGCTCGGTCAGCTAATGACAATTCACTCATGCCTTCCCCTGCATACAAGACAAAGGTCAATAACTACATGAGTTCAAGTTAAGCGCATGAAAGGACCAAGTGGTTGTATCAAAAGGCATACCATAGAATTCCACAAACTTGCCAACAACTCCATGCTTCCTCAACATTTGGGTGACCGTCAGAACCAAATCAGTGGCTGTCACGCCATCTTGCAGTTTTCCAGATAGTTTAAACCCAACAACACCAGGCAAGACCATGCTCATAGGCTGCATAAGAAAAGCTAAAGTAAATAAATACTTCTTGGCAAGAAACTGCAGTAGCACACACATCATTAAAAACGTGCGAGAAAAGGATATCAACCAGACAAACAAGAGGTGATCAGTATTTCCAACCAGCTATTTAACCAATGCAATCAAGTCTTGTGCTAAACAGAAATAGCTCAACCAAAAAGACAAAGGTGGCAATCCAAAACCGCATTGACTGTTCACTGGTTAAAAAGTATACGACGATTACATCAAATGGTGCATTGATCATAGCAATATATAATAGCCAAGGAGTAAACATTTCTTGATTCTTGAGTGTGAGATATTACTAGATCCACAGTAAATCTGAAATTGCACAAATATCCTCCCACTAGTAAAATAATGAAATATATATATATACATATATATATACACACAAACATCTGTTTAGGTCCTAGGACAATTAGATATCCATTCAAACAACCAGTCCCTTCTCTGGTCCCAAGAAATATAGATGATATTTCAAAATAAAATATTTTACCTGTCCAAGCATTGCAGCCTCTGCCTCTATACCACCAACTCCCCAGCCAGCAACACCCAACCCATCAATCATAGTAGTATGTGAATCTGTTCCAACAACACTATCAGGATAAAGCATCCCGTTTGTATTGAAGACAACTCTGCCAAGATACTCTAGATTAACCTGTAAATAAATATCACAAAACTTAAAAATATCGTTGACATGCAAGACTGAAAAAACAGCATATTGGTTTTCCACAACAGTCAAAACTCATAAATCATCAAGTCAGGGCATAATACTAGGATCCTCAAATAATGCTGGATGTTGATTACCTGGTGGACAATCCCTGAACCAGGAGGCACAACAAGCATGTTGTGGAAAGCATTAGATCCCCACTTGAGAAATGCAAATCTCTCTTTGTTCCTTTGGAACTCAAGTTCCATGTTTGCCTGCACTGCATTTTCTGACCTTGCCACATCAACCTGAACGGAGTGATCAATAACAAGATCTACAGGAACCTGCATATACAAATATTACAATCCAAATCACAAGCCAAACCAAAAATAAGTCAAAATAAAGAAATATAATCCCAAACCGTGATTTCTTTAACAATTTAATTTAAAGGGGAAAGAAAAAAATAAAAGATACTCACCAATGGATTAATTTTATTAGAATCACCGCCAAGCTTGTTCATAGCATCACGCATGCATGCAAGATCAACCACAGCAGGAACACCAGTAAAATCCTAAGACACAAATCAAACAACATTGTAATGTCCACAATCACCAATAAACACACTTGGATTAAATACAGCTTTAGGATTTTTTTTTTCTTTTTTTCCATAAAATCAATATACATAAAAGAATCTAAATGACTTTTTACTCAGAAAAATGCTTTCTAGAAATGCACTTACCAAGTGCTTTTACAATCTTTAAGTACTACTTTCACATACACTCTTCGAACTTCTTTGATCTCATTCTGCTGATTATTTCAAATAAATTACTCTGGAATAGTTACCAAAGCTTAAAGCACTCCACTGTAAATTTAGTTTACAAGTGGAAAAAGACTCAGCTAGTGGAATGCAGTGATGATTTAACTTACCTGCAGCAGCACCCTAGCAGGCTTGAATGGAATTTCAACTTGCTTTGGTGAAGTAATTTCCCAATCAATGATCTTCTCCACATCTTTACACTTAACTTGAAACTCATCACAGTTGCGAATAGCTGACTCTAGAAGTATCCTAATTGAGTAAGGTAGCTTATCTGTAACATAAACGTCAATGCAACTCCTCTTTTAAATTCATACAAAAACATAAGTAAATATACAGTTAAATTAAAAAAATAAAGCACAGTTCGTTCGCATAATAAAATCATTTGATCTAAGTATGATATCGTTTTTATAATACCGAATATCAATTTTCTCGAGAAACTCACAGAGACGCTGCGCTGACATACAATTGGAAAAAAAAAAAATTACTAACCGATTCGAGGATCGTTGAGAGCCGGCAAGCTGTAATACGCGCCGAATTCACCACCGTCAGGTCTCTGTAGAGTCTTCAGTATGCTCTTGAAAGGATTTTCAGTCGCTGTCGAAAAACATAAAAGAGAAAGATCACAATAAATTCAAAAATCAGTTTTAAATAAATAATAATAATAATCTGAAACTACAGAAGTTAATTAATAAACTTGAGTGACACGTCAACAAATAATTTGATGAATTATCACGAATTAGCAAGAGCTGATTACTGTTACTAACCCATGGTGAGATGGCTTTAGTCTATCTATACTTTTTGTTATGTATTTGAACCGCTTAAAGAAGTGATATGAATGAAGAGCGGTTGGTGAGATTGAGATCTATTTTTTCTTCATTCGTATTTCGTATATTGGAGAGAGGGTGCGTGGGTTAGGTAAGTCTATGAAGTATTTCATTTTTGAATAGGAGACGGGACTCGAGGCCGAGGGCAGGAATAGAGAGATGCGGGTGCATGTTCCGGGTCTTGTTAATTTTATGAGGGATATTTTATTCTTCTAGTCACAGGTGTCCAAAATAATCCTAGTAATGCTGACGTGGTCGCCAACGCTATTGATTATGATTAAATGCCGGTGATTTTTTTTTTCCCTCATTTTTTGCTGGCCATATTTTTATATGTGTTAGATTTAGAGGCTCTTTACCTCAAATTTTATTAATTTTAGGTCTTTTTAAAAAATATCTTTGTTTAATTTTTGTAATTTATTTCTAATTTTCATACAGTTATATCTAAATTAAAAAAGTAAATTTTTATGACTTTTATCTTAATAAAAAAAAAGGTCTGAATAACAAGTAAATATTATATTTTTAAAAATATCTATGTAAAATAACTTATTTCCTAAACTATAAAATCTAATCTATTTTTTTTATTTTAATTTATAAGGATATAAATATTAAATAGCCAAATTTAAGATATTTTTTATTATAGAAACAAATAAGATACTGCTTATCTTCAAGTATTAAAAAAAAAAAACAAACATGTCATTCAAATTTTTGTATTTAGACCCACTCAAACTTCAGAAAAATTTAGACTTATTCAAATTTTGGACAAAAAAATAAACACTACCTTAATCAGCTCACCTTTTAAAAAGAGTTATTCTATTAATATATAAAATTAATTAAATTTTAATTATATATTATAATATATATACATACTATTACAGTAAAATTATTTTATTGCATAACATATTTTAATAATTATATGATTATAATAATAATTTATTTTTTTATTATTTATCACTTTGATCGTTTAATTATTAAGTCGTGCTTAATGATATAGCAATTCTACCGTAACTATTGTCATATATATATATATATGTGATATAAAATTATGAAGAATTAAATACATATCAACTTAACATTGAATTTAAATTTATTTTTATATACACGTACGAGATAGACCATAAACATAAGAGATTTAAATTTTTAATTTTATAAAAATTTGTTTACTATTTATTAACATAAACTAAGATTCCATAGCTAACACTAAAAAGGTAAAATAGTTAAAAAGTTTGGTAATAGTGTGTAGTTGTTTGGTTTTAAAGTAAATTATTGAAATTATAACTTGATTAGTTTCGAGGCGAAGGATTTAGTGCCAATTATAGGAATCGCGTTTCTAAGATTTAAGTTTTGGATTTGAATTTCACTGATGTGTGTGAATTAAATAAAAAAAATAAAATAAAATAATTAGTTTTTCATCAGTTATAGTTACATACTAGAAGGTGAAGAAGAAACTTTTGGCTTCCAAGTTATGTTCTTGAGTGCGTTTTGGTATCGTTTCAGTTCGCTATTTTTCGTTTTGCGAAGAGAAAATGGAAGAAACTTGTTTCATGGGCTCATTTTGAAGGGATATCCACAATCATGGAAAACAATATATTTCCACTCTTTAAAGCTTGCAAAGGAAAGTGAGGAAACGCCATTTCAGCACTCTCAAATTTTTGTTTAACGGTCCCATAAATTTGACTTTGTAACTGCAATAAATTGAGTCCTACAATAAATATGTATTAATAATAAATAAATAACGGCAAAAATTCGTTTGGTATTACGTATTATAATACATATATTATTTTAATAAATAGGTTGGAGCCTAATCTAATATTTTTTTTTTGAAACTACCAAAATAGTAGGGGGCTAGGCCGGACCCCTACCTGTAATATAAATCATGTAAGAGGAAACACATACATAAGAAGGGGGACATGAACCAAAAACTTCATCGATAAGTGAAAACATACAAACGGTAATATAATAAAACTAGCGTCTGATATGTGGAATCGCATGGGCATCCATATGAATAATCTTAGATAAACCTGTGGGCAGATCACGGACCGATAAGAATCGATGGCTGGAACAAGTAGTGCAAGCCCAATTTGCCAAAAAGTCAGCTGCAGACGTAGCCTCACGATGCACATGCCGAACCACAACCGAATAAGAGGACACCAAAGATCGAACTCGACGAAAGGGCAAAGCATAATCCCATCGGACAGAACTATCCGCGAAGATCCAGGAAACCACAGTAGCCGAGTCAGACTCTACCTCCACAACAGAATAACCTATCTGGATTGCTAGCTCTAAACCTTCACAAACAGGCATAAGCTCCACATAAAGGATTGGACGATGGCCAAGAAAAGAGCCAAACCCTGCCAAAAATATACCCCTATGATCCCGAAGAACACCCCCTACAGCGGACAATCCAGGATTACCCCTCGAACACCCATCAACAGTCAGCTTGACCGCACCAAGAGGCGGTCGCATCCAAACGACAACTCGAATAGGCCGCTGGGGTGAAGCAATCACTCGTAGCCCATTCGTAAGCTGAGAATCTCTCACGCCCCGCAACTGA
Source organism: Murraya koenigii (assembly GCA_025617385.1). Classification (NCBI taxonomy): domain Eukaryota; kingdom Viridiplantae; phylum Streptophyta; class Magnoliopsida; order Sapindales; family Rutaceae; genus Murraya; species Murraya koenigii. Next base: position 35,067,407 of record CM046813.1, read on the forward strand.
GACGGCTTGAAACCAAGAGCAGAGCCAACAAGCCGAATGTCCGACACCACTCGAAAAATCACCGCATCCACCGAAAAGGAGTGAGAATCAAACCTGAATCCATTTCGAGCCTTCTACACATGCCACATAATGAAGCAAGGTAAAATAACCCGAATATGAGATCGAGAAGAAGCACATCTCTGCCAGTGGCGAAGCAAAGCATGGGGCGATAGAAAGCTGGTCCGCCATATCCCTAAGCAACGATAAAAATACTCCCACACCTGGCTAACCCGATGGCACTCCAGAAATAGGTGCCGAGAGGTCTCAGCAGCCTGCCCACAGAAGCATCGCGAAACCATACAGAATCCGCGCGCACTCAATGCATCATCAGTGGCTAGAAAACCTCGTAACAACCGCCAAAGAAAGAACGATAACCGAGACAGAATATGGCGCTGCCAAATCATAGAACAGACGTCATCTCGTGGCCTGGCGCATCTCACTATCTCCCAAGCCGACCGTAAATGAAAAATACCATCAGTAGCAGTATCCCACTGAGTCTCATAAGGCACGCCAGTAGATATTGGAACAGGTTGCAGCCTAATCTAATATACATACATATATTTATAATAAAATTGTAACTAAATAAAACATTTAATGATATATTTTTTTTAATTTATAACACTACATTATGCTAATTTTTAGACGTTCTATTTTTATATTTTATCCACCAATATACTATGATATCTACACTTATAAATGCATCTTCTGACAATAAAAAAATATAACACAAATATTATAAAAAATTTTATTAAATAATAAGCATTTTTTTGCTTTCTCTCATTATTTCTAATTATTGAGATAAATAATTAAACATATTTTCACTACTTTTATCTTCACACACATTTTTTTAAAAAAGTACAAAAAACATCAATTAAAAGATAATAGCAAACACACTCTTAATTTTCTCTTTTATCACTTAATTTTTATAACTAAATATCACATCACCTAATTATGCCTACTTGCGAAAACGAATAACCAGCCAATCACATGGTATGCCTCATAATTTTTATTTCTCTTTTTTTCTCTCATAAGTGTACATAGAATTAGGAGCTACTCAAATTCACCGTCAAAGAAAGTTAAGTTGCGTGTATAGGTTCGCTTAATAGAAGTTTGATTAATTACAGGATACAATTAGTAAGCGGGTTGCACTCAGTAATGAGCTACCTCACACAACTAGCGAGTCATAATATGCTCAGGACGGATGCAGTAAATAATTAAATAGACACAAGGTGCGTGCACTTAGCGAGTCTTGACCCGTTATTTAAAAATTTCTACAACTCCCTATATCTCTATAAATATCCATCCTTATCTTATATTTATATTTATCTTTATTTAGATAGTTACTATAATAACTTAAATTATACAATTTGCATGGAAGTTTCAAGACTTAGGGAAGTCACTCTATAAATAGGAGTTAGCACCTACTATTTTAGATATCTCGCAAGTCTTCATCTCTAACTCTACATGACCACACACACAACACATAATCACTTGTAAAGTTCTCTTGTATTTTTTTATGAAGTAATAAAATTATAGTGGGTTATATTATTCTTTATTCTCTCTAATTTATATCGCAAGCCTATTTATCTAGATAGTTTAAAAAATTTAATATTTTTACTTAATAACTTTTATATTAAAAATTATCCAAGTATTGTAAGAGTTGCTATACAGACACTCGTTCTATGACAATAGTACTATTTTTTTTTTCATTTTTTGATTGTTTAAATTTAATTAATCAGCACAGTCACAATTGGTGAAAGCTTCACGTCAAATATAGCCTCTTTTTTTCATGGGCGGTGCGGTCCAATACATAAACAAGTTCCATTAAGGCCGCTTGTTACTTGTGACTGCAAGTTGCAACGACTTTGCAGAGTCAAACAAGAAATGCCGATACGACGCCGTTTCTTAAATAACAGCAACACTCCTTTTATTGAGTGAACATTATGCATGCACAGATGCACTTGCATTTGCACATCCTGGGCCTCAGAATTTCCTTTTAATACAAGCCATTGACTTGTGTCCATTTTTCTTTTTTTAATAATTTGGAAGGCATTAATTTGCTTTAATGAGAGCAAATTGTTTGAAAAATATAACCATTATTGATTTGTTTCTTCAGAAGTGTTTTTTTTTTCTAGCAACGTGTCTAATAATAATAATAATAATAATAATCATCTTTTTTAAAAAAGAAAAGGATACAATGATATTAATATTTCCATTACTTTAGATAAAAAAAACTTTACTTATTTTTATATATATCATTCTGCTAAACTAATCATTTTATAAATCTATTTAAATTATATTTATCTTTACATTTTTGTGGGTAGAAAAGATCAAACAATCAGCATTGGGTTATTATTTTACTGAGTATTGAACTATATACTCAACTAATAGTTTGTTTGATAAAAAAATAAAAATAAAAAAATAAATTTGTACCCTTAATTCAATGCCTAGCACAAAATCAACTTAGTATAAATTAAGATTAGCAAAAGTCTAGGCTAAATTTAGATGGGACTTTTTTTCAGACTTTTTAAGCTCAGATATTATATATATATATATATATATATATATATATATATATATATATATATAATTTAAAATTTTATATTTATAAATATATTCTTATTTATTGTATAATTTTTAAATTTATTTTAATAAAATTAAACATGAAATATGAATTTTAAAAATTAAAATTTTTAAATATATTGAATAAATATATTAAAAATATAATTATTTAAAATAAAATATTTTTTAATATTTTTTTATAGAATCTGAGTTTCAAGTTTATGAAGTGATACCCGACTTCGACCCTAAAATAAGTTCGAACTGAATACATATCACCAAATTTCAGACCAGACGAATATTTTTGCCACCCGCGGCATAAATCCTATTTCGAAGGAGTGAAAAATGGGGTAAAGTAGTCGCAAGCAACCAACGGAACGATCTTAACTCATTATCTTCCTCTCGCTTTCTCTTCACCAAACTAGTTGGCAAGAGACTTTGTGGGAGATTAGGTTTCATCCATGTTATTGAAGCCCACAGCATTATTGAAAACCACTCAAATGATCCAAAACAACCCATTTAATTTATCTTTATTTCTCTAAATATTATTCATGAGTCATGAAGTGGGTCAAAAGTTGCTTCCTAACTAATATTACTATAATCCTATATTTAATCTCTAAATTAAACGACAGATTTGTGCTAGCTGGTCGCAAAAGGATCTGGATACCAGCACATTCTTTGGTTATCTTTTAGTTTACCCACCAAAAGAAAGGAAATTAATAAAGTAACTAACATAAACGTCCACCCACAATCACATGCTTAAATTTCCACAAGATTAGATTTTTTTTTCCTTGTACAGTTAACTAAGCAGATCTTTTAAAAAATCGATTGATTAATTATTTGAAGCACTGTATCTAATTAAACACAACAATTGGAGCAACTTGAAAGATATAGATTATTCATTGGAAAGCACGATGCATGTTAACTAAGCAGCCGTATAAGTTTTCTCTAGAAATGACATCTTTTGATTTTCTGATTTGAAACTTATATTAGGCTCACTCGAAGAAGGAAGAAGAAACACGGGTAGTAAGCAAATAGCCACGGCCACTAGAATTTTCGAGGCTTCAATCGACTATGATCTTTAATAGAAAGTTGCATTAATAATTGATGACGTATTAATTTGTTCCCTTAGATTTTGGTAATTATTCTGCAATTGTCACTTGCTTGAACCAACAAAATTGGTTTGATGTTGTTGTCACCTCAACCTATTTCAAATCCCTTCTCAAAATCAGATTACAATACCGGTGTTTAGCTAAAGCATTTGGAAGAGAGTGTGCATATAATTAAGAATTAAGGTGTTTCCATGTTTATGCCTGAGAAATTCCAAAATAAATTGAGTTCCTATTTTCTTTTTCTGATTAATTAATAATGTGAGATGGAAAATGAAAATGCATTTTTTCGATAGAGAAGGGAAAAATATATGTAATTTTTTTTTGGGTGTTTTGGAAATACTTCACTTTCAAATGTATCTAAACAGCATAAGAAAAATGTTTTGCAGCAATTATTATTCTGCATGTACAAAGCTTTTTTTCTTTTTTTTTTGGTTTTTCTTGATACGGTTGTGCAAAATTTTAAGATCACGAATCATGTTTCATTTTTATTTTTATTTATTTGTGGCAAAAACCACGGACAGTGACCAAGATACAACACGAGTAACTCAGATATGCACAGAAACTATTTTATCCCTAGTTGGTTGCACTGATTGACGACCACGAAAATAAAATAACCCACTTGTTCTTTGGTAAAATTAAGTAAAATCTCTCTTCTGTTTTAAAATAAGTTACAAAATCCTTACCGTGATAAATGTATCCAGTTTATTGATCATTTTACTAATTTACCCTTTGTTTGATATCAATCATATAGTTTAAATGTCTTGAAAATATAAATCAAGTTATATACTCTTAATAATTGAATTAATTGTTGATGCGGTTTTTCTGCGTGCCCTTAAATAGTGTCGAAACCTTCTGCTCACGGCTATCTCGAGCTCGAGTAGGTCTGCTTTCCAATTTTGATTCCTCCGTCTTTACCGGAACAGAAGTCTCCCGGACCTGTACTCACAGAAACAGGGTCAGGGGTCGCCGGGTATTGTTCCAGCGAAAACCCTCCGATGCTCAAGTCAGTAATCGAGTTGTTCTTTTTGTATCTCTCTTAGTTAGAGAGACCGGAAGAATGGAATGGGTCTTTTTGTCCTCCCTTTATAATGATAAATCCCCTAGAAAAATCAGAGTGGAGATAAAGAAGAAGAAGAAGAAGAAGAAAGAACCTGTATAGAATCTTCGAACCCCCTACCTTTCCTTCAATTTACCCTTTATACTTCCGTTTTCCCGCCCTCTGTTCTTCGGGAGCGGTAGTTCCCGCGTCCATGGCCCCTGGGACCCTCTGACAGCCAGGATTAATGTGATATTCCCTGGGGATGCGTGATTGTCTGGTTGGCATGGGATCACATGGCTTGATCATAGTGTCAGGCATGTGTGTGTGAAATGATGACATTGTGGGGGCGTATGCCGGCCATCGATAACAGTGACGGCACCATAACGCATGGGGCATTGGTCAGGCATCGATCGTCGCGTTGAGTCGCTGGAGAAACGGGTCAGATTGTCCCGAACCGACTGTTTCTGGATCTTGCCTTTCCTCTGTCCCGTGACTGGCGTGATTGAGTTGTGTTCGGGGGACTTGAAGACCTTGAGCGGAAGAATGCGCTCGGGTTTCGACCAGCATTGAGGTCCTTCGATCTTGACTAGCTTTGACCGGGTTTATGAAGACCTCGAGCAGAAGAGTGAGCTCGGGCTCGACCAGTCTTGGACTCCTCGACCTTGACCAGCTTTGACGCCTAATGAGGTTGTCTTTATGCTAGCGATCGGATTTTCTGCTCGGGATAGGTTGATTTCGAAGTCTTTTGCTCGCGCTGGTTGGACTCGAGGAGGGCTGCTCGATATTACCTAAACATTAATATATACAAAAATTAAATTATGGAGAAAAGTGTAAAGCAATAAATAAAATTAACACAAAATATAATTCTAAATTTCTAATAAATAAAATAAAAAAATATATTTTATTGCTTTATTTGTATTGTCGAGAGAAGTGGCATATTGCACTTTCTATACGAGCATGTATTTGCTTCCCCTTTTTCTAGTGCTATGACCAAATTTGACATGTTACAATTTCAATGAATAATCTATCCAGTTTTTAAAGTATAATGCATACCTTACTAAATATCATCACTAGCTGGCACTTGAAATTTCAATTTGCAAAAAGCATGAAGAAGTTTTGGGGCTACAAACACGATTGCTTTTAAACGTAGAAGAAAAAATCATTATCTTTATATTTTTATTTATTGTTATACTCTTTCTTCTACCGTGTTGCGATGGATTGTGAGTAGAAAACTTGATTTCGTTGAAATATTCACCACCGACCAGGGAGGCTTCATTATTATTATTATTATTATTATTATTATTTTCTGTATAGTTAGTCATACATGACAATGAAATACGTAGAGTAAGAGCAAATTTTCAAATATGCATTATTACCTCATTGTTATTTTTATTGGTTCTTGTTACATAGTTATGTAATATCAACCTACTCATGTACAAGTTTGATTATAAAAAAAAATCTATGAGCTGAACTCATATTTAAAAGTTACCTTATAAATTAAAGATTTATCTTAATTTTATATTTTTAAGGCCCCTTTTGAATTATTTTTTAGAGTCTCAAGAGTGTTGAAAATCTGATTTTAGTGCTTGGCAATTTTTTTGGCAAGATCACCACATTTATGGAAGAAGCATTTTTTTCAAAATCTAATTTTGAGAATAAGTTTTATACTTAATATATTTATATATATATCCTCATATATATATATATATATATATATATATATATTACAAAAATCTAAAATTATTTTTACTAATTAAAAAATAAAATCAAGAAGTTTAAGATATTATTATTATTATTATTGAGAAAAAATAAATAAAATAAAATAAAAATTTTTGTTTTAATGATCAGTTATTATATATCCACAACAAAACCAATATTATATATATACATGTATATAAATGCATAAATAATTTTTTTTCAAGGTTATATCTATTTCAACCATTTACTTTTTTATATTAATTTAATAATAAAATTTATCTAATACCTATAACTTATTTTAAAATTCATAATAATTATAAAAATAAATTTTATCAAATATTTAATTATTTTTTTCATAATTATATATTTTTATAATATAACTAATAATAATTATTTTAAAAATTATAATATTATCAATGACCCTTAGGTTGATGACTTTTCTCAACCAATGTGTGATATTTACTTCAATAAGTTTGACTTTTTACTAGTCAAAATATTTCTTAACCTAACTTTGGTAGGGACCTAATTGACATATTAATTAATAAAGTTAGAAGTCTAATCGACAAAAATATATGAAAAAATTTTAAACCCTCGGCATCAAATACGGGAGAACAAAAATAAACTTTTAATAAAGAGATATTCGACTGTCGGCCCACTGGAATTTAGGGCAAATTATTTGCCTTATTCTTAATTCTAATTTGTTATTTCAATCTCTCTCCTACTTGAGATTTATATATATATTCACGAAAGCTTATTAAAACATTTTTTAAAGTTAGCAAAACTTTAAGCTGGTACCAGTTGTACAACATTTGGCCAATCAAAACAAATAAAATAAAGCGTCCCCATTGTCAATAATATAATTCATTTTATCAGAAAATTTGCATTGCTTTTTGTGCATATATATATATATATTTGAAATCCCTGTTGTGATTTTATTCTACTGTGGAATCGTCAAACGAAGTTTCAGATTTCTGGGGTCTGCCTGTCTTTGAAAAATGGAAAAAGGGAAATAGAAACGTATTTTCATTTAATTATTAATTAATAAAGCTCAGATATTTCTTTCACAGAAAGGGTGCTGTATTCAAAGAAAACAAGCTTTAAATGCGAGTTGGTCGATGCCGTCTCTTTTCATTTTCTCTTAAGGACTAAGTATTAAACCAATACCAATACCCATCGCTCTTTACCTTTTTTTTTTTTCTTTTTTGCCTTTATAAATAAAAGCAGCTCATTTGAGCCCTGTATTTTATTGCATAACGAACCAGAATTCAAATCTTTTGCTTTGGACCAGAAGAAATAATGGAGTTTTATGCATACCCATCTCGTTTTTCTATGTCATCGTTGTCTTTGTGTGGCAATTTCTTTGAAAGGGTTAAAGAATTTTGCAATTTTGCGGTTTCTGCTGTTATTGGGAACATCTTCTCTGCGATCTTCACGTTCTTCTTCGCATTAGGTTCGTTTTTTCCTTTTTCTTTTTTTTTTTTTGTTTTATTCAAACATTTTATGTGACTGCTCTTCAAATTCTCATTAATTGTTGTTAATTTTCTTTATCGTATGTCTCTTTGTTTGATTATGTCGTTTGACGTGTTTTTGCTCTTTTGCTTTATTTGGGATTTGGTTAAATAAATACGGATACAGTTTTGTTTGTATCGTTAGATTTTAGATTTGGTTCAGCCAAAAGGAAATGAGCTACATAGGGAAAATAATGCATGCGATTTTTATGGAATTGCAATTATGTGAATCAATTTAGCATATTCTGTGCATAATCGTCCACCTAAGTCCAGAATAGAGGATCTTATACGGCATTTCTGTATTGTATGCAGTGGGCACGTTGTTGGGAGCCATGACTGGAGCTTTAATAGGCCAGGAAACTGAGAGTGGGTTTGTCCGAGGGGCTGCAGTTGGGGCAATATCTGGAGCTGTTTTTTCGATTGAAGTATTTGAATCTTCCCTTGTTCTTTGGCAGTCAGATGAGTCTGGGATCGGGTGTCTCCTGTATTTGGTGAGCCATTTAGCTACTGTCATTGTTGCCTATCTGCTTAGATAACTTGATGATTCCACAAATTGATCTTCAAGTTTCGTGTTAAATAAACAATTTATGATCTTTTCCAAATTGTATAGATCGATGTTATTGCAAGCCTTTTAAGTGGGAGACTCGTACGCGAGCGAATTGGTCCAGCCATGCTCAGTGCTGTGCAGAGTCAGGTTTTTTGCTGTGATAATCATAACTCTTTTAAAGATTTTGTTGCAATTCTTGAATTCTTTATAATGTGTTTAACGGTTTTAATGCATCTGTTGTATCAGATGGGAGCTGTTGAAGTAAGCTTTGATGAGGCATCCAACATCTTTGACACTGGCTTTTCAAAAGGATTAACAGGAGAATCAGTCGATAAGATCCCAAAGATAACAATTACTGACAAGAACAATGTAGATGCTTCTGGAGAGAGAGTTTCCTGTTCAGTTTGCCTTCAGGTTCGTCCATACTGTTATTCTTCATTCTGTCCACTTTTCGTAATCTCAATTTGATTTCTTAAATGTAATTAATTGCTAAGAAACCGTTTAACTGAAGCAATTTCTTTGTGTGTTCAGGACTTTCAGCTTGGTGAAACAGCTAGAAGTTTGCCTCATTGCCATCACATGTTTCACATACCCTGCATAGATAAGTGGCTCCTTGGGCACGCTTCTTGCCCATTATGTCGGAGGGATCTGTAATATGTTGCTTTTTTTTTTTCTTTTTTCTGTAAATAACTTGATCCTACATTTCTTTTTTACTTATTTTTACACTCATTACCTTTAGGACTTTTGTATTTTGTCCATTAAATATGTAGCCACTCACTTTCTGTGGTAGTTGTGCGCCTTGTCACACTATGGATCAATGTATTTTGATGAGCCATGTGTATAAAATTTTGAATTAACATTGTGCTTGTTGCTTCCGTCTATATCTCATTTCTTTTTCCCCGCCCTGATTCTGAGAAAACTTAGCTGTCCGCTGATGGGACTTTGGAGAAGCTTGATCATGGAATAGGGTGATGTAAATTTTTGCAAGTCCCATATTTTTATCGCCTGTGACTGGTCTAGAATCGGCAAAATCAATTGAATCTTGAAGGATATTACGATCTGCCGGATTGCTGTTGAAATCTTATGCATATAAATTTGAGGAATATTTAGAGCCTCGTGTTTCGACTTAATTTTGAAAGTACAGCTTGATTATATGTGGATTAGATATAGAACCTAAATCTCAAACCAACCATCAACGCATTTTTTTCCCCTATCATTAATACATTAGAACATGGCTGGCTACCCATGCCTCATCATAATTTCCACAGCATGAATGTACGAAACTTATCCAGATCTCACTCTAGTCTCTACCAAAATATCTGTTCTGCAGAAGGGCTCTTTGGTTCATTAACTCTTATGACAGAGTAGCTCGGTCTCATTTAGTAGACTGTAACTCAGTAAGGATAACATGTTCATTCATTTCTTGCAATAAATATTTTCAAGGATGATGATAGGGTTTGGTCGGATATTTTGAATGTGCAGTTTCTTTTTCATTCTTTTTTTCCTCTTAAATCATAGTCGTGAACAATATGGTCCTTGATTCATAATAAAGCTAATGACCTATAATAATATATCTCAGCCCTGTTTTTTTAAGTTTACTTTCTTTGGTTATAATCTTAATTCGTAGTCTGTATTTGAGGAATTTGAATCTCATACTAATCTGAGTTATAATGAGACCGTATTATTCATATATAACAAGCAATTTGAAACCAATGTTAGTGATTTTTATATTTACAATAGTATATGGTTAAGATTTAATTATTTATATATTGTACTCTTAATTAATAAATATTAATCACTACTTTTTAAAACATTAATAAAAAAATTTTAAATTTTTTATCTTAAATAACTATTTTAAATAATATGGCATTCATTAATTGTTTTATAAAATTAAAGTGAATTAATTATATTATCTTACCAACTAATTGATGAATGTCATATCATTTGGAATGATTATTTAGGATAAAAAATTTGAGATATGTAGTATTATTGTTAATATAAAATGTTGCTTTTTTAAGTTTGGCAACAAATAGATTTTTTTTTCTAATTAAATGTCACATTAAATAAACTAATATAAAATTAGTCTGTTAATTAGATTTCTGAGATCCCCACAAAATTTCTCACTTAACTGAAAAGGGCTCTATAAATATTTAAAAAAAAAACAAAAAAACAAAAAGGTTGCTATAAATAACTTCGTACGAAAAAGTGAAGGCATAAGACAAAAAATTAAATGACTTGTGGCCTCCATTCACCAAATCAAATGTTTCTACCATTAGCTCGCCCATCTACCTACATTTAAATCCACATGCTCAGGATAAATTTTACTACCGTATTAATTATATAATAAATAAATTATATTATAATATATGTGTAGTTATTTTAAATAAATATTATATAAATAATTATTATCCCTTATTGATTCTAAAATTTCTCACATTTTAGAATCAGCAACTTTTTATCGTTCTTGTCACGGTCCATGTTTTGATATAATATTGGAAAAATGAATACGCCATTATGTTCACCAACTTCACTTCATACAACTGGTCCACTTCAAACCTTCAAGCTCCATTTCCATTAATTCCTTCGCCAAAGCTTTAAATTATTGAGAAATTGTACTGGGTTCAAAAAATACCTTTTTAACTTTCTATCAGTGAATATTGTTGTAATTCATCTGATATCAATTAATATAATAAGTTAATTTTAAATGTTATTATGCACTGCAATATTGACCGTAACTTTGTTTGAATAAACCAAATGTATTGGAAAAGAAATTTGAATGTTCATTCCTGAATGGTATCTATCACATTCACTTATGAACTAACTGTTCGCAACAAATTATCAGCAGGCAGGTCATTTTTTGCATCACATGAGGTCTTTTCTATGCTTGTGGCTTTACTTCGAGCGGCGTGGAATCGATGCTTCTTCAATCACACACAACTAGTCCATTTGATTTACTTTCTAGCAATTTCATTCTTTTCAATAAAGGGAAAGGATCATGTGATCTTCTCACATGTTCGATTTACCTATACCTATTAATAATGATTGGAGGCATTGTCACCTCAAATTTTATGGCCAAAATATACATGTAATAATTATTGATGGTCTTTAAATTTCGTAGTCCAAATTAAGTATTTAACATCAGATTCTGTCGATAATAAGTAATGCCACAGTTGAATGTTGAAAATTGAAATTAATCCACGAATAAAGAAATGGTTTTATTTTTTATTTTTCCCCTCTCCCTCTCTCTTGAATAAACCTCGGCATTCGGAGACCATACGATTTAGGCAACTGTATGATCTATGCGGTGTTGGGGAATTTTGTCAAGAAAAGCTAATGCATGCATTCAACATAATCTAGAAGCATGAAATTTAGAAGCAGCAATAATTTTTTAAAAAAGAAGGAAGAAGAAGAGGAAAGAGGGGCACATAAATTGAAAAGAAAATAATAAAAAATATATATTATTATTATTTTAATAAAATGAGGAGAGGAAATAAAACAAATAAATAGAGCTTCATTTCATTCTCTAAGTATTTTATTTTTTAGCATTCTATTTGTGAGATAAAATTTACGTGAGAGTTAATTAAGAGTTTTAATACTCTTGTGTAATTAGAGTATGAGAGATTGAGTGTATTGGGGTTCTATAAAATGAGCTAAAATATTATAATATTTGTAATTTTCATATTACCAGTAAAATATTTTCCTCTATCTTCGTCGTAGATGTAAACTAAAATATTTAGTTATGATCCTGCTTCATCTATAAATTTTCTAATAGTAGTATAAGAGCTCTTGGTTGTATTTTCTAGAATCGAATTACTGTTCCAGTATGCGGATACTGTTCACATATACGGAATTATTCATGTGAAATGGTGCTAGCAAATGTGGTTCGTGGTGAAAGTAATGGCAACAGAATACTAGATTGAGATGTTCAACAAGAACCATTTCTTGTTGTAGAAAATGAAGATGAAGGTTGGGGAAAAATAATTTCTTAGCAGTAATAGAAAAAAGACTCACGGAGATAACTGATGATGCCAAGTGGAACGAAATGGACGGCAATATAATTGCTGATCTACACTTAACACTTGCAGATGATGTGTAATCTAGTGTGGAAGAGAAAAAGATAGTAAAAAGAAATATGAGATACTCTCACAAAATTGTACGAGACCAAGTCGCTGCACAACAAGATCTTCTTGAAGAGGAGACTTTACACTATTCGAACGGAGGAATCTACTTTAATGACTGACCATATTAACACCTTGGAAACTCTATTTTCGCAACTCACAACGTTAGGTCACAAAATAGAGGAAAATCAACTTGCGGAGCTTCTACTTCAAAGTCTACCAGATTTGCATGATTCATCATCAATTTGACAAACAACAATCCTGAGGACAGTCTAGCCATCGATGTTGTTGCAGCTTCCATATTAAATAAGGAGTGCAAGCGGAAGAATAAGGAAGACAGACAGATAAGTGCACAGCAAGTGGAAGCGCTATCAATGACGAAAGAGAAATTAATAGAACATGGGCCCAGTAGGAGTCATAATCATGATAGATCAAGATTAAGAAGTAAGAAAAATATCAAATGCTATAATTGTGGTAAAAAAGAGCATGTCAAGAAAAAATATTTGAGCAATCAGAAGAGTAGAGATAGTAAAGCATATGAGTCACCAAATGCTCAAGGTTGTATAGTAAATACCTCAGATGATGGCGAGATTCATTACATTGAGACAATTATTATTGCAGAAGGCTGAAACCAGTTAGCTGGTGTCTGATTTATAGACTTAGGAGCAACATAGCACATGACCTCTCGGATAGAATAGTTTCACACATATAAACTTAACTTAAAAGGATCTGTATACATGGGTGATGACCATTCTTTGAAGATTGCTGTTATTAGTATTGTTAGAATAAAAATGTATGATGATACAATTCGTATACTTCAAGAGATATGTCATATCAAATGCCTAAAGAAAAATCTATTGTCTTTGGGACAAATAGATAATCTTAGATGTAAAATTCATGTTGAGAATGAGACAATAAAAATAATCAGAGGTGCATTTGTATTGATGAAGGCAGAAAAGATTGGTGCTAATCTATTCATATTTCAAGGGAAAACACTGCAGGAAGCTAATGCTTGTGTTGCATCAAATGAAGAAGAGTCGCTGATGATATGGCATCTCAAATTAGGCCACATGTCAGAATAAGGTTTGAAAATTCTCTCTGAGCGAAAGCTGCATCCGGGGACTCAAATCGGTGATTATTGTGTTACAAGTAAACAACATAGATTAAAATTCAGCAGATTTAGTGTGAGAAGTAAAAATATCTTAGACCTGGTTCATTCTGATATTTAGGAATCACCAGATTTATCTCAAGGAGGAGCAAAATACTTCGTGTCTTTTATTGATGGTTATTCCATAAGATATTGGGTGAATCTAATAAAAAAGAAGTCAGATGTATTTTCATTGTTCAAGGAATACAAAATATAGGTTAAACTTGAATCATTGAAGATGATCAAGTGTTTGAGGACTGATAATAGTGAAGAGTTTAGGGTTTATGGCTTGCATTTTGTAAAAAATAAGGTATTCAGAGGCAATTCACGGTGGCATACACTCTTCAGTAGAATGGAGTGACGGAACAGATGAACATAACTCTTACAGAAATGATAAAAGCTATATTGAGGACTGCTGGTCTACCTAACTCAATATGGACAGAAGCAGCCAAAATAACCTGTTATATTGTTAATCGGTCTTCATCAATAGCTATTGAGTTAAAGACACCAATAAAGATGTGGACTAGGAAGTCAGTTGATTACTCTCATTTACATGCATTGGGATGTCTTGTGTACATGATGAACAATGCCTAAAAAAGAACAAAGTTGGATCCAAAATCCATAAGGTATATCTTCTTAGGATATGCTGATGGAGTGAAGGGGTATCGTCTATGAGATCCCACTGACAATAAGATTGTCATCAATAGATATATTATTTTTGTAAAAGATCAACTATAAATAAAATATGTAAATGATAGCACTAAAAAAGAAAAGTCAAAGACTTTATCGATATATGTGAAAAATAATTCAGAAGATCCAGATTATTCTGAAGTAATACAAGAGCACGAAACATAAGAACCAGTCAAGTCTGGGGCTCCAGAAGTTCGTCGGTCAACTCGAGAAAGATGACTACCAACTTGGCATTCATAGTATATTATAGAGATCAATGTTGCATACTATCTTCTAACAAAGGATGAAGATGTGGCAACTTTCCATGAAGTTTTACTCAGAAATTTCTTTATAGATGATAGCAATGCATAAAGAAAAAGAAGCTATACACAAGAAGAAGAAATGGGAACTTATACCACTACTATATAGAAGAAAAGCCATTGAAAACAAATGGGTTTACAATATCAAGCGTGATGGTAATGATTAAGTGGAGTGGTATCGTGCGAGATTGATAGTGAAATAATATGCTCAGACCATTGTGCATACTATAAGAGGTTTGAGGATAATGATTTCATCATTTTGCTGTTGTATACGGATGACATGTTGATAGCAGGTCCCAACAAAGATTGGCATGAGAGTTTAAAATGAAGGACTTAGTACCAGTAAACAAGATTCTAGGAATACAGATTCACTGGACAGAAATAATAGGAAGATTTAACTTTCTCAGAAGAATTACTTAAAGAAAATATTGCGTGTTTCAATATGCAAGATTTTAAGTCAATTTCTACCCACTTCCTGTTAATTTCAAATTATCCTCAAGTATATGTCCTAGCAATGAAGCAGAGAAGAAAAAGATGTCTCGGGTACTGTATGCATCAATAGTGGGAAGTTTAATATTCACTGTGAATTGTACAAGACCAGACAATTGCACAAACAGTGAGAACAGTTAGTCATTATATGATAAATCTTTGTGGAAAGCATTGGAAAACAGTGAATATGATTATGAGATATATTAGATGAACTTCAGATGCTGCATTATATTATGAAGGATTAGAATTTATTGTTATGGGCTATGTGGATTCAAGGAATATATATATATATATATATATATATATATATATATATATATTATTTTAATAGAATGAGGAGAGGAAATGAAGCCCATAAATAGAGTTTCATTTTCCTCTCCAGGCATTCCATTCTTCAGCATTCCATTTAAGAGATAAAATTTATGTGAAAGTTAATTAAGAGTTTTAATACTCTAGAGTAATTAGAGTGTGAGAGATTAAGTGTATTGAGGTTCTAGAAAATGAGCCAAAATATTACAATACTTGAATCTTCATATCACTAGTAAAATATTTTCCGTCTATCTTCGCGCGTGGATATAGGTTAAAAGTCAAACCACATAATTTCTGGTATCCCAGTATTTGTTTGTTCTCATTTTCTTTTCAATTTCATTTTAGTTGTAACCATTCTTTACCCATAAATTTCCTAACAAATTTAAAAGGAGGGACGGTTTTTTTTTTTACAGTACAAAAATGGGATTCAACCGAAGAATATAGAGCATAATGTGTTTAGGATTCAATTTACCCCAAGATCAATGAATGTTCTTTACTGATCTGGTTTGATGGTTCTACTCACTTAAGTTTTATGTAATCTTTTAATTCATTTTTAACGAATTACATACCTTTCAGAGGGAAAAATAAAATACAAAACAATATTTGTGTAAAATATATATCATCTAATTATATATTCGAAGCTTAACAACATAAAATCTAAAACTCGTGACTAAATTCTAATTATCAGAGGACAAACGATGATTTGTCTTCTAATGTATCTTATCTGAAAAATATTATACGCAAATTGATGGCGTGTATTTGATGCATGCTTTGGGGTCGATGATAATTTGAGCACTTATTTAGGGTAAGTTTGTTTTGAGCACGGCTACTGATGCTGCACTGATTGCTTTAGAAACCAGATTCAGATTCATCCTGTATTTTGTTAGAAATAGCACTCATTTCATCTTGATAAATTTACTCAAATAAGTAACAGTTTGTTTAATTATAGACTGCTGCTCCTAAAAAGTAACCAGATTCAGTCTGCTTTTTGCTAGATGTGAAATTGATTAAACAGTGGCTCTATTAAGTATTAATAAAACCTTGTGATTGGAAGCAAGAAGCTTTCGCACAACAAATTGAAATCCCAGCATACAAAATTATTAATACGGGGGTATACCTTATGCGTATGTCATTTGGCATATGTAGGTTGTTTGTTAATTGTTAAACACATCTTTAGCTCTATTTTGATGAGAATCTCTCACGTAGCGACAACTCATACAAAATTAAGCCAGAACAAAAATTATTATTTGACAATGAAATCGATAGACCAAAAACAAGTAGTAAACGACATCGCATGGCGCAATCAAACTTGTGATTTCAATCACATAAATAAATTAATAAATCATGGTTGTTGTTACCCTGCTGGTTCATTGATTGCGTCCACTGACAAAACTAAAACAGATTAATATATATCCCTGTCTTGATATAGGAATTTAATCTAAGCTTCGGGATACATGTTTAGTATTCTACTTTTTAACTATGTACGATCCAAAATATACTATATTAATTAATAAACTAACTAAATCACGAATTAAGACAAATCAAAACGATTTGGATTAACAAAAGGGTCACCATTGTCAATAAGGGCTTCCCATGCGAGAAAGTCTAGACTATACGCACTGTGAATCGCATCATCAATACAATAATTCACTGGAACATTATCACACACACACACACACACACACACACACACACACACACACATGTATATATATTTACTTCAAAAATCATTGGACAAGTTGGTAGTTACCTCCGGTTGAGAACAGAGAAGATGTGGACTTGAACTGAGATCATAACAAAACACTATTGTATTGCTGAAAAATAAGGATGTTTTACTGTAAAATAATGATAAACGAATATATATGAACGCAGCATAATTAATTAGATTTTTCACTGCATGCAATATGCATGTTGTTTTGGCCCATGTGCCGTCCTAATTAATTAGACCAAGTCTATGAACTAACAGGGGACAGGGAGAGTGACTCTGAATGCATGTGGACTTAGTTTTTGAATTTATATGGTCTGCCGGCAATGCATTTAGTTCAGGCATTTTGCGAAAGAAACATTATTCTTTGCCTACATTTCTTGATCTTTCTTTCCTCGTCTTCGATCAAGCAAATTGATCGTGCAGAATGCAAAAGAGTAAGAGCACGTACGTACAGTCAATATTGCAAACGCAGAAACCACTGCTAAAGACCTAAATCAGCGGAGAATCTTTTCATTTCTTTTTATAAAGGAAATAATCAACCCCACGTTATTATATTCACATCTAGTTGCTGATAGATAGATAGAGATAGAGATAGAGATAGAGATAGAGATAATGGTGAAGAGAGACTTATTGGCTGCTGCAAATTCACCAGCTTCTGCATTTGGAAATGCCCCAGAGGAATCTAAAAATCAGGAGAGCTCTAATCATAAATTTATGTGGGGAGCAATTATTATTGTCGTTTTTTCAATCTTGGTGGGTGTCTCTTTGTTCTTCTTTGTATGGAGGAAGCTTTTGCCTATTTTCAAGCAAAGGCGCATGCTCAAAGGTCAGTTACTTTACATTACCTGAGTACATTAATCTTATTTTCTCGGGAAAAATGCGTGTTAGAGGATATTATTTATATTTATTTCAGCTAGAGCAAGCACTTTGTGAAATGTCCCTTTTTCATGGCCATTGTCAAAATTTTATCTGCAACTTCACATGAATGCTTTTCTTTTATCAGATCAGCCAATAGTTACCCTGGCTAAAAAATTAATACCTTTAGTGCATATATTGACCGAAAATGCCTGAGTTCTCCACGTATTCACGCGGATTGCAAACATGCATATGGGTCCAATTTTTCATTGTACAATTTATGATGTCAATGCATATATTTCAATTCTAAAGAAATTTTCTTTTGCATATATGCATATGTGTGTGTGCTGGCGCGCGCACGTTGTTTTTGGATAATAATTATATATTCAATTGTGTTGTTAATTTAATTAGGAAGTTTGAAAGCTGAGAGGTTGCGGTTGAGGCGCTTTGAGTTAGATGAGTTAGAGAGGGCTACTAATAATTTTAGTGAAGATTGGTTGTTGGGTTCGGGGGGATTTGGAAATGTATACAAAGGAACTTTTGATAAAGAAGGAACACTTGCAATTAAGAGAGCCCAGGCTGCTTCATACCAAAGCGCTGAAGAATTTAGAAATGGTAAGCTTCGATTCAAATAGAGTCAGATAATGGTTTTGATTTGTGCAGTAATAAAAGAAAAAAAAAAAGAAAAAGAATACGGTTAGTTGATTTTGTTTTTGTTTTTCAAACTTTCTTGAAACAGAAGTAAGGCTGCTTTCTAAAGTAAAGCACAGGAACCTTGTTGGTTTGGTTGGATTTTGTGAAGAGGCTGGTAAGCCATCATTTTGTCAAGTCATTTAATTGTTAACTTAGATACAAGCATATGAATATTATACCATACAAATTGCCCTATAAATTAGGGCAAATGATCTGTGAGAAGAGACAGTAAATTTTATTGTATAGGCTTACAGCTCAGAGCTTCCTAAAAGAGTATCTGTTTTGGTTCTCTTTTCACTGGTGAAAAAGTAAATTCCCACAACAGTGTAACCACTGCAAAACACATACAAAATATACGGTCAATTTTTCTGAAATGAACAGGTGCGAAAGTGTTGGTTTATGAATATGTACCGCATGGCTCTCTGCTTGACTACATCATAGGTAAATTCCACCCAGTTTCTTTTCTTTTCACAAACACAAAATTCTAAAAAGAATTCTCAAAATTTCAACTTTTTTTTTTTCCAATTATTTTTTTTACCTCTTTTACCAGGGAGAGGAGGAAGAAGCCTTAACTGGAGGCAACGGGTTAACATAGCCATCGGAGCTGCTAAAGGTAATTAATTTAACAGGAATGTGCTTGACATTAACGTGATAACAGTAACATGAATTGTCTTCTAACACAGGAATTGCACATTTGCATGATGGGATAACGCCAAGCATAATTCACCGAGACATAAAACCGAGTAATATTTTAATTGGAGAGGGGTATGAAGCCAAGGTTTCTGATTTTGGTCTCGTGAAAATGGGACCAGTTGGCGACCAATCTCATGTCAGTAGCCAAATCAAAGGGACACCAGGGTATCTTGACCCTGCATATTGTTCAAGCTTTCATTTAAGTCAATTCAGTGATGTTTATAGCTTTGGCGTCATCCTTCTGCAGCTTATTGCTGCTCGGCCTGCAGTTGATACAACTAGAAACCAGCCTAATTATCACATCATTGATTGGGTAAGCAATTTAAATTTAAATTTATGCTAACGATAGCACCGGTTCATTATAAAATTTGATTATTTTATTTGAAAAATTAAATCAAATGCAGGCAAGACCAATCATAGAGAGTGGAAACATTGAAGAAATTTTAGATGCTAATCTTCTAACAGAGCCATGTAACAAGGAGATCATGCTAAAAATGGGGCAGCTTGGCCTAAGATGTGTTGTAAAATCACCCAAAGAGAGACCTACAATGACTCAAGTGTGGCAAGAACTTGAGGAGGCTCTTTATTCATCTGATAATTTCAGTAACATAATGCCTTTAACTTCAAAGGATTCTGGAAGATCAACTGGTGGCTCGCCAAGATTTTCAATAGAACAACGGCCTCGTAGATCAATTGATCATGATTATTCTCAGAGCTTTGTGAGCATAGACGGTGTTGGGTTCCAAAGGTTTCGAATAGAGATGGATGGCCAGTCCTTTCAAAGCTCAAGCTTGAGAGCTTTTGAGACCGATAGAGTCAGCATTGATGTTGATAAGAACAATTTGAGAGGAATAAGAGAGGAAACGAGGAGAGAACAGGATTTATATGCAGTTGAGCTCTAGTAATGCACCAAGTCTCTTAGATTTATAATAGACAACTGATAGTGATGAATTGTTCTTTTTATATTGACAAGATAAATATCATGTTCAGTCTTCATCAAAATTTTGTTAAGTGAAGGAGGTACGTTCTTCCATACTTCACGTAAAACTAATGCACAGCAAACATGTGCTGCCATGTTCATCATAAAACATTAAAGTAGCAAAATATAGTTTGCCGCTGCAGGAATAAACAGCCCCACAATAAATTATTCACAGCAACAAGCCGCCTTAGCACATTCTAAACAACTATTGCTGTTTCGAAGAACCCAGCAACAAATAATGCTTAACACTCCAATAATATCGAAAGCAGCTAAAACGCTATTCTTAACTTCAATCTGCATATGCATCAACCATATGCACTATATTCGGGGCTGATGTTCATCCCAGACTGATCAGCTGGGTGAACTGGCACTGTTTTCTCCTGTTGCCTTGACATTTTCACCGTAGGTTACCAGATCTTCATACATTTTAACAGTGGCCCTTGAAAATCCAATCAATGACTCAAAAACCTGAGAGAATCCGGTCTGGAAACCACATAACGTAGCTCTTTGAGTATCTTCCATGCCAGAAATGTGCTTTGCCTTTTCTAATTCCACCTTTTGTTTCAATTCCTCCAATGATGTTTTTTCATCTTCAAGCTGCTCCATTATATCCTGAAAATCTCCATCAATTTCCATCTTGGACTCCTTCAGTTTCAGAATTTTATTCTCTGCCTTCTGTAATGCAGAAACCTTTCTCTCAAGTTCTCTTATAAGCCCATCAACTTTCTTCTTTAGCTTCTGCTCTTTCCTTTGTTGAACAGACAGAGCCTTAATCTCTTTTCTAAAGCTCTTCATTGCAGTCATCACTGCTTTATCAGGCAACTTCTCCATTGCAACCATCCATTCATGACACACAGCAATTACTGGCGGCCCATTATCATCAATTCCACATGGAAGAACTGAAGAAGAAGAACTTCCCCCAGGATATTCATCAGCTTGATCAGGTTGTGGACCAATATTGCATGTCGAAAACCAAGCATCAAGAGCTTTAATGTATGACTTCTGAGCAGTGACATACTCAGAAAAGCATGTACGCCACTTCTTAAGTTCAGCCTCAAGCTCAAGAGTGGCATGGCGATGAAAGTGACTGCAATATTTCCCATTTAGACTATTGAACGTGGTCACTTCAAACATGATCCGACTTTGAGTTTCATGTGATGTAGAGATTGCCTTCCACATGTTCATAAGCCTGCAAAATTGAGAGATACGAACGGTAATATTGCATCACTATTGTATTAAGATATGACAACTTAGTTTTCAAACAAATTTTAGTCTATGGCTAGGATCTTACCCTCGTAAGAGTTCAAAAAGTTGTGGCTCAAGCTCTTCATCCCGAACTCTGATAATTCTATTGGAAATAGATGCAGCACACTGCACTGAAACCAAAATGCTGGCATCCAAAGATTTTACTTTCAATCTTGTTTCGTCTGCTAAGTGAAACACTTCTCCTCTTTCTTCCTTCTTTCTCAGTATGGCACATTCTTTCTCAAAAAGCTTCCTTCTATTCTCACCCATCTGAGCATGTGAAATGTACAAATCAAGTTCACAAAGGCACAAATTAATTATCCCGTTACATAAATACATTATAAAACATGACAGTACGATACCTTTACATCTTCATAAAGCTTCTTCTCCAACTCATATAACTTTCCCATGGACATTAAATGGCTACCGGACATCATTCCTCCAGATTCCGATATATTATAATTCGTTGATTCTGTGCCTGCAGTAGAAGAACTGTGTGTGTGGGAGATTGATGTCAAAACACTTTTACAAGAAGCGCAGCGGGGTAAGCTTGACTGGTTCCTTACAATTGACCAAAAGATACTATTCGAGTTTTCTGCACACAGTCAAGAAACTGTTAGAAAACGGAAATGAATGTGTAGTGATGTTGATCACAAAACTAGTATAAAATGAACTACAAAGAGAAAAAATGGCAAATGATAAACAAGGAAAGAGCAAGAAAAAAGTTGAAGATCCAAAAATTAAAAAAAGTAAAAAACTTTACAGGGAAAAGGTACCCATTCATATCGTTAAGTAATCTCAAATTTGGTTTGAAGAACCAAATGAGAGCTTATGCTTTGAATTAGGGCAAATTTTATATACCCAAGAGACAATTGACAATTTCTAATATCATGTCACAGACACTTAAACATGTCGACGTTGGTCCATTTGAATTTAAAATCCTACTTCAAGAGACAAAACAAAACTAATTTGTTTCTTAATAGACATAAATTGAAGCTAAAACAAAAGCTCGTGCAGGAACAGAAATGTGAAAAATAAAAAGAAACACATCAACCTGTCAAACCATTCCGCAACTGAACCTTGGTGGCCTCCATCATCTTCGAAACAGCCAAACCAGCTTCATAAGCCTTGATAAACAAAGCCTCGATTTCCTCCAGTGCTTTCATCAAGTCCTTATTTGTTTTCTTTCTAGTGACTGTCAAATCTTTGGGCTCTCCTAAACTCACATTAGCTGCATCATCATCCTTCTCCACTTTCACCTTATCACTAACTCCGTCACTACTATCACTTTTTGCAGTTTGCTTTCCCTTAGACTCAGAGTCATCGTTGTCTTCTATTTTCACACCCCCAGCACTCTTATTTATTGGAGCTTTATTCTTTTTTGAACCCTGCCTGCTACACTCTCCCACACTCCCATGACTAGCCTTAGAACTAACTTCAACGTTCACCTGACTGATCCCACTTTCTAAACATGACGATACACTCCTATACACACACTCAAAATTTGTTGGATTCATCAATATGTCTTCCACTTCTTCAAGCTCAGGGATTCCCTCTAGTTGCCTTACCCTCATCACACTCTCAACAGAATTCATGCCTAAACTACCCTCCATGTGATTATAAGAATCAAAATAATCCCACCTTGAGCTACATTCTCCTTGTCCTTGCTCTACAACGGGTGGCATCTCATAAAAAAAGTACTCACAGTCACTCCCCACCTCGTCGTCATCATCTTCACGTTCTTCTTCGTCTTCCCATTCCTCAAGGATGACACCTTTTTGTTTTTTGTCTACTGGGGTGTTTGGCTCTGGATTTTGTTTCTCTTTTGTGGGTTGACAGGAAGTAGCCTCATTGGTTGGTTTTTTGAGATTTTGCATTGAAAAAATTTGGCTTTTGCCATTGTGATGAGGGTTCTCGAAAGACAAAGGGTCGGTTACAGGGCCAGGTGAGGATGACGAATGAGAGGATTGCCTGGCCACAAACAATCCTAAGGAATTTGCTACCCTAAAATATGCGTTGTTGTATTTGCATTGAGCAGCTGCAAACGCTTTTCTGCGTTCAACAGCCAGCTTTAGTAAGCGTTTCCTCTCTTTGCAAACATAAAGCACATTCTTTTCATCTTTCTTTATTTGGCCAAAACAACTCATTTTTGCACATGGAAAGATTTGGTTTTGAAGATTTTCTGTGTTTCCAAAGGTTTGTTTTGAAGAAATGGAGTAGGAAGGTGACCTTGTTTGACACAGTAGCAGAAATGGCTAAGCTTGTATCGTGTTTGTCATGTAAAACTCGTAGTGTTTGGAGATACAGTCACCCTCATATATATATATAATAATAGAAGAGTTGGGTGTTCTTATCAAACAATGAAAACTATTTTTTGCTTTTAGAAAAAAGTTTTAAGGTGATAGGTGATGAGGTTTTAATTTTAAGGGTAAAACAGGTGAGTTTTATCGGAATATGAATGAGACAAACTGATACCGATAGTCCCATGCTTACATCTTTGTTACTTTAGAGCCTCTCAAAGCTCAAAGCAAAGCATGCAGGAGAATGCAGCCATTAGGTTGATTTTATTTTGTATGCTTCTTTAACACCCTCATAAATCCATTAACATATTAACAGTGCTTGTAACAATTCAATAAAGTGAGTTTACTTTCATGACCTTTTGCCTGTTGTGACCTTAAAAGCCAAGGTCTCTTCATTTACTCATTTGCCAAATATAGAGCAGATTTTGCAAGTCTTAGCAGAGATTTGCGCATGGTGAGCCTGTGATTGATATGAAAAAGGAGAAACCAATGACGTCCCTTTGCTTTGTTGTTTTGTAACCATTAAAACTTAACCCATTTCACGCTCTCCAATGATCGTGCAATCCACTGCCTTTGTCAATTCCAAACAACTGCATGAGAGCATGAATGACATTAATTGCGGTTAGCAAATGGTGGCAAAAATGGATTTTCAACCTTTTTGGTTAGTTACGCATGACTTAGTGGTAAACCGGTAATAATAAGTTGAATGAGGGTATTTCAACTCACTAAAAATCCACATCTACGTCCATTTTAAAAAATATATTCATCATTTAAAATTTAAAATCTTAAAATTATCTTGCATTAATCTCTTACTCCATCTATCTCAGGATCACTTAATCTCTCTCTACTTTTATGGTCTGTAAACTAAACTCTCTTTAAATTTTTTTTCACTTTTGTTAGTGAATCATGATCTCTAATTCATGTTTTCTTTATATAAGAATTTTTTTTCGTATTCACGTGCTTTTGGGATTGATAAAAATTAATATTTTGATATTCATTAATTTTTATAATTAAAAGAAAATTAGTAATTTTTATTTTGAATTATAAATTTTGATCCTCTTAGTTTATACGATAGCATCTAACGATAGCATCTAACGAACCCAATTATTTGTCATTTACAATTAAGAAAAAATATATAAAGAAATTGATGAGGGTTGAAGAATTGAGAATGAAAATAGAAGAAATGATTATTTAAATAGTTTCATCGGGAATTATTCTAATAATAAGATTCTTAATTAAACAAAAAATGCATTGAAGAAATTAATAAATTTAAATAGTTCAATATTGAGTAATTAGATTTCACTGTTTAGTGAAAAGAAAGTTCTCATCTACCTAACCTTCCCCTCTTTATTCAGGGAAAGACAACACAAAACCTCAGCCAGAGAATAGGATTTTTGTTAGCTTCAGGTTAGATGCCCCGTGTGGGATCATGGAATAGTCATTCATGAATATGAATAGTTACTGATCCTAGAAAATGATTGATCAAACGAGTGAGTATATTTATATTTATATAATGTGTAAATTTGCAGGTGAAATTGTGAAATAGTACATTAGAATGGAATCTAATCTAATCTCGGAGATATGATTATGCGGATATCTTAACCAATCGCTCACTTAACTTGAGCAGTAAGATCAATTTTTATAGTACACTGAGAAATAGACAAGTCTTTGAACCCTGAATTGACAGATCACTCACTGCTAGAAATCTAACATGTGGCTCCCTCTAACTCTAAGCTCTGAGCCTGAGGTCTCCACACTATAAGCAAATTATGATGTCTATATCCTACAAGATTCAGATGTAAGAGCAAAGCACTGCTTGTATGGATAGCTATAAATATAGCAATGTGAACTGAGGCCTAACAAGTTTTAGTGGACTCGCAATTGCAAGCGTCTGAAGCCCACAAGCAAAATTCACTATCATTATCATTCTTTATTTTATATCAAGCAAAATTGTACTTACAACAGAATTGAATATAATAAAACTGGACTGGTCTGCAGAGATTTGTGCAGATGAATTTGACAAATGAGGATAATGCACGTCCTCCCTCATTGTGCGTTACAGTGTTACAGTAGAACTTGCAACAATTGGGAATTGTGCATGCGAAAGGTAATAATAAAATGGACAGAAATGACAGGGTGAGCCAAGTTAGATTGTGACTGTGTGACTGGGGCCTCTCTGGGTTACCGTGCAATTACAATAGCAATAATACTGCAATAGCAAATGAGAAGAGGCAAGGATGAAAGACCCAAACTTATTTCCCTCAATTTCCTTTTATGCAATCCCGTCCTTTTAACAAATTTACAGCTGCTTTCTCATTTACTTACCGCCTTGCTCTCCTCGGTTCAAAGCCAACCAGTCTTGAACCCTCAATCGTACCGCATTGGTGTGCTCAGTTCTTAAATGTTTCACATGGGTACAGTACAACTTTCATGTCAATTGATTTTCAAGGCTCAGATCATCTTAGCCAAGCACAGATCTCACCAGCTTACTTAACTACTTAAAATTGTTTATTTAACAATCTAAGTATAACACAACAGTATTTTGTAATTATGACTTACATACTTTATTCTACAAATAAATGAAAAAATAAAAGAAAATTATGATAAATTTATTGACTAAAGGTTGGGAATGGACAGCAAAAGCAACCGACCAAGTAACCTCCGGTTACAAACAGTCAGAACACCCCGAGAACCTAACCCAAAGTGAACTAAAGAGCAGAAAAACTGTAGACCCACTTCACTACTAATCACTAGCAACAGCGCCTACGAATAGCACTTTCTTTTCAGTTTATTTTGATATACGATTTGTTTTACATTTACATAAAATCCGGGACTCCGGCCGACCTTCCGTATCCAATTTTGAATGGCTCTGATCTGCTTGGACCATTGAGATTCACACTCTTAGAGCAAGAAGACATTGAAGTGAAAGTTTTGCCTAAAGAGAACCTCCATTGACAGGCAGGATGCAAATTACATTGTCTCTCTCACTGTATTTGTATCTCTTCAGGGAGCTTCTTTCTATGTCAAGATGGCTTAGTAGATCTTGCATTCCCTAGAAAATTTAAAGGCGAAGACAACTCTAATGGTGTAGGCTTTTGCAGCACTGCTTCAGAAAGAGTTCTAAGGTGTTTTATTTCTTGTTAGTTGGCTAAAACTCAATTTCAAACATGCCAAGAAGCATCTACCAATCTCATATATCCATTCATCATTCTTTATTAATAAATGAAAATAATTAATAATAGCAAAGATACCAGTCAAATGCAATCTAAAAGTACAATTTAGAAACAACAGATATAGGAACTTTGACTATCAGGGATATTGTTCAACATAATTTACAAAAGCCCCCGAAGCTTGAAAATTATTTTTAAAAAAAGGGTAAAAAAGTAAAATAAATGCGTAGAGAAGCTTGCTCTAAGAAAGAACCCTTCAGTGTCGACCTTTTTCTTTTGCAGCTCTGCTTTCCCTGATTCTTTCTTTCTTTTCTAGCTCAAAGTACTCAGAAATTAAATAAAATACAAGTCTTTTAAGTTAAAAGGTTACATTGCACACTAAAAAATTAATAAAAGGCTGCACCTTCTGCCTCACCTGCATATACCAGTTGATATTTTATGAAAGTTCCAAAAAGTTTTCAGCACCAAGTACAATTGCATGAAGAACCAGCTCCTTTAAGTGGTGCTAAGTTCAACAGGCGTGGCACATGGAGCTAAAGTTTTTGAAGGTATGTTAACACCACCTCCTCTCACAGACAAAGGCGGGCCTCTGACTGAGCTGGCTCTGCTCACAAGATGTGAATCAAGAAATACAACAATGACCGTAATGTCATCGTGGAAGTGCCGGCGAACGCCCCGATCAATCTTCTTCAAATCCGAGTATCTCATTTCTCTCTTTTTCGCAGCTTCCTGCAATGCAGCTTTCACAAGCCTCCTAGCACTTCCCTGATGAACACAGCAAACAACTGTCAAATTGCAATTGTTTGCCGACAATTCCTAATCAAAGAGAAACCCATATTTGATCTGCATGACCAGCTTGATGCCATTAAGTCTACTAGCCACATAAAGTGAATGGTTGTTAATTTATAATTTAGAAATTCAACAGATATTATCACAGTAACTGAAAGTTGCAAACCAGTAGCATTATAGACCGATATATATCTTACACTGTGCGGGTGATTTTGGACTACATCAACTGCATCTTGATTGCTAAGATGCTCCCACAGTCCATCAGAAGCAAATATAAGAAACTGATCATGAGGTTGAAGTTCATGCACCGAAATTGATGGCTCAGAACTTAGAATTGGCTTTTTAAAAGGTTCACGAAGGCGAAACTTTGCATACAAAGGCTCCCTGTTATACTCAGCTTTTTTCAGATACACATCGCCAATAGATCTAGAAACCTGCAAGCAGAGCAGAGCGGCTGGGATATTAGAACTCACAATCAATATGCAAATTAGCCATGTCATAGTTACAGGAGCTCAGCACAAAACTAATTTAATATCATTCAGTCAACATCTAGGAGAGTCATCTTCCAACACAATAAAATTATACATAGAAATATCAGCAAACAAAAAACATCAACTCATTATGCACTCTTATTTTCTAGCAACTATTTGACAACATCATGATTAAAGCTATATGGATTGTCAAAATTTAAAAAGAAAAATGTCAAAAGTCAGGCATTTCATATCCTCACTTCCACTATGTCATCCCTTTTTAATAACCATTCTAGTATATCTTCCATTAAATTTTGACTATAAAGTGAACTTCAATGCATCCTGTCCTATCACAACCATCATTGCCCTTTAGTTGCCATCTTGGTCAGCCAATAACACACAGAGAATGTAACCATACCTTAACACATTTGTCTCCCAAACTAGAGAAGACATAAGAAACAAACTTGCAAATGCATGTTTGATTAGCACAAAGTCTTGTACCCAAACTAGAGAAGACATAATAACAAACTAGTGAACACTTAATTATCACTGTGCAATTTAATTTTACTTTGCAAAGAACCAAAACTACTGAGATCATCAAAACTTATTAAAAAGATGGATGCCAAAAAAAAAAAAAAATAACTTTTGTATTCTGTTAAATCCTATTTTATAGTAATGGCGTTACAATAGTTTCTAAACTTATCAGGGCACTAGCACTAGATTCAATTTATCATTTACTTCAAGCAATTAGAACTACCGTACCATCTGAATCTTTTGATACCAACATGCTCATACAAAGCTTACTAAATAAATTCCTTCTTCAATGAAGTACAACTATGTTAAAATAAGCAATTTGCATTTCTATTTTCCCCCAAGTTCCATTTTTCACCATAACTAGAACAGCTAATCAAATTATTTCTAAAAAAGGCAAACTAGAAGCTAGTGATATTTGTTTACTGTTTTACTTAAGTGTACATTTAAAATCTCTCCCAGACTGGTCACACTCACTCCTACCCAAAGGTCCTTAAAAATAGGTCATCATAATTCTCTAATCACAAATTTTCACACCCAGTTATCAACACTGTAACATGTTTCCTCTTCTCTGTAACTCACAGGTTGATTGCTTCTTCCATCAATATATGTGTACTATGGTTGAAGACTCTATTTGAATAGTTATAACTCCCACATGAAACATTAAATGAATGCTATGAAAAGATAAACATAAAGGAGCAACCAGACAGAATTTGAATACCGCACAGTAAGAAGCTACAAGTTTACCACTCGTGCAGAACCTAACCACCCTCCCGAAGCCCGAACACACCACCACAGGACAAAACACAAAAGAGGGCAAAATCCCAAAATTTATTTTCTATTTTTTGGATTAAATCTAAGAATGGAATATCTTACTACTCGATGCCCAGCACAAGCTTAAGAAAGAAGTAACAGCAAAATCGAATCACATAACCTCTTCCAATTTTTTACTAAAGCCTATATACTATGCCCTCCAGGTACCGCCAAACCCCACAGCTGCAATATACTTATCAGACCACTCAGCGTGTCAAGTTGCTAACTTACTCCCCAAGGACAGTCCCCTCCTTAAATTGTCTCGTAAATTAATGTGTTTAGGATCTACGAATATGCAAGAAGAAAAGTAGAAATAGCTAAACCTTAGTTGCATGTGGCCTTCTAAGAACACCTTAGACCAAAAATCCTAAACCAGCTGAAATTTTACACAAATTAGGAATAAGACAGTTTCATTTTATGATAAAGATCAAAGCATGGCATGGAAATCATTGTGTACTATGAGTTGACATGCTAAAAGTATAATTCAACAATAAAATTTAGAGAATAAAATCAACTTTAAGGTGATACAGGATATCTAAAAAATACGAGATAAATCAGCTAATTTACAGAACATCTCATTGTTTCCACATGGAACTTACCTGTATCAAGCCCTTCACGCGCCAGACATTGTGCTTCAAAACTACAATCTGAGAGTCATCAGGATGCATAGAGTGCATCTCTTGTCTAACGGATTCTATGCCTACATTATGCTCTGATGAAAGCTGTATGGCAAGCACATCCCCAGTTGCCTTGACAAGCCTCCCAAGCACAGCACGAGAATCGCCAAGGTTAGCAATGTAGAGGGTTCCACAACTGATAACACCCACCAGACAGCAAGATCCAACAGCGGCTATCTGAGGCTTCATAGGCCATTGCTTAGTTACAAGGGAGAAAAATCCATCTTCCGTAGCTTGATAAGCTTTCTTTATCACATCCACAGACATGGATTGTTGCTCTGATGTGAACCCTGGAATTTTTAACCATATTAACCACATCATCAAAAGCAAGAAATATATTCTTGAATTAAACCTTCAAATAATTAGGACATTAACAACAATAGCCAATACATTATCCATAAAAAGAGGAATCTGCACTTGCAGTGTCTTCTTAAGTACTCAAACCTGACAGCAACAAACACTATTTCGATAAACCCTCCTCTCAAGTTAAAGTTTCTTACTCTTTAGATGCTGAAACAGGTGATCATTGATGTAACGTGAAGTCTCAGGCCCGCCATGGCCATCATAGATACCAACAAAAGTGCCATAAGGACCAGACTCAAGAGTGCTCAAGGGGCCCGACTCAATCTGGCTCTGGTCCTCAAGCAAATTGTTAGCCTGAACAACAGCCATGGAGAATTCACCACTTAAGTGTTGCCCATTGTCTTTGTACCAAAGTAGGCCCTCTTGCCGGCCTGCTGTATCCACACTCGTATGGACATAACGGTCCGAGGACGGCAGCCAGCAGGCCCTCAGAAAGTTCATCAACCTTGATAACATCCCTCATCTCACCTCGGCCAACAGCCTCCTATTGTTCCACATCCAGAATTGGATGCAAATACAATTCCTAATAAAAACCCCACCAAGAATCCTTCTCCTGGAACCAAAACAACTATCAAAATGAAATTGTAAAAACAATAATCACGACGTGTTAACCATTAAGCAACTGGAGTAAGTTTCAAGCCAAGAAATGAAATTTAAACGACGAAAACAAAAATCACAACATGTATAATGATAGAATCAAACCATAATCACGGTAATCAAGCTAGCAAAGTACCTTTTCAGCAAACAATCTTATTAAACAAAAAGAATCACGCTCCAAAATCTAAAACCCTTATGCAGTAAAAAATAATAATAATAATAAATACAAACATAGCCCAAAACCCTTATGGTCAAACGAACTCTAAAGATTATAAAACAACAAAATTTGAAACTTTGTAGCTCAAACATGAAAAGTCAAATCAAATTCAGACAAAATTCAGATATTTACGTGAACAAAATATCAATCACATAAAATAAATAAAACAAACTCACGACAAAAATTAAGCTGGTTGCTGAGTTTCCCGTCAGCTAAAGTGATGAAAACGATGGAGATCTAAATGAAACAGAGCAATACATATATGGGTTTAACACCGTTTGATCTATAGATCCATCAAATCACACCGTAGCTTCTGTTTACTTCAAAGCTTCGTGATTTTTTGTGCATAAAAACTGTACTTTAATTTGAGTTACAAAAAAAAAAAAAGAGAGACCAAAAAAGATAATACAGAGAAAGAAGACGGAGAGAAAAAAAAAGATTATAAAGAAAGAAAAGAACTGTGAATGAGAGAGTGTCAATTGTGATTGAACGAACCAACTGAAGCTATTTTATCTTTCTCCCCTTTTTATTTTTTTCCTCTTTCCTTTTGAATTGTTTTTCTCAGCAGACAAAACAGAGGCCTATAAAAAAGAAAACGAACAAATCGATGGATTCAAATTTGCCCAGCCCTGGGCTCCACATGTACCCAAAGAAAGAGAAAGTCGATATAAACACCCAAAATGTTTTTTAATTTCATTTTTCGTCCTTAAATAAATCTATTTCCATTTTATTTATTTTGGACATACCTCGTCGTAATATTAATTTTTAACAATAAAAATATATATATATATATATACATATATGAAATTATTTAAAATTAATGTAATCAAGCACGAAATGGTGGTGTAGAAATAGTTAAAATTAGAAAATGCGCGCTTTATTTATAATAAGTAGAATGTGTTGTTTTATAAAATTTTAGAAAACATTCTTGTGAACAATCTCTTTACAGAGATATGATGGACAAATTGTCTTATTGATAATTAATGACAGTATTCAATTAAAGACTTACAAAACTGAATAATTTGCGTGTAAATTGAGTTAAACAGATTAATTTATGGAAAACAGAAATTGAACTCAAGTACTCAATCTTAATTTCTTTCTAATTTCGTAAATAAGATCAAAAATAGCCCTTAAAATCTATATACACTTAAGATTTATTGACATCAAAAAATAATATTTTTTATAAATAAATATCAAATTTAGAAAAAAATTTGTTGGGCAAGTCAGAAAAACTGAATATCCAGATTTTGAAATTTATTGGGGCCATTTTTTTTTTCTTTTTTTGAATAACAACAGCATGGATGTCTTGCCTGTGTTCTTGATTCTTACTGCTTTTGGGTAAACACATCTTCCCTCTACATCAATTTTCAACAATCGGTTTACTTTAAAAAAAAAACAATTAAAAATAATAATTTAATATCTAGTGTGACATAAGTGCCCAGGTGTCAATTTTGTAGCATAAAAGATACGTGTCCATATATTGAATAAGCAAGTGGCAATAATGTCATGAAGTGCTGTTGAAAGAAAATCTCATGATAACACATGTGCAAGCTTTGTTGAAACTTCACTTCTCAATTTAATGACTATTTGGAAAATCAAACACAACATAAAGAGTGATTTTGGGTTTATTAACGAGGCATGGGGTTAGCATTGTTTTTTTCATTTTAAAAAGGTAATTTGGAAGATTTTGAAAAGAAAGAAAATAAATGAGATGAGAAATACTCTTAACACTAACATTTATTCTTATTATTATTCAAAATTTAGGTAATTGATAGTACAAAGCACGTCACAATTATTGAATTACTAAATATACTATTTTGAGGTATAATTTAAACTATTTTGTATTATTTTCAACAAACAACATGCTCATTTAACATAATTATATATTATTGGCCAAAACATTCGTTTAACATATTGTTAGATTATTTATTCTCTTCTTATTTAATATAATACACATTGTCAGTTAACTAACGATTATACATAAAAATTATATTGTACTAAATATGGAAATCACGTTTTAAAAAGTAGGTGCAGTGAGTATGAAAACTATTATGCATTCTGAAAATGGAGGGATAAACAAGATTAGTACAAAAGAGGAGAGAGGGAATAAAACAAATTACAATCAAGCATTGCCATAAAAAGTTTTGGCTATCACACAATAACTACTGTTTTAGATAACAATTTCGCCTATCATACAATAACTGCTGTTATTATTAGATGATCTATCTCACAATGAGCGTGCTCATAATGCTACACCATGAGCAAGTATACATCACCGATTTTTCACTCACTGACTTTCACCTATGGAGTCCGGCATAAAATCATATTAACTACAGTCACTTATTGACAATTTCTCAGTTGACTTTTCAGTTAATGGATCCATAAATCAGAAAATTGTGTGGATGCCCCACTACGTTGAATTTTCATGATGATCACGCAAACTTGAAAGTTGAAATCCGAATGGGAGCCATTGCAATTTGCAAGATAATGTGGTTAGACGAAAGTTTGGAATTCAATGATTATGTACCTGACCGTGGTTTCCCTGTATCTTCTCAATGAAATATCTTCATCGAGGCACTCGTTAAGTTGCATTTTTTTTTTTATAAAACTGTCAAAAATATCACTTCATTTGGAGCAACTTTACTATTTTGAAGAATGAGATACAGGGTTTCAACGTACTACAATGCTGACAAATTAAATAATAAATTATTTAAATGAAAGAAACATTTATTTGGAAAATTAACAGAAATGGTCAGTTAAAATTTTTATTTTTTTTATAATTAACCCATTCAATTATTTTTTATTAATATTAGCCAAACAAAAATTTTTTACTCAAACTACCCTCCTTATTTCATTATTATTTAATCGTTATTTCATTTATTTATTTTTTTCGTCTTTCTCACCTCAAACCAAAGCCGTAACTAATTTTTTTATTTTAATCATCATTAGCAATGTTAAACGGGAGACCGAAAGAGTCGACAGCAAAAATAAATTTCGTCCAAATAGACGTGAATTTATCAGAAATCAAACAGCATAATTTGAATTTAATAGTTGAAAACTTAAATAAAGTAACAAATTTCTGTATAACTGATTATTTAATAAATTTTTTCTTAAGTAGTTTATATAAAGAAGTGTTTAAAAGGTGCAACAAGACATCTGTGTGGCGTTGGGTTATGTTTTTGCGCAGCTGAAAGACATCGTTGATAACTAAATTACTAAAATCAGGCTGTCAAGTCCAGCATATCGCATAAAATTTGGTGTGACATACACCTTATTGCACTAAATTTTAGAGAGTATGCAACCAGAATTTGGTGCTACAGGCACCCTGTTGCACAAAACTTGTGTGACAGGGTGCCTGTTGCACCATCACGCCAGTTGGGTGCGGTGGTGCTGCGCGGTCGGTAGCCGGCACCCACAATTATAATTTTAAAAAATATTTACTGAAAAAATTAAATAATTGACTGACCTATTTCGTCGTTGATAGCTGGATTATGCGATCAGAGGATTACGCGATTAGAGAGAGTCAGTGACGATGAACAAAGAGAAAGAATTGTGCGATAAATGTTGAAAGGATAGCTTGGTCATAAACGTTTGTGTTTGGCTAATTATGTTAGTTAAAATCTTCGAAGATTATTGTGAAAAAATAAACTATTTTAAAGTTATTTGTGTCAATTTCTCCATTTATTTTGGTTCATGATGTTGCATAATTCATTTACACACACACTTTACATATATTATCTACATACATTATATTTGGAATTATACTTTAAAAATAAATTAATATGAGGACATAAATTTGTTAGTATTACTCACTCAAGACTGATTTCTCTCTTTTTTTTTTTTATTTTAATTTTTTAAATTTAATATAGGTCCGCAGATACTCTCGAGAGTTCATTCTTTATGTGATCAAGATTCAAGAGTGTGGCAAAACTTAGTTGATTGGAACTATAAACTGAGGGTGCTTGTTAGCAAGGTGCTAATGTGGATGATGAGACATGACAACAATTTTAATCTTCAATTTCGTGGTGGATAAGTTTTTTTGGTCGGATGCTGAGATCATTCGCTGAAGAAAAATCTAATGGTTTCAATTAAAAATTTCACATGGGGTTCAATTTGCTCTCAGCCAATCAAGTTTGAATATAAAATCTCACGTACCGAATAACCCAGCTTTAATGACTCGGATTTAACCAGGTTATGCTGCTTATTGCATCTCGACCGGACGAACCTGATAATAATAACAAAGTTTTGGTTGCCGTAATAGGTCATCAATTTCCAAGTTTTGTCCCTATAACACCACACACAGTGTATGCACATTGATCAGTTGATCAAGGGCTAGAGATGAGTTCGGGCATAAAAACGAAACTTGTGAGCCGGTTGGGTGAAAAATTTGGAGCCAGGTATATATACACGTGAAATTGGGCTACAGTCTAAAAGTTCCAAAGCGGGCTTTGGGTTAAGTATATCGGATCGGATGGAGTAATGCTTTCCACACTTCATTAATATCCTTATATATGTAATTGCCCATTCCATTCCATTATTGTAAGAGATTATAAAAAGATAAATATAAATTTAATTAAATGAAGGTATCTTTTCAAATAATGAGTCCTAAGTATATTTTTAACCTTAATATACTATATAATTACTTTTATTAAAAAAATTTAAAACAATAATTTTATATATGAAAAGTGAGTTTACAAAATTTACCACCCTCAATGATAATGATTTAATTGAAATTCTATTATAATTTTAATTAAAAACTAAAAAATGGAGTCTCCTTTAGAGTTCAGCTCTCTACTCGGCGGATATTGGAATTGGAACTTGAACCAGTGCTAATGTGTGGATAAGCACAGTAGTATATAAGCTAACGAACGATAAGAAATTTCTTCCCTGCAAGCAGCTACGAGCTAGGGTACACAAAAAAAAAAAAAAAAAAGAAAGAAAAGTAGTCTGATGACTGACGCACCGTGCGTACAGCGTACCCTAATCGTAATAGTAAATTAGTTCCCCATCAAATTCTCTCTTCTCAATTCTCATGAAGAAAAATCTCCAAAATTTGGTTGTATAAATCCTAACGAATCCCCAAAATGGACCCGCCACTGCCGTCAATAAACCACGCACTGTCTCCTCCTCCATCCTACGATTCCGACGCCGATGTTCCCGGCGCGTGGTACGGAAACATACAGTACCTGCTCAACATCTCCGCCATCGGTCTCTTTTTCTGCGTATTCATTTTCCTCTTCGTCAAGCTGCGCAGCGATCACCGTCGGATCCCTGGCCCCGCAGCACTCCTTACAAAACTACTCGCCGTATGGCACGCCACGTGTCGCGAGATCGCCCGTCATTGTGGGGCGGACGCCGCTCAATTCCTCCTCATCGAAGGCGGCAGCTTTGTCGTGCTCTTATCCATCGCTGTTGTGTCTATTCTCGTATTGCTTCCGCTAAATCTTTACGGTGGGCATGCTGTTCTGAATGATCAGTTCTCCAAAACGACAATTAATCATGTCGAAAAAGGTTCGGGTTTACTTTGGATACATTTTTTGTTTGTCGTGTTGGTTGTTTTCTTGGTGCATATAGGAATGCATGGAGTTGAAGAAAGGTTAAAAGTGACTAGGTTCAGAGATGGAAATGGTAATTTGAGTGATCCAAATGCAAATTCAACAGCTATATTTACCATTATGGTTCAGGGCTTACCGAAGAGTTTAGGTGTTGATAAGACTGTTCTGCAAGAGTATTTTCAGTACAAGTATCCTGGGAAAGTATATAAAGTTATTATGCCTATGGATTTATGTGCATTGGATGATTTAGCAACTGAGTTGATTAGGGTTAGAGATGAAATCACTTGGTTGGTTGCTCGTATTGATTCGAGACTTCTGCCAGACGATAATGAGAATGATGAAAATGAAAATCAGGGATTTTTCTGTTGGGTTGTTTATGTTTGGAGAAAAGTGAAACTTTTATGGGGGGAGGTGCTGGATAGATTGGGTTTTACAGATGAAGTGAGATTGAGAAATTTGCAAGAGTTGAGAGCAGAATTGGAGACAGAACTGGCAGCTTATAAGGAGGGCCGTGCACCAGGTGCTGGTGTTGCATTTGTGATGTTTAAGGATGTGTATACTGCAAATAAGGCTGTTCAAGATTTTTGGAATGAGAAGAAGAGGCGGTTTGGTAAGTTCTTTTCTGTTATGGAATTGAGGCTACAGAGGAACCAATGGAAAGTTGAGCGAGCTCCATTAGCGACTGACATTTACTGGAACCATTTGGGATTGACAAAGCTGTCATTGAGGTTGCGGAGGGTGCTTGTTAACACATGTTTGCTGTTGATGCTTTTGTTCTTTAGTTCTCCTCTTGCAGTCATCAACGCTGTGAATAGTGCTGGGCGGATTATTAATGCAGAAGCAATGGATAATGCCCAATCCTGGTTGGCTTGGGTGCAGAGCTCCAACTG
The DNA here is from genome assembly GCA_025617385.1 of Murraya koenigii. Lineage (NCBI taxonomy): Eukaryota > Viridiplantae > Streptophyta > Magnoliopsida > Sapindales > Rutaceae > Murraya > Murraya koenigii. The sequence continues at coordinate 35,105,506 of CM046813.1, forward strand.
GCTTGCATCTTTATTCTTTCAGTTCTTGCCCAATGTGATTGTATTCGTGAGTATGTATATAGTGATTCCTTCAGCTCTTTCATATCTTTCCAAGTTTGAACGGTATTTGACTGTGTCAGGGGAGCAAAGAGCTGCTCTTCTGAAAATGGTTTGCTTTTTCCTTGTAAACCTCATTCTTTTGAGAGGTCTGGTTGAGTCATCCTTAGAAAGTGCCATCCTAAGAATGGGCCGGTGCTATTTGGATGGAGAGGATTGCAAGAAGATCGAGCAATACATGAGTGCATCTTTTTTGTCAAAATCATGCCTTTCTACTCTTGCATTTCTAATCACAAGTACTTTCTTGGGGATATCTTTTGATCTACTGGCACCAATCCCTTGGATAAAGAAGAAGATTCAGAAGTTTCGAAAGAATGACATGCTTCAGCTTGTCCCTGAACAGAGTGAAGAGTACCAACTAGAAAATCAGAACATTGATAGTCTTCAGCAACCTCTAATTAGTCAAAGTATGTTTGACTCTCCCACAATGAATGCAATTGAGCACCAGGGACAGGCTCTTTCTGAATATCCAATTAGCAGACCCTCTCCAATACCCAAGCAGACATTTGATTTTGCACAATATTACGCATTTAATTTGACAATATTTGCTCTGACGTTGATATATTCATCATTTGCTCCACTTGTGGTCCCAGTTGGTGCAGTCTATTTTGGGTATAGGTATGTGGTTGATAAATACAATTTTCTGTTTGTGTATAGAGTCAGGGGTTTTCCTGCTGGGAATGACGGGAGGTTGATGGATACTGTGTTGGGTATAATGCGGTTCTGTGTTGATTTATTTCTCCTTTCAATGCTGTTATTCTTTTCAGTCCAAGGAGATTCCACAAAGCTGCAAGCCATATTTACACTTGGATTGTTAGTATTATACAAACTATTGCCTTCTGATCATGATAGTTTTCATCCAACACTTCTGGAAGGCATACAAACTGTTGATAGCATTGTAGACGGGCCCATTGATTATGAGGTTCATTCGCAACCCAGATTTGACTGGGATGCATATCATTTTTGATTTGGGGCATACATTGTTCACCAATTAGTTTAACTTGTGCAGTACTTTGTCAGTAATATAAAAGAACCTGTTTGTAACCGGAGATGGGTGTATAATATTTTCACTCCTTTCCCAATTGCTTGTCTTTGCATATCAAAAGAATTTCAATTGATTGATTTCAGTTTGAAATTTTGCTAGTTTGCAGTTCAAGACGATCTTTCTTTGAATTGATATCTACTGCCTGCTTGTTCACTGAAAAGTAGTGCAGTATTATTATAGTAGTTGATTGATGCACTTGGTTTAAATTGCATTATAAACATATTGAGGGATAATCAGGTCATTGTTGTGCATTAGCTGAAACAACTAAAAGAAAAGGCTCTGTTATATTGTATGAGATGGTAGCCTTTGTAGTGTAGGAACTGATGCGGCAAATTGATTGTCTGATTTTTGTTATAGGCTTCTGGTAGCAATCAATTAGTTTTTATTTGATATCTGATTTTCTCCCTCTAATACTAAATTGATTGTGCAACTATGCTGTGTTTGGATATCTCTTTATTTAATCTTTCCCAACTTTCCTAACCATTTGTCATTCCACAAACTTATAAATAGGGTGTTAAGATTTTTTGATTGGACATGGAGCATCATGTGAAATTGCATAACAGATTATGTGCGGTTTATATTCCTTTATATTTTTTTGTGTAATTATTGTTTACAGTTGTGTAAAATTGGTGCATTTTTGTGATAAATGCGTGTTTGGTATATTTTGATGTCATACTAGTAGTTGGATGGAATCTAGTCTTATTATAAGCTAAATGCAACTGTTCTTAAGTTCTATATTTCAAAAGCTTGACTGTGGTGGCGTTTTTTACTTTCTTTCCTACAATTGCACTTAGGGATGTGGTGAACTCAGTGATGATTTTTTGGGAATGCCACGTATATATGAATTATTAGTGCTTGAATGTGATCTCATCTTGTTCCACGGATAGTTTTCCATGATTTCAAGTTTTGAGCATTCACCCTCACTTGACAATCTGTTCCAAGAGCACTTTCTTATTGAGTGTACAGTGCCACCTCTTAAAAGCGGGATTTGGTGTATGATTCATTATTGCATATTGCAAGCTTTAAATAGTATACTTATAGGGATGTTCAAAAGCAGTTATGCTGGTCTATCTATAGGGTGATATTCAAAGTTTTCAAACATTTGCTAGGAGAATGCTACGCCTTGTTCAGAAATCAATGGGGCGTGGTAATGGTTACCAAAAAATGTGTGCGCGGTCATCTTTCTCTTGCAAAAGAAGAAATGCATAAAAAATCAGCAGTACATATTGTGTGATGCTAGTTATTAGCATTTATTTATTTTCTTAATTATTTATTATTAGGACGGTTGTCAAGAAACCCGAACAATTCCAAAGCGTCCACGCTGCAAACGTGAGGGTGGCTCATGCAATTTTGGGTTAGATGTCTCGCGTTTGTCACTCAGACACTGACATACAAAAAGAGATAAGTTGGTTCTCTCTCATAAAGAACGTGTACAATTTTTTAATTGTATAATAACGTGTGTGTTTGTGTGTGCGCGTGTGTATACATATATTAGGACGCAAAATGCTAGTGTTGATTGCGTAATGAAAGAAAGAAAAGTAAAAAGAAGATAAAAAGTGGAACTCACTTGGACGAAATGAATTTTAGGCAAAGATGGGAATTAGAGAGGAATTAGGAGATCACAAGCCAACGAGTCAAGACCAAATCCTAGAACAACTCAGAGCCAAGAAAGTGCTTTGGCTAGTGGCTTATGGCTAATGGCTAATGGCTTCACTGCCACAGTAATTTCTCACTTCTTTTTTATCTTCCGGACAATCTTCAAAATACCCAACAGGTTTTGTCAAGAAATAGTGGAATTGCCAGTCTCTCTCTGTGTCTCTTACATACAAAGCAAAGCCATTGTGTTCTGTTCTCTGCTTGTGTCTTTCTATTGTTTTGCTTGGGTGCTTGTTTTCTTCAAGGGGGGAAAAAATGCATCGTTTTCCTGTTAGAAGCAATCTCATTGATTCAAGTTCAGAGCCGAACAAGCTTAAACATGGAGGCAATGAGCAGCCACTCTGCCCTAAGCCTCGCCGGCCGGCAGCCGCCGTACCTGAGTTTCTGAAGCCACCCAGATGCAGCAAACACAGCTTTGATAACCACAACAACCAAGCAAATGATGATGGCAAAAGTGGAGGTTTGAACATTATTACTGAAAAGGTGAAGACTTTCTTTCTTTATAACACCAATAGCCAAAGTTCTGCTTTTTTTTTTTTTTCAATTTTTTTTTTGACATCACAATATCACGTGGGTTCTTCTTCTAATATTCTTCTACACGACTCGCACTGTGTCGTGTCTTGCAGCCAGTTGATGGAAAGGAATCATTTTTATGCAATGGGTGCAATCCTTCATGTTACCCTGGATCTCCGCCGGGAAGAACTGATAATCCATTGATTCACGACGTGCAGTTTCTTCATCAAATGGAGCTTCTTTCGCCATTTTCAAGAACCAAGCTTTCTGATAAATTTGGGATCACATCTGGCTCTCCAATGTGAGTCTGTTTCAATAATCAATTGGTGCCATTAATCCATTAACTCACTTTCCTTATGAGATTTTTCCTGCAGCAGTTCTATCTCTGAGATCTTTAATTTTTGTAGCCATAAATAATTAGTGTCAACTTGGTTGGGTTTCACTAATTTGTGATTGTCGGTCGTCTTTTTCGTTTTCGTTTTTCCAATTTTGTAAATATTAGACTGTCGGACTCCGGATGTTGTAATTTGTACATAACATTTTCTTGTAATATGTAAGGCTATTAGTTGTGGAATCAGCAAATTTCTCCAAGTGGATCTCTTTTTTCTTTAGTTATTCTGTTGGTTAATTTTGACTTCTAGTATTTATTATTTAACAACAAAATTCTACCGATGGTGGTTCAACTTGAGGTTGGAGTCGGGTAGAGTTTCGATTACACTAACGTACAATTTTTTTTTATTTATTTATTTTACACATAAAACTTTTGAAAGCTTCCTGACTTTGATCCAACCCCTTAAAAAAAATTGTGTGTGCATGCATGCATGATTTGTGGAATTATTTCACTGTAAATTTCTTTATAATTATATAATTAAAATTATAACATATTATTTATTATTTTATATGTATAATTATAATTAATACTTTAGTTTAGAGTAATTTCAAGATAATCATAACCTCAAAAAAAAATTATTGTTACTTTCACAATCATAAAAAATTTGAATCCTTCACTCGATATGATATGAAATGAAAAGGAGGTGATAGACCAACTCAACTTATATTTTTACAAGTTTTCCTCAAATACTTTTGTGAAAACAGAAAGGACAAAACAGATTTATAACATTATTTTAAATAAAAACATTTCTTTGTTAGCTACCCACAAAAAAAAATTAAAAGGGAAAATAAAAAAAAAAACAATTCGGCCTCGTTTTTAAACGTGGGATGCGAAAACGACAAGACTGAAATGAAACAGCAATCCCTGTCTCAGGGTCAAAAATAAAACAAAAGAATCCCGCCCTTTCAACGACCTCTATAAAGTGTCAAAAGACCGGGCCCACTTCTCCACATGCATCTACAGTCACACTAACAGACACCACACCACCAAATCTCAAATCAAAATCAAAGATCTAGGGTTTTATCAAGTTTCAATTTTTTTAAAATTAACGCAACAAACATTAAATGAAATGCCTTGTTTCCTGAATTTCTTTTTCTTTTTAGTCCTAATCTGGGCCGTCCTTGGCCCATCTTTCTGTGACGGCGGCCGAATCTTTAGTTTCGAAATGCACCACCGATTCTCCGATAAAGTCAAGAACTGGTCAATTTCCAGCGGCAAATTATCTCATAGTCATTGGCCAGTCAAAGGAAGTTTCGACTACTACGCCGTTTTGGCGCACCGTGATCAAATCCTACGTGGCCGTCATCTGTCCGATAGTGATACCAATTCCCCGCTCGTATTCTCCGATGGCAATTCGAGTGTAAAAATCAGCTCGTTAGGATTGTACGTCACTTTTTTTAACAAATATTTACGGTTGATGCCACTGTTTGATTTTCTTGTTATTTTTTGGTTCTTTTGAATTCTTGATTTGGTGGGGTTTTTTATTTTTCTTTTTTATAATTTGGCAGTTTGCATTATACGACGGTGCAATTGGGGACGCCGGGAATGAAGTTTATGGTGGCGCTTGATACGGGAAGTGATTTGTTTTGGGTGCCGTGTGATTGTAGCAAATGTGCGCCTACTCAGGGTTCTGCTTATGCTTCTGTATGTTTTATTCTCGCTATTTTTTGTGTTCTTATCGTTTAAAATTTTAGGTCATTTATTTGCAAATTATGTGAATTCTTGGGGATTTCCTTTTTCCCATTTTGTACTAACATGTTTAAGGTGCATTGTCGAAAGTGCTTCCCAGAGAAGTACAATGAAGAAAGCCCTATGAAGTGATTTTTTGATAAGTGAAAACAACTACTGACAAATGCTTTTGACTGTACCTTGTTCTTCTGCATGTATATCTTGTTCTTTGGTTTAGGGTGTTAGAATGCTATGCATATGTTAAAGCATCAGATCGTAGTGATAGTTTAATGCCCTTCATCAACTTTCAGCTATGCCATGCATATGCTTAAGCATCTGATAGCAGTGCTATTTTAACACTTTGTTGATTTTCAACTATGTATAATTCTACTGTGGCAGGATTTTGAGCTTAGTATATACAATCCTGAAGTGTCTTCAACAAGCAAAAAAGTCACCTGCAACAACCGTTTGTGTGCTCACCGTAATCGATGTCCGGGAACATTTAGCAATTGCCCTTACTCTGTTTCTTATGTCTCAGCTCAAACTTCTACTTCTGGAATTTTGGTTGAGGATGTTCTTCACTTAACAAGAGAAGATAAAAATCACGAATCTGTTGAGGCATATGTGACGTTTGGGTCAGTTATTTTACTATTCTGTTTCTTTAAAGCATTTTCCACGGCCCAGGTTGAGATGATAATGCAATATGAAATGTGCAGCTGTGGACAGGTTCAAAGTGGTTCCTTTTTGGACATTGCCGCTCCAAATGGATTATTTGGGCTTGGTATGGAGACGATATCAGTTCCTAGTACATTATCCAGGGATGGTCTAACATCAGATTCTTTCTCCATGTGTTTTGGAAATGATGGTATTGGAAGAATCAGTTTTGGAGACAAGGGTAGTCCATACCAGCAAGAGACCTCGTTTAATGTAAACCCATCACAGTAAGTGGTAATTTTCATCTGCTTGATGCTGTTTGCCTATGAATTTAGACTGATATTCGTCTGCTATGGAAGGTTTTATCAAGTTTATCATCAATTTAGTTTGGAAAAATGTGTTGCAGCCCAACCTACAACATTACTGTAACTCAAATTCGAGTGGGTACAACTTTGATTGATGTGGATATTACTGCTCTTTTTGATTCTGGGACCTCTTTTACATATATGGTTGAGCCAACTTATACAAGGCTTTTAGAGAATGTAAGCCCTTTGATCTTGTTTTCTTTCTTTTTATATCCAATGCTGGAACTTAGCTGTTTATACTTTTTCTGCAGTTCAATTCACAGGTACAAGATAAACGGCGCCAGCATGATTCAAGAATCCCTTTTGAATATTGTTATGATATGAGGTTATTTTACGTAATTTGTCTATTCTTGTTATTATTGTTTCAAGCTTCTTTCTATGTTGGCTGTAATAGATTTCTTTATGATGAACAGTCCTGATGTAAATGCTAGCTTGATACCTAATATGAGCTTAAGGATGAAAGGTGGAAGCCATTTCACTGTCTATGATCCAATAATTGTCATATCCACTCAGGTAGTGTTTTGTTTCTGGTCTTTGTACTTTTGCTTCTGTGCTTAGTTTTTCTGATTTTATATTATACTTGAAACTTATACCCAACAAGTTTTTATTTTTTTATCCTTTCAGCAGAGTGAACTTGTGTATTGTCTGGCTGTCGTCAAGAGCATGGAAATGAATATAATTGGGCGTAAGTCATGTAAATTGTATTTGCTATGAGTTGTCAAGTTTGTGGTACTGAATATAATTGATGTGATCCTAGTGTAGTCTAGTTGATATATAGATTTATGCTGATTGGGTGCACTATATTTTATTACAATTGTTGCACATGCACAATACGGACGACCTTGAAATAGTCTTGAGTATAATCCTTTTGTCAATTGATTTCTGTTAATTCTTCTATGTAAACTGTTACTGCTATTCAACTCATGTAAATTAAGTGTTTTTGTTGGTTACGACCAAAATTATTCAACTGTCCTTATTGGAAGAAAACAATCCAATTCTTTAGTATGATGGTTTTGCTTATTCGTGGGACACTTCTACTTATACCGCATTACTGATTTCTACACAGAAAACTTTATGACCGGCTACCGTGTGGTATTTGATCGAGAGAGACTTGTCTTGGGCTGGGAGAAGTTTAACTGTAAGTACTATTTTCATGCATAAAATTTACTTTTCCATGCTTCTATTATATGAACCATGCATTTTTTCTTTTTATTCAGGTTATGACATTGAGGATTCTTATACTTTTCCGGTAAAACCACACAATACATCTGTGCCTCCCGCTGTTGCTGCTGGATTAGGTAACAACTCTATTGCAGATGCAAAAAAAGAGACCAGAGATCGATCTCAGGGTTCAGTTGCATCCTTATCTTACTATAGATATACATCTCTTCTTGTCGTATTGTTTATATTACTGTAGCTGTTCCGTGATCATTTATTTCTGCAGTCGGCAGCTACTCACAATGGTAGTAAGTTTTCGGTCATTTTTGTTCACCTTACATCGATGAAAAGTTATTTTAGGTCATAGTTCAGTATCAGTGCCATGGTTAGGGGATTTTGTATTCCTTTAAATTCCGATCCTCTGCTGGATATAGTGTACATATTAACAGGTCCACCATCTCGTTCATGTTGTTCATATTTTTGCCGCTATAATAATTAATTTCAGTAAGCAGATGATAGGAGAATCCGTACATTATTGTATTCCAAATATCTACACACACACACGACAGAACGATGTTCCAGGTTTCTTGAAAGCATTAATTCAGCTTGTGCAACTGTTTACGTGGTTTTTCTCTCTCTTTCCAAACCATTAGTGGACTTAAAATTGATTGGTTGTTATGTATCCGGCCCAATATTCGTTGTCGCTCGTTACTGGGTTGGACTCTGATTGGCCAGTCTTCATTCAATCCGGTTGCGTTGAGGAAACTAGACCAAACAGTTCTCTCTAGACATAAAAAGTACCCCTAATAGCAAAGACTTTGACCATTGTTTTGATTTATTTATTATTTTTTTTATCATCCCCTTCATTTCGAACTTGCGAGTACTTTTGACTTTTCCACGACACCCCAAGCAGTCATACCATTACGTGAGCATAATAAATAAAGCATTGCTTTTATGGTTACTCTGTCAAAATAATAACCGTATAATCTCCCGTAACTTTCGCTTGCTTAATTTTAGGTGGCTAACTACTTGACGTATTCGTATGAAATTAAAATCCCAGTGATTTGCCTACGTGGACCAATTCATTTCCATTCACAAAATTGAAGACCTATCTCATTATCTAATCTTTATCAATTGCTGTAAGGTGCCTCACAACCCGGTCGAGAGTCTCACTTAAGTTTCATGGCCAGACATTATTCGTGTGAGGGACTGCATCTGAGAGCAACTATAAGGCAGCCCCCTCTAATATAATATAATAATATTTAAGTATTTCGGAATATGATATGGTCCTAAAATTAAGTTATAGATGAAATTTTAAAAAAATTGATATTTTAACACTCCGCACACAAATTACCCTAATTTAGTGCGGTCAGTACCAGACTGTATTAGTTGATGGAAGTTTGAAGACGCAACTTTGTGCTATGAAACGACATTTCAAATCTGTAGTAATTCAACTCCCGAGCGCCACTTCTGCTTTAAAAAAAAAAAAAAGAGGAAAATGCGTGTGTTCATACCTGAGAGCCAAATTTTCAATTACTGCCTCGTCCCTGCAACGTTAATCTCGGATTAAATCATTCAAAAATTCATCCGTCAAACGACAATCATCGCCACCGAGCCTCACCCGATACAAAGCATTGCGCACACCCGCACGCGCCTTATGGTTGCGTGTAGACAAACTCATACAGTCGCACTGACACGGCAGTACCACGTTAATGTGGTGCTGTACTGCTGTATATTAATTTAGGCTTGCGTGCTTCTCGTTGTAGCCAAGAAAATCGCTCCCCCTCTCCCTTTGGATTGATTGATTGATTGACATGGCTCATTCTCCTTTTTTTTTTTTCTCTTGTTCCACCTGATGCAGATGTAGGCCTACTTCTGCTCCCCATTGTATGCTTACGTTGCACCGTTCGATGATCGAAACGTGTCATCTTTAGTCTCTGCGCATATATCTGTTTCTCCAGCAAACATAGCCAATAATGAACTTGGATAAGTCAGGATAGGCGCCGTTTACTTTTTATGCCAACGACCTTCCAACGCCTTCTCTTACAAATTCATTAATGTCCCCAAGCTTTTGTTTTGTTACAATTTTCTTTTACTTATGTTGTTTGTTATTCCGCCCTTATTGTTTTTTTTTTTTTCTTTTCCCTCCATTTGATGGAATTATAAGTTTCACTAAAGAATTTAGTCTAAAAATACTATATTCTTATCACTTAAATTAAGTTTCGACTTATTATTATTATTCTAAAATATATTAAATGTGTATATATCTCCACTTATTATTCATGCTAAAATCATAAATAAACTCAAAAATTCAAGAATATATATTGTTTTGTCATCAATTTCATCTCTTTTCATAATATTATCTAAAGATATACATAAGTAATCGAAATTAGTAACAAACTACTTTTATTTAAAAGATTATATTTTGTATTAAAGTAGCTGGATAAATTTATTAATCATAAAACTAATTTTATATTAAAAGATTACTTTTTATATTAAAGTAATGGGATTAATTTGTTAATTAAAATAATATATTTCTTAAAGATTCTAAAGAAAATTTGTGAATTAAAATTCATTGACTTTTCTAGTATTAACAGCTAAAATAAAAAAGAATTGTTGGTAGAATTATTGTAATATTGTTTAAAAGTATTTGTTTCCCATTTTTTATTTGAAAATAATCACATTATGAAGAGAAAAAAGAAAATTGAAAGAAAGGAGGAAAAATGGATAAAATTATAGAAAAGGAAGGGCCAGCCAGAAAAAAAAGAAAAAGAAAAAGAGAAAAGGAATAAAAAACAAAATGCAAAATCAATTTAAAAATTTACACTCTTAGGACCCACGTCCTGGGTCTCACCTCAGTCGCTTTCGCACCAAACACCCGCGGTCGTCGTTTCACAGTGAGGATTGTCATCGAGAGAGATTTTGACTTTCGCCCCCGACACTGCCACGCAGGTAAGGTAAAGAGAGCGACGACTCCAACACAACAAGTTTCTTTAAAATCCCTCTCCTCTCTCTCAAAATAAAAACAGAACAAAGGCTTCATTCAGAATTTTTGTTTCTTTTTTTCAAGTCATGGCTTCTAGTTATCGTAATTCTCCTCTTTGTGTGTTTTTGATATTGTTAAGCTGTTGTGCTTCGTGCTGTTTCGGGTTCGGTACTTTCGGATTTGATTTCCATCATCGTTACTCGGATCCGGTTAAGGGAATTCTAGCCGTTGATGACTTACCGAAGAAAGGAAGTTTCGCGTACTATTCTGCTCTGGCCCACCGTGACCGTTATTTCCGACCACGAGGGCGTGGGCTTGCTATGCAGGAGGGTGATCAAACGCCGTTAACTTTTAACGCCGGCAACGATACTTATCGACTCAATTCTTTGGGATTGTACGTAGTCTCTTCACTTGCCTCAGTCTATCCTCTGTTTTTTCTTCTTTTTTTTTTCCTCTCTTATTTGAACTGCACGAATTGTAATTTTGGACTGTTGCTAGAGAATCTTCAGAGGTGATCAGAGCTTTCGATATATTCTTTGTTTGTTTGCTGACAATCCATTGGTTTCTGTTTCTTTTTTCGTTTTTCTTTTTTTAACAAATTTTTTCTGAAAATAGGAAGCTTATCTGGTATAAATTTTCATTGAACAAAATTAAATAATTATCGTTGTATTCTTTTTATATGTCTGATCAATATGATTAACATCAATTTGTTATTAATTTGGAAGTTCCGGTACGATTTTCTTCTCAGTTGCATAAAATTTAATGTGAAATGAGTTTTCCTACTATTTTTTAACGCGCGTAAAGAAACCAATCATTTGCATTTTCATTGATATTGTTACAAAATTAATTTTTACAACATTGATCAGTGTTACTCATTTGCTGATTCATATTGTCTGATGCAATTAGATTACTTTTTCAAGCTATAGATTTGTAATTCTTATGTATGTTACTGAAGCTTTTTTTTTTTTTTTTATCTCTTTTAAAGGGGAGGGGGTGGGCAAGCCCAAAGAAAGTTTTTACCCCCTCCCCACCCCAAGGACTCGAAACCGGGCCGCCACGGCTCTAGAACCGAGCGACCAACCCGATCACGGCCTTGGGGGCATGTATGTTACTGAAGGTTACATCTTTGTGGGTATTTTTTTTTTTAATACGAAAAATCTTTCTTTTTGTGAATTTATTTTAATTTTTATTTGAGTTTACATTTTAGAAATGTTTTCTAGTAATTTTCCTGCTCACTTCAAAACCATATGGATTTAGGGGTGGAAATAGTATTCAGAATGTCAAAATTTTCAATTTCTTTGTATTCTTTTAGTACTACAATATCATCAACAACCAACTGTGTGCCTGCCATGGTTTTGAAATGATGCAATATGGACTAATGTATCCCCCCTCCTTCCTTCTTGAAAATTCAGCTTACATTATGCCAATGTTTCGGTGGGAACACCAGCTTTATCATTTATAGTGGCACTTGACACCGGCAGTGACCTGTTCTGGTTGCCATGCGATTGTACTAGTTGTGTCCAAGGCTTGAACTCATCATCCGGACAGGTGTGATATTTCCTTTGAATTTTACTGTGGGTTAATGATTGTAAATGGCTTGTTTGGTAGACTTATATTTGAAAGATAACCTGTAATTTCTGAGATTTTTGTTCATTTTGGGAAAGTTTTGCAATGGACATATCCAGAAAGGGTATTTTGGAAAAACAGGTATCATATATTTTGAAACTTAGCATGCCTGCAGGATTTTATATGATAACCTGTAATATCTAATTATCACCACTGTTTCCGTGTCCTTTCTATTTAAAATATTAATGTCAACAGACCACATGGATAGCTTGAAAAGCAAAATGTTACACAGATTCATCTTTTAGGTTGCATTGTTTTTTTATTTACCAACAGCCTGGCTATAGTTTGTCGAACACTCCCTTTTGGTCTTCTATTATTTACAAAATGTAAACCTATAATATAACTATGTTTTCTCTCTTCGGTATTATCATGTAATACAGGTGATCGACTTTAACATCTACAGTCCAAATACATCATCAACAAGTTCAAAGGTTCCTTGTAACAGCACATTGTGTGAACTACAAAACCGATGCTCTTCAGCTGGTAGCAACTGTCCTTATCAAGTTCGTTATCTTTCTGATGGCACTACATCAACTGGGTTGTTGGTAGAGGATGTATTGCACTTAGCCACAGATGAAAAGCAAACTAAATCTGTTGATTCTCGGATTTCTTTCGGGTTGGTAATTTTATGCTGAAATCTTCATGTGGTTTTCGTGCAAAAATTTCACTGTTGATAGTTAATGTAAAATGGGTGTTTTCCTTGCAATTTTTACTTTTGAAACTGGAGTAAAATAGTCTGCGACAGAAAAATCCCTTCAGTATGGTTACCTCAGGAGGGATGCGGGATTTTATCATAAATCTCCTTGAGGTTTTAAAATGCTACTGATTACCTATTTTTCACCCCACTCGACAAATTTGTGACTTCCAATTATTATTTATAGCACTTATTATTCAGCTTCTCTAATCTTTTGCAGCTGTGGTCGGGTTCAGACTGGGTCCTTCTTGGATGGTGCGGCTCCTAATGGTCTATTTGGGCTTGGGATGGACAAGACTTCAGTTCCTAGCATGTTAGTAAATCAAGGGCTAATTCCAAATTCCTTTTCCATGTGTTTTGGATCTGATGGCACTGGGAGAATCAGTTTTGGAGATAAAGGAAGCTCAGGCCAAGGAGAAACACCATTTACCCTCCGGAAAACACAGTAAGTGGTCACTTCCCAATTTTTGTATGATTTTGGCGAATATACAATCTCATTGAACATTCATGTTGCTTTACTGATCTTTTTGTTTTAAAACTTCTTAACAGTCCAACTTACAATATCACCATCACTCAAATTGGTGTTGGGGGTAATGCCGCTAATTTTGAGTTTAGTGCAATTTTTGACTCCGGTACCTCATTTACATACTTGAATGACCCTGCTTATACTCAAATTTCTGAGACCGTAAGTAGTTTGAGCTATTTATTTTAATCTGTTAAATGAAGTTTCCTTTACTTATGAGTAACTTGTGTGTTTTGGCAGTTCAACTCCCTGGCCAAGGAAACAAGAGATACATCTAATTCCAGTCTCCCTTTTGAATATTGTTATGTATTGAGGTCGTTTCTTCACTTACAGGCTGCAGTTGTGTTAACTTTTTCTTTCTAAAAACAAGCACTGACATTTTCTTTCCATGCAGTCCAAATCAAACCAACTTCAAATATCCTATTGTGAATCTCACAATGAAAGGTGGTGACCCATTTGTTGTCAATGATCCAATTGTAATAGTTTCATTGGAACCTGAGGTAAGGTCTCACTTTTATTGCTATGATTTTTAACTCCTGCTCCTGAAATTGAGTACTGAAATTTTCTTCTGTTCCCCAGGGTATACATTTATATTGTCTGGGTGTTGTCAAAAGCGATAATGTGAATATCATTGGACGTGAGTATCCCATTGCAAATAATATTAGCTTATTTCAAAATTGCTATTCATATTGATAATTTGGTCTCCCCTTGAGGTTCTGTTGTCATTTTCATTGCAAATGATATTAGCTTATTTTAAAATTTCTTTTCATTTTAATAATTCTGTCTCCCCTTGAGTTGCTGCAGCCATTTTCAAATTAAAAATAGTCCAATTCATGCACATTTGGACAGCTAACTAAACGGTTTTATTGTTGTGGTAGTTTTATATTATCTTGTGTCATTGCCTTTTTTTCTTGATAACATATTCAGAGCCCTCGTCAAAGAAAGAAAAGTGCCTGATAACTGATTGCACAACCATTGAATTATCTTATCTTACAACTTTCCTCTCTCTCTTCCCCTCTTTTTCTGGAAGTGGTGATTGGAAAGGAATTGCTTATGATAGATAGGTACAAGGAGGTTGCATGCGAAGATATATCCAATCTGAATAAGTTTTTATATTTTACATTTGTTTCTGGACGTTATCAAGCAATATGATTTCTCTGTGTGAGCTTTTAGAAAAGTTTATTTGAAGAATGATGATATCAGAACAAGAGTTTTAATCTGTAGAACCTTAACAATCCAGTTTTTTCAAGAAAGAACTTGTGCCTCAATTCTGTTTGATATTTCTCTCCATCTTGGAACCTTTTGTTACTTTGCAACCATATTAAATATATTTGTTTATGCAATGTGTATGATTTGCTTATACCGATTTTTTTGCCTTCAATCCAGAAAACTTCATGACCGGTTACAATATAGTCTTTGATCGGGAGAAGAATGTATTGGGTTGGAAGGCATCTGACTGTGAGTATAATACTTCCATTTAGAATTGGTCCCTGCTCTTGAACTTCTATGCTCTTAAATGTAAGATCTATTTTTTCAGGTTATGGTGTTAACAACTCCAGTAGTCTTCCAATCGCACCAAAATCTTCAGTTCCCCCGGCAACTGCTCTCAACCCAGAAGCCACGGCTGGTCGTATCTCTCCTGGGTCTGCATCACCACCTATTGGGAATCATTCGCTTAAGTTGCACCCCCTTACTTGTGCACTTCTTGTGATGACTCTAATTGCATCTTTTGCCATTTTCTGACCATTCTTTGTTCATTCTTAGGGGTTTCAACCCTCTATCATGTATTTTTGGTCATTTATTCCAGGAAAAATGGCACGACAAATTGGTAGTATTTTGGCTTCCATCGTTTGGGTGTTGGCAACATTATTTTGGAGGTGGGGCTGTAGATATTTCTTTCCTATGAACAGAGACCAGTATTATAGATTTATTAGTTCGCTGGAATTTTGGGAGTTGTAATAATTTAGCCAAGGCCATTATATTTCAATTTTGGCAATTCTTTGGGACTTACATTACATTGTTAAGCTCCTTCTCCTGGCAATTACATGCAAACAATCCAATGGCCTTTTGACTGGGCCGAAACAAAATGTCTCGTATCTCGAGAAATGGGGAGCAGACGGACACCGGTAATAACTAATAAATATGGCTAATAGTCGAGATTATAGTCTTACTTTATTTTGACACGTGGGTAAATTAAATTTGAAATATTTTAATATATACGCTCAGAGTTCCAACTAATAAATATGGTTAATAGTCGAGATTATAGTCCTACCTTATTTTGACACGTGGGTAAATTAAATTTGAAATATTTTAATATATACGCTCAGAGTTCCAAAAATGTACTCGTTCTGCGTCCATGAAATTCTAACCCTAACAACAGCAGGAAAATTCTTCGATCTAAAGGCGTATGGAATTCGTTCTGTCTCTAGCACCGCCACGGAGGATAGAAGAGGAAGAACTTGGAATGGGATTCACGGAGCTCTTCATCATTTTTCAACAAACATGAGAATTGGCAGTAGCTAGTTCTTCACCGATCTTGCTACAGTGCCATCCGCCAGTAATTTAATATATACAATGAAAAAAATAAATATTACCATATAATAAAAGAAAACATAGTTACCACTAAAAATATCAACCGGTACCGTACAATTGTTGCACCTCAAGTCAAATCCCAAGTTCACCCGACATGCCATCTCTTGGCCTTGCCTTCGGGTGTGGTGACTGGCAAATCATGTCAAAAAGATTCAGATCTTGAAAAATATTATTTGAAAATTTTGTTTAATGAATTTGTACTTGAGCAACAGGATTTGTAATCAATTAAGATGATGAAAACAAATACAGAACTTAGCCCTACAATATGAATAACTCCATGAAAACAGTGTCAACGCTACAAACTCATAAAGCAGTAAGGCAAAGGTGACCGGCAGGCGTGAAGACGTTTGTTTCACGCCTATGAAATAAATTTTACATTGCCAATCAACACTAATGAAATAACTGCACCCCTGAATTATGGAAGTTCAGCTTAATTACACAGCTAGCAATTATCTCAGCCCATGGTGTACCCGAGACTCCCAACATCTCAATTCCCGCATAGACAATATTGCATCTCAGGTGTGTGAAAAGAAAAAAAGAGGGAAAAAAAAAACTGCTATCTTCTCTTCGGTTTCATTGTTTTAGTTTTTTGGTTTTCTTCTTTAAAGACTGAACCAGGTTTGAAATGCTGTTCTTCTCCTCAACTTCTTTAGATTGAACTCCCTCATTTTTTTTTTGGCATCTTACCTTTGGAAGGCAGGTGAATTTGCTTGGATTTCATCTTGAGTGATCTAACTAAGAAAGAAAACTCATGGTTCTCACTTTTCAAGGATGACACATCAGACTTCATGTGTGCGCGCGTATCAGGGTCATCGCATGGCATACGAGCATTTGTTGGTATCTTAGTAGACTCTCTGATCAAGTGTTCTCTCTGATCACCCTTCTGCTTCTTCTGTGCTATCTGCCGAGCATACGCTGCACTCCTGCAATACCAAACTCAGATCTTCAGCACCCAATACTACAATCCTATTTATGAACTAAGCAGGCATTCATCATGGCAACTTCAGAATCTTTTACCGAATTGTAATAGGCTAATTAATTAATTCATAAAGGAGGGAAATGATAGATTGGACGAACAGCATCATGAAACACAAGAGGTCAAGTCGGTTAATACACATACTGCTCGTTTGATAGTCAATTTAATTCCTGCCCTGGAAAGAAATAAATTGGTTTATGCCATACAATATTCATACCTTTTGAACTGTGGATCAGTGGGATCTAAGGCAAAAAGAGGAGAAGTAAACAGAGCTGAAAACCGAGGATCATCATAATCAGCAGTGGGTATTTTGTCCTCATCTGGAAACTCTTTTCCCTTTTTCCCTTTGCCCTTCTTAGGTTTCATATTGTATCCCTTAAGACTATTCTCTGTGCCCTTGTCATCAGCAAGTAATAACTCAAGCTCTGCCGTGCTTGCATTTGCTTCCTTATCTGTATCTTGCTGTTCCTTTTCTTCTTTTCTATGATTACCCTGAGCCTCCTTACCCTTTTTACCTTTAGTCTCCTCAACAAAGAAATCATCCGGTTCTTTGACTGCTTCACTATCTGTATCACTAACGTCATCATCAGACGAGTACTTTGATTTATTTTTCCTGGCCTTCTTCTTCTCACGTCTTTTTCTGAGATAAGCTTCCCAAATTGTTTCTGATTTCTTATCCTTCTTTTCTAGAATGCGCTTGCTTATATCCTCCAACCCAGTATTGAAAGTGACCTCCATTTCCTGGCCATCCTTCTCACCATCTTCATCAGAACCACCACCAGATTCAAGTAAAGCACGGTATTTATCTTTTTTTTTACTCTTTTTATCAGATTGCTCATCTGCAACATTATTATCTTCATCATCAGTTTCACTCTCATCAGAAGCCAAAAATTCCTTCAACTCCAATTCAGCCACCTATATAAACACAAAATGGGAATCAGTATAGAACAAAAGCATAATGACATTAATAAAATCTAAAGAGTTGGAAAAGTATAAACAACTACCACTGTTAAATTACCATTCCCCAAATTACAGAAAGAAATAAACGCATATTATATTAGGCTGAAATTTCACCAGAGACAGCATAAGAATCATCAGAAGTAGAGTTGTTGGAATCCAGATCAAGCTACTAACCTGATCTGCATTAAATTTTCGTTTCAATGTCTTTACACGATCTGGTTCATCATCATCCCAAGAAAGTTGAACATTGCTATGCTGCAGTGCTTTTGTAAAAAAATCTAGACCCCCATAATTTGCAGGTGCCTGAACAAAAACAGGGAAATCAACAATTTGTAACCACATCTTTATCTCCTCTCAGTACCAATGTCTACAAAAACAAGTTGTGATATATGAGAAAAGTTCAGCCCAGCAGGCAACATTTATTTGCTGCTATGATGCTACCCAATAACCATACTTTTATTCCTTGAAGACAGAGCATTCAAAAACTCTACTTCCCATATTGACATAACACATAAGCTCCTGTTAATCATACGGAAAAAACAGGTACCTCTGTTGCAACATCTCGTGGTGGATGTTTAAACTCCATAGTGTCAGGAATAAATCTCAAATCAAGCTTGTTTGAAGATCTTTCAAACTCAACACCATCACACGCTTTGTAAAGGTAATCTGCCGTTGCACTAGAATCACATTCCACTACAGCATAGTAATACCTGAGAGTAAAACACAGGTACATTATATGAATACTTCAAGGTAGAAAGGACAAATAAAAGAAATAACATCTAGTTGAAATGATGTAGCTTAAAGCAAGTATTCGGATCGTCAATGAGTTAAGATGACTCTTTTTTTCATAACAAAGAGAATATTTTGTTTTGTATTTTGAGGCAAGGACAAGATAAGAAGACTCTTCTTGCCCCAAGCATCATTTCCAGCATGCAAAACTATATTCCATTGATAATTCAATCTTTATATCCACATTCTCAGATATTGAACAAAATAGAAAAATTTAAAATAATAATAATAACAATAATACAGTTTTGACACAACAAGAATTTGAACAAAAATGCATAAAAAAAGAAATTTCCAACAAATCACCTTAGTCTACTTTTCTCGTAAGCACGCAATTTCTCCTCATCAATTTCATCATTATCCTCATCATCACTGTTCTCATTTTGACTATCAAAGAGACCAACAGGACCATGAATTTCTTCCTCTTTCATTCGCTGAACCCCAAACTCAGAGGGATAGATTGCCACAGATAAAATTTGTCCATCTTTTGGCATAAATGAGCTCAATATTACCAACAAATCAACCGCCTATATTTACAACAACAAAAACTTGAGCCTAAGACACAAATATTACCATAATTATCTAATTCATTTATATAGCAAATGCCATATAATTCATAGAATTCCAAACGAAAAAGAAAAAACTGAAAGAATGATGTACCTTAACATGTCTCCAGTCCATATTAACAAGAGCAAGCCTATGAGTTTCTTTGTCAATTTCTGGTATAGCTTCTTCCTGGTGATTAAGATAAACCATTTCAATAGAAATAGTCGATTTGAAGATTCTACAGTACCAATAAAAAAATCTACCTCTTCTTCGGGCCCTTCATCAAAATCAACATCTTCCTCATCGTCATCGGTAGTGCTCTCCGACACGTCATCATCATCGTCCTCCTCAGTCCCACTCCCCGAAGACACGTCAGCAGCTTCTTTCAACTCACTTTCGCTATCAGTCTCGTTTCTTTTCTCTTCTCCTTCAATTTCTTTGTCTTCATCGCCTTTTTTATCTTCCTCTTCAATTCGGTAATAATGTTGCAGAGAGCTTTTCGAGGTTTTTAGATTCTTCCTAGGCTTGCCTCTTTTGTCGGACGGCGCCGTTGACGAAGCAAAACTTTTGTCGGTGAACATGCGGTCGAATCGGGAGTCAATAGCGACTTTCGATTTCTGCTTCGGAACATTCTGGAACCGAGGGTCCGAGTGTACGGACGCAAATCGAGAATCCGTGATGATCTTTCTGTTTTTGTTGTTGTTGTTGTTGTCTGAGTCATCCATTCGCTTGTTTTTGCTTTTGTTTTTGTTTTTCGAGCCCATGGTGAATTCTATGGCTTCTGCAGCTGAGAATAGGGAGAGTGGAATCCAAGAGGAGCAGGCACCGGGTACAAATTAGCCGTTAGGGTTTTAGGTGTGGGTGACAATAGGTGTTTGGACGCGGCAATTAATGCAACCAACACCGTTTTTGCTGAAACCGCCAAGACTAATATCATTATAGGGGTGGCTAACAAACAAAATTTGGGGTGGATTTAGTAAAATTTTCTCAGTTTTTTTATTCGGCAAAAGTTTTTAGCACACTTCTAAAATTTTCATAACACTCTTTTTAAATTTTATTTCCTAAAATACCCCGTTTAGTTGATAAAATACTAATTATTTATTAAAATCAATCATCTTGCCATAAAATTTTACTCTAGAAAAAAATTAATTTTTATCGATAAATACATCAAATTTTAAAATTTCTTAAATATTTTTTTCTTATTATATAGTTTCTATTTCTGTGATCCTAAACTCTATAAGTTTTTTAAAAAATATAAATATAAATATAAATATAAATTATGACATTGGATGGATGCTAAAAAATTTAAAAAGAAAACTTTATTTTAGTACTTAAAAAAGTTTTACTTAAAATAAGAAATAATTTAATTTGTCTTTAATTATTTAAGAAACATTAATGTCAAACATGAAATGGCAATAAAGAGTAAAATTTTGGCACCATTTTAAATATGAAACACTTAATATCAAAGATGCAACCTCTTAACATAAATTTATGCATGAAACAAAGTCATAAAATATGCAATTATCAATGCAAATTATGCAACAATATATATTGAACATGAAACATAGAATGCTAGTCATGGAATTTGGATAGTTATATATGAAATATAAATCTCAAACGTAAGCCAATGTGAAATTAAAAATTATCTACCACAAGAAAGACCTGAGTCGAGATAAAAAGAGAGTTTTAATCATGGCTTCTATGCTGTGGTTGCAATCATGAGCTCATTCCTCAATTCTTTTTTTCTCAAATACGCCCTCATTCTAAATGGATCATTTGGTCATTGCAAATGCTTTCAGTAGATAATGGAACAAAGAAAATTATTGCACGTAAAATTTTGATAAATATGATAAGAGTGCGTTTGGCATGGTTATAAGCATGCTCAGAAGGATTAAAAATGATTTTATATCTGATCACAGTCGACAGCAAATCAATGCTCCATCAATAACCCTTATTATGCTTAATTATGCCCACACAAAACAAAAGTTAAATAGTTACAAAATGAGTTTCTATCATGCCTTTTTCTTGCTCGGGTGCATTCTTGAGCAGTTGAGCTGGATACTTATTCTTCCACTGTCTTCATCAAGAAAAGCTATACGATGTTTTTGTTATCAATGAATATAAACTTGAACAGGAATGCCCCATCTCCAAAATCTTAAAAAAACTTGTTGATAGAAAACATGAAATAATGATGCAAAAACGTGGCCTGATCAACATAATGTATTTATATTGAAGTCAAGGCAAGGTGCAAAGATGGATGTGACTAAGATTGTTCATTAGTTCATGCCAAACAGAAAACCTAAAGGGACAAGTAGAGTAAGCGCTGTACATTTTATGCACAGAGATTGTTCATTAGTTCATGCCAAACAGAAAACCTACAGGGACAAGTAGAGTAAGAGCTTTACATTTTATTTACAAGAATCAAGCATCCTTCAAGAGGTGAGTAGCTATTACTTTTCAAGTATCACTCCCATATACATAAGAGCTTTCCTGAACCATGTAAAGAACAACATCATTTGAACATAATCTGGCCCTCAACAAGGAGAACCCTGATACAAACTAAAAGAAAGTTTTCGCCATTCCTCCAGACTTTTCCCATGTCTTAAGTAAACTACTAACCAAGCCATCCAATATCCACCTAAACAAAAGCAAGATCACCAAGATAAGCCAGTTAGAAATTTACATAGACCTTTGGAATGTAGAAAAGATCAAAAAACAGAACTAAGATTATTTTATCCCACAGTATATCATTTTGGATTATACCAAATTTTCATTATTTGTAGTACCAGCAATTGCAATGAAGAACTCACAAAATTACTCTGCTCCATTAAAAAAAGACGCAATGCCAACTTTTCATCCACATGCTAATAAGAATTTAAATCCATATAACAAGAAATCATCGGTAAGACTTTACTTTTATCCATATGAGGAATGAATAATAGTAAATATTCTCAAGAAATTAACTTTCCACTCTATGCTTAGTGAGATTTCTTTTATTCGTACATTTGAGTAGGGTGCCAAAGTGTCTTAAAGAAGCCGGCCCTTTAAGTTGTAATACAAAGTAAAAGTATTAAAACTTCAAATGCATTTTACATCTTTTAACTTGTGCTCCTCTTCTTCTGCCAGCTCCTCATCTATTGCTTGCATAAGCATCAAGTGAAACAAGACTATCCATACAGACAATAGAATTATCATAGCCTCGCACTAGATCATCAATCTTGAAAACACTCTCAACTCTCTGCCTCTCAAGGTCGTACCAATAAAGATGCCCATTGTTTTTATCAACTAGAACTTTATGGCCACACTTTGAATAAGTCAAAACATGCAAGTAATCATCAGATCCAATTACTCCCTCTCGGAAAGTAAAAAGCTTGGTCCAAGAATCCTTAACTCCATACTCTTTCATCACCCATATATCATACATGCAAACTAGAGATAAACATCCTCTCAAAACCTCCAAGCAAGCAGAAAATCCTCCTCCCCCCACTGCAAATGGCATCGGCACTTGGTAAAACTCCTCGTGGCTTAAATCAAAGGCAATCATTAAGTTAGCTTCATCTGCTTCTGGATTTCGATTAGCTAACCAATGCAATGCACCACCTGCTAAAACTCCATTCCTTGGTTTCCAAAAATGATAAGGACAACCTTTCTTAATTTTTTCCCACGAACTATTTTTCATACTATAAACAGTAATTTCGGTAGACGCGGGATTGCCATTGCTAAACACCATAATTCTCACAAACTTATAATCATCACTACAAGCATCATATCCGAACCCATCAAAATAGGCATCGCAACTGTCCAAATCGCTACAAAACTTGGGTAATATAAATTCCATTTTAGTAGATGGATTCAAAACAATTATACCTGCCATCTGATTCTGAATAGCGAGCAATCCATTACAAGAACCGATCAAATCAAACTTGAAATCATTGAAAACTCTAAAAAATTTCTGCAGCGAATCCAAGTTTAAAGAATAAATTATGGTGTCTGGCTCGCGTTTGAAGAATAAAAAAGAGAGGCTGAGATTAGAGTTGGTTTCGATAGATCATTTGAGATGGAGATTGATGAAATTTTGGCCGTCGATTATGGAACAAATTGATTTCGACATGCATCTACAGCGTAGCACACTCTTCACGGGCAGTCGGCTTAGTATGTCGACGATTATATCTAACGGAAGCATCGATGTCGTCATTTACTAGACTTCGATTACGGGATTCCTGAGTCTGGGATTTTGCCGTCAGGGTTTAAGGAAATGAGACGCCTTGATGATAATCGCTGCTTGGACGCGGGAATTAATGCGACCAACTGCCACAAAAATATGGTCTGAGCCCAATTGGTGTTTCTGGGCCTCATGCAATGAGTGCTCTTAGTCTTAGGCCGGCCTGAAGAAAATTTTCTTTGAACAAACATAAAGAACTTTTGAAGTTCTATACATTTCATTCCTATAATGAATGCTAGTCCTTAATTAATTTTCTAAGAGATTTCATGTCAATTGATGCCATATATTATCATGGTTAAATAAGTAATTGCACAAATTGTAATAGCATATAGTTTAATTTAGCTAGAGTCGCATCTTAACATAGGTAGGAATTAGAAAAATGATTTAAGCTTTACTAACTCCTCTACTTTTAGGAAAATATTTATATATATATTGCATGAAACAAGTTTATCAAAATAAGATAATTTCAAATCCCCATCACATCATTTGTTAAGAAACCGACCACTATAACTAATAGGAAGCTTAAAAAACAATCTTTGATTGCAGAAATAACGACTCTGTTGGCTTAATCCTAACCACCTCAGCCTTCATTCTTTTACAAAATTGTAGGGCCATTTTGCTATAATGCAAACAAATGCTACTTGATTTTTCTTTCTTTCTTTCTTTCTCTTTTTCCTCTCACTAGCTTTCAATAGTCAGAAAGCAAAATGGGTGCATTATTTTAGCTCAAAAGGACAACTCATAGCTACCGAATCTA
Source organism: Murraya koenigii (assembly GCA_025617385.1). Lineage (NCBI taxonomy): Eukaryota > Viridiplantae > Streptophyta > Magnoliopsida > Sapindales > Rutaceae > Murraya > Murraya koenigii. Next base: position 35,129,720 of record CM046813.1, read on the forward strand.
TTTATAGTTCTTCATGGTGAAATTGGGGGATGGATACTCAAAACTATTAGAATGAACCAATTTCAATATGCATGTTACAAGCACATGGTTATATGATGGCAAAATAAAACTAGATCTTTAACATAATGTATTGTAATAAGTTATTATATTAGATAAGGCCATACCCAATCCAACCATGTGTGGCCATAAAATTAAAAAGTAAATTTGATTGCAAATCTCTCAGCGGATGCCAAAGATGGATGTGACAAAGATTGTCTTGTAGCAATGCTAGAATGCTTAGAATTTAAGACTTCATCATTACCATTTTGGTAAACAAATTCGTTTGATGGGGCCACATTCTCCTCCTGCCCCTATAAATACCATTGTTAAGCTTAATTATCTCCACAAACAAGCCAAAGTTAAGAGCAAAAAAGAGCTTTAATCATCATGGCTTTTCTAGTTGCATTCTTGACCGCACTCCTCATACTTTCAATGTCTTCATCAGGAAATGCACTAAGTTTGAATTACTATGAAAAAACATGCCCTGATGCTGAGTGGATCATTGCAGGTGCTGTCAAGGCTGCAACTGCAAAAGATAAAACTGTCCCTGCAGCATTACTTCGGATGCATTTTCACGACTGTTTTATTAGGGTATTAAGTTTCCTATTGATCTCACTCATTAAATTTTTTTTTTTTTTTGGTGATTAAAAAGTTCATTTTGGTCTAAATTGCCTGCATTTCTTTTCTGTAAGGGATGTGATGCATCAGTTCTGTTAAATTCAAAGGGGAGCAACAAGGCAGAAAAGGATGGGCCTCCTAATGTTTCTTTGCATGCATTCTATGTCATTGATAACGCAAAGAAACAAGTAGAAGCATTGTGCCCCGGTGTTGTCTCATGCGCTGATATTTTGGCTTTGGCCGCCAGAGATGCTGTTTTCCTTGTAAGATACTGCAACTAGTATGCTTTCTGTTAACCAATCAATTTTTTCCCCCTTAAATTGATCATCTTTTGATTGCTCATTTGATTTAATCTCACAGTCTGGAGGTCCAACTTGGGACGTGCCTAAAGGAAGAAAAGATGGAAGAACATCTGAGGCTAGCGAAACAGTACAATTGCCTGCTCCGACCTTCAACATTTCTCAATTGCAACAGAGTTTCTCCCAAAGAGGTCTATCAATGGAGGACCTAGCAGCTCTTTTAGGTAAACATGTCCCACCTTCCACGGTCATCGATATAGCAAATTGCATTTATGTGCAGAAAATGGCAATGTTTTGGCTATGACTCTTTTGTAGGAGGGCATACTCTAGGATTTGCTCACTGTTCCTCCTTCCAAAGCAGAATAAACACGAACAATGTCGACCCCACAATAAATCCTTCATTTGCAGAGAGCTTGAGGAATGTTTGTCCGATCCACAACAAGGCAAAGACTGCTGGTGCTAACATGGATACTTCTTCAACAACTTTTGATAATACATACTACAAGCTTATCCTGCAGGGAAAGAGCCTGTTTGGTTCAGATCAAGCTCTGCTCGGTCACCCAAAGACCAAAAATTTAGTTTCTAAATTTGCTAGCTCACACCAGTCTTTCAATGAAGCTTTTGTGAAGTCTATGATCAAAATGAGTAGCATCAACGGAGGACAGGAGATCAGGAAAGATTGTAGGGTAGTAAATTAAGGATTAGTATCCTAGCTTACAGAGAGCTCCAGTCAATTTCAGGGTAAGAAAGCAGGAAAATCCATAAACTGGTTGGATTTGTTTTGATCTACTGGTACTTGATGGACTGCACAAGTAGATGTCTGTCCAATTTGTATTGAGATGGTTAAATGACAACCATAATATTGTAGTAATAAATTTTAAGCATAATATGTAAGAGTTAGATCTACAGAGATTATGTTGCAACTTGATAGCATAAATAAACATTTATCAAAATTCAACAGAATACTCTTAAAATATGCAAATACAAGCATATGCCTCGCTCTGTAGTCTAGTTAGGAAGTCAAATTCCAAACAAATAAAAACTTGAATTCAACATCTTATGTCCTCAGATACTCTCCGGTGGATTATGCGTTCAAAAATAACATTTCTTACTGTCCATGACATGCAGAAGTTGTCCGTAAACATCAGTCATCTCACTGTGGAAGTTGAAGTTTCCTGTGCCAAAAATAAGCAAGAATGTAAATAAAAGTTGGCAGTAAACTCACAGGTGCTCATCCATGCAATTAGAATTTTGTTACCTCAGGTGATTCATGATTCAACACAATCTCTGCCAATTGAATGTTGCCACTTAGCTTACAAGCTTTATAAGATGGCAAGAATGAAAAGCCATCAACAAGCTTCACACACTTCAATCCCCATTTCACCATCAAGAACTCAATAAGATGATGCCCACTGCAGATTGCCAGAAACAGAAAGAATAAGTAAAGATTGGATGAGAAAAAGAAACATCATTACCAGTAGATTGTGCACACCACAATCTAAGCAGACAGAACAAATAAGAATACCTTCGATTATGATAAGTCGTAATGAAGGCTGATCCTGGAGAACTCTGGAGCAGATATGTGATGGTGGCAAAGAGGTCATCAAAGGCTTTCCAGCAAAATCAGAAACGACATTTCAGCTTGAACCAACAAATGAAATGGGAAAAAGAGAACAGATCAAGATTTCAAAAGCACAAATTTTACCACTCGCATCATAAAATACATCAGCCCCCAGAATAATATTAGGATTTAAATTGAATATAGACGCATCCCAAAATCCCCATGTCAGTCCCATTACCTACAAAATATAACATGTCTACTGAAAAACAACTCAGAAGCCAACTTTTTTTTTTTTTTCATCTTTCAATTCAAAGACAAGAAGTGAACTGGCAGGGTAAATATGTGAAACAGTTAAAATTGTGATAATTTACTCTACAGTTCAATTTATTCAGTTCGCAGACTCTTCTCATGTTCTTCAGCACCTGCAATGGAAAAGTAAAAGAAAAAGAAAAATAAAATAAAATCAAGGCAAGAAGTAACTACATTCTTGAAAAATTAATTATATATATTAACATTCATAATCTGCTTCTTCAACAGAATTGCGCTTTCAGAAAAGTAAAAGCACTTTAATATTTAATTTATAATGGTCGGCAAAAATATAGTTTATTTTTTGGATCAAAGAAGCAGTTGATATATGTTTTGATATTAGTTTCCTTTTTTCTTCCCAAATAACTGCTTTTAGGTGCTTTTACATAAAAAAATAAACAAAAACACCAATAAATACAATGAACAAACTTAAATATCTAAATTTTAACAAAAAAGGTCCCCGATAAAGGAGTAAAAAATGAATTATAAAAGATATAGATACCTCTATCCTGTTGGAATCATCAGTAAGAGTGACATTCGATCCCACTTTTGCTGCTACCAATCCAGGCAATGAAGTTCCTGCACCAAGCTGCAAAACTAGCAATCATGTAAGCAATATTTATCAACACGATTATTGATTAATGATAAGCTGAATGAGGATCGGAATTGCATATGCCTCAACTACGTTAGCCCCGGAAAAGCGATATCTCTGCTGCCAAACATACTCCGCCAGGATAACACTACAGGGCCATACGAAGAGCCCGTATTCTTCTTCCATATTCTGATCAGCGATAGCGAACAAGCAAACAAATAAATAAAATATGAAAGAAACAGCGATCGAATATTTTTGGTCTTTGATAATTTTTTTCAAAAGAGAAGTACCTCAATGATAGAGATAGAGATAGAGGAGGAGGATTTATCTGATTCATCGACGAAATAATGCTGAGATACTGTGCTCATGTGCTTATCGGTCATTTCATCGTCGTCCTTTTCAGAACCAACGTCCCTCATCTGGTGGCGCTTAAGCTCGGTGCCAACTGAGGTGCTAAGCTTTGTCTGATCTGGCACGCGAGTAACAGAAAACAGCGCTTCGTTTAGGAGCTGACAATGATTCGTTTCATTTCTTTCTTTTCTTTTCTTTTTCTGTTTTTCCCGTTTACGGCCTCTTTAGTTTTGGCAGATGTATTTTCCTGTTCCATCAATTTAAGGGATTTAAAAAATATATATATATATTTCTCGATCAAATTAAAGGCAGTACTCAGTAGCAATGTCACAATATATATATATATATATATGTGTGTGTGTGTGTATCACTTGAACTTATAACTAATTTTTCATAATCCCTTTTTTAAATAATTCAATTATGTTAAAAAAAAAAAAACCTGAAATTGAGCCGATTAGTAAATTTGAGTTTTAAATTGCATTATTGTCATCCATCATTATGCTTCTTAGTTCTTTATAACCTAAGTCTTATCCGATACGTACTTTCGGCCCACTCAAAGTCCACAGTTCAGTACACACAGACATACAAACCTTTGTTCCATCGATGGACAAATCAACGGTCAAGATCAAGGCCCCATCTAATAAGCACGATCAACGGGCCAAAATGGACAATGGCCCAGGCTTAAAGCAAACACACCGATTTTCTACGCACGTCGCTCCGATGCAATCACTATCCACCTGTCAATTCACTGATTTAATTTTGTACCTTCTCACTTGATCGAGAACCAGCCCCAATCTTCTCCTTCACTTACGCAAATCAAAAGCCCTCAGTGCGAGCACTCACTCTACTCGAATGGCTTTCGCTCACTACTTGATTGCAGTTCGCCCTGTTCCCGTTGTAAACTCAGAACGGACTAAGATCTCAATATTGCCATCGCTCACTTCTTCTTCTTCTTCATTTGGCACTCAGTCTTTGTTTTCAAAGGCTCGCAAGCTCTCTTTCTTTCCTAGATTCCACAGAATCGGACATAAAGGTAATTTCATCAGCTTATAAAAGTTTGATTATTTTACCAATGTTTATAGTTTGTCTGTCAAGGATTTATAGATAGATATTGAGAATGTTGGTGGGTCTAGGAGCACTACTCCTGAGAATAAGTTTTAAGTTACGGTTTGAAGATAAGGTTTTGTCAATATTGACGAATTTTGATGGGAAGTGAAGGCACGGACTTTAATCCTTTTTGAATTATTTATTTATTGGTGAGGAAGGCATTGATTATGGCCGCCCCGCCACATGTAGAATTGTAATTTTTTTAACATGAAATCTGTCTGTGCAGTTCATGTTATGAAGGTAATTAACTAATTCCGCAATGAAGAAGCACACTTTGCGCTTCAATTAATAAATGAATGGAAAGTAACATCTGTAGGGCACAAATAAAATTTGTTGTGGCAGATCAGCTTAGGTCTGGTTTCTAACTTCAGTGCTTAGACATTTTCAGTCATGTAGTGTCAGGATCCATATTCTTTTTTTTATGGCCATTGATTCATGGCAGTTGGGAATTAAAGCCACAACACTCAATCCCAAAGAGACCCATAGTTTACTTCAATTTACTTGCTACATACAGTGTGCATACTGCATCAAAATGATAGCACTAGAAGTAATTGCGGTGATATTTTTATAGGAAAATAAAAACAGAAAGGAAGATATTGTCATGACGTTTCTTTATCATTAACAAGCATTTGAATTGATTTGTTTGTTTAAGATGTTCCGATTCTCCTGTTGCCTGCTGATCATATTTATCCATACTTGGTGATTTTTCTAGCTGCGATGTTTTCTTTTAATGTTATTAAAGTTATTTTTAAAGTTAAAGAATGTATGCCCTTTATTTTTGTCTAGTGACACTGTTTCTTTAATCTCATTTCCATCAGCCAAGGTTAAGTCTCCCGAATCTGAAATCAGCTCAGTTGCAGAAGCATTTACTAATTTCAAGCATCTGCTCCTGCCAATCGCAGACCAGAATCCATATCTCTCTGAAGGAACAAGACAGGTGACCCTTTCTAAAGACACTCTTATGTTAAACTTATTTTCTTTAGAAAAAGTGACTTTGAATCCCATGTGATGTTTGGAGATATTCTTTCTTATGTTCATGTTAAATACTTGTTGGAATTTAGACTCTTGGTACCTTTCCTTTTGCAAGTATTCATGTCAGTTGTTAGGAGTATCAATGTGGTGCTATTTTGTATTAAGCTTCTGATAATATATACCTGAGTTTCTGGTTGTAATGGGATTTGAGATATTGGTTCTCCTGTTATTCAATATTCTAGAGCAGAGTCTTTCCTAATGCTGATGATAGAGCACAGTCTTTCGTGACAAAATGGGAGGTTTGCTGACCACTAGCTTTGTCAAGTCAATGTCTTACTAATTTTGTGTTGTTTGCATGTTGCAATCATCTCACTCTTTGGTTTAATTGTTTCTAATAGGCAGCTGCAACTACTGCTGCTTTAGCAAAGAAGTATGGGGCTGACATCACTGTTGTGGGTATGTAAGCTGGCCTCATACCATTTTGATATATGCTAATGAGTGCAACTAAGCAGTGGAGACAAGTCTTCACTAACAGACCAGATTAGTAAATGATTCAAGGGAAATGGAACTTTATGTTCTTTGCAGTTATTGATGAAAGGCAGAAAGAATCACTGCCGGAGCATGAAACCCAGTTGTCTAGCATTCGCTGGCATCTCTCTGAAGGTATGTACGGAACTTTGTGTTTTCATAAACATGCCAAAGTATTTGTCCTTATCATGTGGAAATATATTTCTTTATGATCCAACTACTGATTCATATAGTTGTATTGATATGCACATAACAATAACAATGTACATATATAGGTGGATTCCAAGAATTCAGATTGTTAGAGAGGCTTGGGGAAGGGAGCTCCAAGCCCACAGCTATCATCGGCGAGGTTGCTGATGACTTGAATTTAGATTTAGTAATCATAAGCATGGAAGCAATCCATTCCAAGCATGTAGATGCAAACCTTCTTGCTGAGTTCATTCCATGCCCTGTCTTGCTTTTGCCATTGTAAATGTTTGCTTTTGCAAAACCCAAGCACCAACTGAATTATGTTGCAAACTGCCAGTTTCCCTTGACGGGCATCTGTGATCATAAAAGACAGTTTTAACTTGTTGGACTCTCTTGTGTCTGGCCTCTTCTGAATAAGACCATTGGGACAAGGGAAAGGCCCAGGCCCAGACTCTTGCTGTAAATTTTAGGTTTGTTCTTGATTCGGCTTTTCTTGTGTAAACGTTATTTACCACATTATCAAGTAATCATGGAGTGGACAATCCACTTTTTTCATCCATGTTTTGAGACACAGCATGTTTGGTTTATATTAAAATTAGAATTTTGGTATCTCTGACTTTCGGATTTCATAGTAGTGTTCAGGATTGTACACAATTTTGGTATCTTTAAAATCTGGATTATACTAGTCAAAACATTTTGGTTATCTGCTTGTTTGTGCGTCCCCTTTAACAGCCCATGGACAATAATATTCAAACATACCATACGTGTCGTCTGGGCCTTCTTTATTGTTGTGCGTGGCCCGGAATTAATAAGCTTTCCCGTCAACCCGTGCTGGTGCATCAGAGAAGCATGAATTTTGTATCAGATAAAAGCTGCGCGCTAGCTTCTGTTTGTTGTTTGTTCTTCGTTTTTTTCCCCTAGAAAGTAGAAACGCTAATCGGAGTATCCTCTTTTTATTTACTTTTAAGACCAAACTCAGTGTCCAGGTCCATGATTAACAGAGGGAGAATGATCGCTCTTAACTGCAATTGTAAGCAAGCGAGGCGTGTTATAGGCGCTTCTATTCATGGCATAGGCGAGCTCTTAAACTGAAAATTTCAGCCCAAGGCCCATCTCCAACTTCAGAGACGCGTTTACTTGCAATACCTGCGTCAAAGAGTAGGCCTTTTGGCACGCCTGCAAAATTCTCTTAAGCCCCTTCTATGCTTGTTTAATTTTAGCCCTCAATGAAATTACATTAAGAGCCACGAACATATCTAACTAAACCCACATATATGAGACGGGTAATTTTTCTTCTTCTAAAAATTAATTCTCTTTACACCCTGATAAGTGCTAAGTGTTATAACCTGTTGCTCTTTACTTAATTTTGAACACCCCTTACAATCATACACACTTTTATTTTTCAAAAAATATTAAATAAATTATTTATTTATTTATTAAATAAAAAATTTGAAATTGTTTTCATTCCTTCTGCAGTCCGTAGTTTGGCTTAGAGTACGTGTAAATTCGCCAATGGCAGCATGGTGAAGAACCCAATGCTAGATTGAATTTCTTTTGTGTTCGAAATAGACTTGTAATAAAATTTTCAGGTCCCAAAGAGATTGAAAGCATATACAATGGTTTATGAACTGACTAATTGAGGGAAAATAACGGAATAAGAAGAGTTTGTTTTAACAACAGTAAACTAATAAGAAGAATATATTTAGTATAACTATGGTAGCGTTTATTTTTTATTTGACATTTTAATATATTTAAATTAGACTGAATTATTAATAAGCATGAATACTTAAATCTATGAATATAAGCACCAATTTTATTTTTTATATATACTTGAAATCAAGTAATTTTACATTTGTACCCTTACATAATCTTAATGTTAAACAAATAATAAACAACTTGAAGAACATAAATAATATAGTATTTTGTTTAAACATACATTATGTTCAAATGAATACAATTCTTTAATATCCTAAACTAGAATATGTTGATCAATTTTATTGTACTTTATGATATTTTATATGAAAAATATTCTTAAAAATTTATAAAGATAGATAATGTTAATTTGAAAAAAAAAATTAAAAGGATAAGTATAAAAATGATTTCCTACTATATTATTACAAGTTATAAAGATGAATGACAATGGTAATTAGTGAGTTTAATTTAGGTAGAGATGAAAATAAATTAATTCGAATAAGGATATTTTGCATAATATGTTGTAATGATGACTTTTTATACTAGGTAAAAATCTAAAAATTTTAGCTCAATAGCTTGATTACTTAAAATTTTCATCAAGTTAAAAAGAAAATTATCGACTTAACTTATTGAAATTAAGTCAATTAAATCATTAAATTATAAAAATGATGTAAGAAGGAAAAAAAAAAACTATTGATATGGGATTTGAATGAGAGTAATGATAGAGGTACAACCACTTTGTACGAATAAGTGTGTACAAACAGATGTGGCATAAATAGATTGTTTAAAAAGTAATAATAATTATTTTTTAAAATTATATGGACTTATGATAATTTTATATAAATAAATTTTTTCATAGCTTGAACAATGTTAAGAAAATTGAAAGAGTGGGATACCTATGAGTAGTGGTTTTTAATTAAGGTTATTTTTTATAATTATTGGAGGTGCCATAGAAAATTTTTATCATTTTAAATATTTTAATGGGGGTAAATATTCAAAAGATTTTTCGAGGGTTGCCCATAATTGTCTCAAAATATATTTGTAAGGAACTTTAATTCGTATACACATTTGGACCATGGCCTGGCAGCAAGTCAACAAGACCACTCGTCTGATAATTTTATTATATATATATATATATACACGTTTAAATTTAAAATTTTAAAGTGCAAAAAAATTCAGAAAAATTTTAAAGTTATGGTCTAAACATTTTAAATTATAAGTTTTTAAAACCCTGAAACTTTAAAAGTTTTTTCAAAATTTTTAGATTTTTTCACACTTTAAAATTTTGAATTAAATCATATCTATATATATACACACATGCACACGCAACAAAAATTGTGTTTGGTAGGTTATTCTTTCAGGTATCTAAAATGAAAGGCTAATATATATTTAGCTTAGCATAAATATGAATTTTTTGGGCTCTTCGATATAATTTAGATTCAATTCTTCAAAGAAAAAAAAAAAAGGTTATCGGATTTAAATCAACTTTAATTTACAACTTTTCTTAAAAAAATAGTTTTGTAAAATTTTTAGAGAATGTATTAGGACTTGTTAATAAATAGAAAACAAAGCACCATTCGGTTTTCTCGAGAGCAATTCTTTAAAATTAATAATATATGGCGAACAAAAATGTAAAAGCAAAACAGATTGTATTTCCCCTTCCGTGTTTAAAAATGCCAAGTCAAGTGGGCAAAGGAAAAATAGCGAAAAGACCTTATTGCAGTAGCACTTGCAATAAGAGCTGCTCTATAATTTCATAGGAATCAACTTAAAACTACTCTTCAGATAATAATGATAGATACATTTATGCAATTTAGAAACAAAACGAATACATTTTACCCACTAATATGAAAATCAGGGTTTTATCTATTTATTTTGTTTATAATCCTTTGTCACCAAAATAAATTGTAGTCATTCATAATATGTTGCCAAATGCCAATAGTGACTTAAATTTGACTAAAAGCAATATAAATTGCTCTTCAATTTATTAGGACCAACTTAGATGTAATATTTGGAGAGATACATCTACCTTAATTATAGGTATATTAAGAGAAGATGTATATTAGTATCATGAATGTTTATGTAATGTTTTGTTAAAAAAAAAAAGTGCTCTTAACCAAATTTCAGTCAGTTTTTTAGTGACGTCTTGATAGATATGGGCAGTGAGCTCAATAACAGTGTCTATGACAAAATCTCGAAGATGGGTAAGAAACAAGAGAGCACGAAAGGTGAAGGCCGGAGAGTGAGCTAAATAATTTTAAATTGAAATAAAGTTCACATGCGGAGTAATAAACCCAAAATTAGTATTTAAAACCAGTATTAACAAGATAAACATAATTAAAAACAGAAAAAAGAAAAACATGCAGCCAATAATTTAGATAAAAGTGTTCAATTTATCTAATGCGTTTGCCATCCAAATTGGTACACAGATAGCGTGTAATTTGTCTTCTGTCTGTGTCAACATATTCCTTTCCTTTCTCCTAGTTTGATAGCCTTTTACTTAGCACAAGGTCCTTCAATTAATAAAAACCTATTTTTTTAGAATATTATAAAATGCAAATTAGCCAAAGTGTTTGGTAGGGGTGGGCAAAAAAATCGCACCACCAAATGAAATTGACTAAAACGAAAAAGCAAAAAATAAAACAAAACAAAACTGCCGGTTTAATTAAATAAACAAAAGAAAAAATCAAGATTTTAAAGGTTGAAGAACTAAAAAATTTATATTTCCATTGAAATTTATTTGGTTTAGCTTAGTTTGCCAAAAATCTAAATCTAACCAATCTATGTCCCCACCTAGCATTTGAAACACTTTACAGTTATAAAATAATTAAACTATAATAATATAAATGTCAACTATGACATAAATAAATAATATTCTATCTTTGAGTAAACATTATTAAAAAGTATAATAATTTTTTTTTTAATTATTTTCTCTCTTAATCCTCATTATTTTTTAATAATTGGTCAAGTGTGTGATAATTAAATTAAATTTTTCAATGAATATATATATTTAACCAATCATTAAAAAATAAAAAAGTATAAGAAAAAAAAATCATAGTCTTATTAAAAACATTTATTATTTCAATTATAAGGTACACATCAACTTAATTTGAGTCTAATGTATTATGTATAATACAAATTTTCTTTATGGCACCATCAAATTTTCTTTTTTCTGTGACTCTTATGGCAAAAATCGTTTATATCATCCTAAAATTTTTAAAATTGGGAGCTATGCATTTGAGAAGAACCACTGCTCGGAAGAAGAGGAGACTGCTACTTATTTAGGGTATATACGTCATTTTAATTTATTCATATTTCCAAAACAGTTAAGCTTTAAAAACATTGAGGGCAAGATAATATGAAGATCAATAAAATTGACACTTAACGGGCATCAGGTGACTTGGATGGATTTAGAGCATGATGATGGTCTAATTAGTTTTTCCAAATTAATAACAGGATAGCTTTGTCTCATTTTCCTCCAACTTTGGGTAATGTTTCGAAATGCAAATTTATGACTTAAAAAATAAAAAAATTAAGACTCGTTAAGGAATACAAGTTCTTCGAAAAGTATATAGTAAAAAGGCATAATATAGAATAACTTTTAGAATCTTAGATAAGGATAGACTTTTGGATAAAGATGAAATGATGCCAGTCCAGAATTTTTTTTTCATTTCATATCCGTGTTACTACAAATCATTACCCATTTTAATTACCGTATTTAATCAAAACGTTTTGAAAATATTTTCACATATTCAGTGGTTTGATTTCTTCACTCTTCCAATAATTTCAGATTTTAAAGGTGAAACAATTAACTTACTGCGCTGTGTAGAAGCACCTAGAACCAGAAGGGTACGCAGAAACAAATATGGAGGCCGACAAATACTTAAATGCAATCCCAAACTTCCCCTTGAAGGTAAGCTTATTTACAAAGCTGATTATTTGAAAACCTACGCAAGAATTGATTTTTCAGGATGCCAAAGCAATTCCAAACATGTCCTTAAAGGTAATAGAATCAACTTGTTGCAGAAGCACTTACAGTTAGTTACCTTTGAATGATATAAAGACATTAAGTGACTTTGACAAATAACAAGCCCCTTTTGATTTCTTTCTATCAAAGAATCATACGAACAATTGATTCCTATATGATACACTTTTGGTAGAAAAGTTCTTCTAATTCAAACAAATTTTCCCCTTACTTTTGGATTTCAAAATTGCTCGAATCAGATTCTTTTGATTTCTACATCGAAAATTTACTTACAAAATTTTTTCAACTTATTGATTGATATTAACCCTAGATTCTTGCCCCTCTGATAAATAACAACTAATAAATTTTAAACTACATCTTAATTTATCGGGTGATATTGTTACTCTTTAAAAGATCGTTGCGGCAATCTAATAAAATTGGTTTAAGGAGATTTAAAAAGTACTTTATATTAAGAGTTCATTTGAGATAGTTTTTAAGAGGTTTAAAAATAATTTTAAAAATTTAAAAATTAATTTTAGTGTTTGTTAAAAAAATTTAAAATTATTTTTGTTAAAATCAATCATTCTTACAGCTGATTTAAAAATAAATAAATAAATAACTTTTAAATTTTAATTTTGAGAATTAATTTCATCATTTAATACAATTCCATAATATCTTTATAATTATTACCTAAGCCCAAAATTATCCTTATTCAAATTAAAAATAAAATAAATATTTTAATAATTTTTTATTATAAAAAAATAAAGAAATAAAATTAATATAGTATAAATTTTATTTGTAATTAAATTATTATAATACGTAATTAAAAATATTATATATACATATTTTTTTATGTGTAACTAAATTTCATCATACATTATGTCAATTTAGTCATTTATTTTTTTACAGTGATTTAACAGTGAGATTTACCAAACACCCACAACTACTTTAAAAACTTACAGTATTTTTAAAAATAAAATTTACTAAATACTTAAATGATTCTCTTCTAAATTAATTATTTTTATATTACAATTAACAGTAATTATTTTAAAAGTTACAATATTACCAAACTGACCCTAAGTGTATGCACTAATAAGAGGAAAATTAAAAGGGCAATTAACCTACAATATTGGGACGTACACGTGGTGCATTTGACTCACTTGAGACTGAAACTGCTTCGACTCAATCCAATAATAAAGGTGTAAATGGACCGGAAGTGCTTATGCTATCGGTGAAAAATACCCTTGGCTTGAAGGAAAGGAAAGAAAAAGAATTGCTTTTGCATTGGTATTAATTGGGAGAAGCCTGCATCCAAGCAGGTCACTTTTGCTAGCTAATACAAGACTTCTTCGAAGGGTAAACAAGCAACTTAGTGCACAAGCAATTATACCTATCAGAAGAGTGTAATAAGTGGGTTCGGAGGACAAACAGACAAATATGGGAATGCAACTAAGACGAAGTTCACAATAGAACAGAGATTAATTTACAGCAAAATGTTTAAGATGTGTAACAAAAAACATGAAATTTGTAATAAAAAGTGCTCTTATAAACTTCAAAATACATATACATCGTCGAAAAAAATTATTTAATATAGTATACGTGTCTTTATTTTTTTTTTCAAACGGATATATGATTTAATAGAATTTATTAAATTATATAACTTAATAACACATATGCTCTCGAATAAGAAAATGATTACATATTACTGAATTGTATTTGCATGGAAAAACACTATAATATGAACCATTACTCTTTGTCTCACTATATAAAAGTCCAGGCTGATATAGCCCATGGCTTCTCTCCATCCATCTCTAATAGGAAGTCAAGAAGCATTTTTGCCTCACAGCAGTTCCTGATCTATCTTCTTTCGTGCGACCAATGATAGTCTCTGTTAGACCCTGCAAGAACCAAATAATGGAAGAATTGCTTTCAAAGGTGAAACAGCAAACTTATTGCGAACTGCAGAAGCACTTATAGTTACTAAGAATTGTGAATGTGGATATGGGTGATGTAAAACCACTTATTAAAATCTCTTATACAAGAAAATTTGAGATATATAAATCCAAGATATTTTTTGTTTCTTTTTCACTTTTCTTTTTAAGCGCCACCAATCATGGTTGCTAGATCAATAAGTGGCCGAAAGAAAGGTTATACTTTAAAAGGATTTAATTACTTTAAAATCGAAAGAAATTCAACTTAGTTCAGAAAGCACTTACTGTATATAGTTACCTTACCTAAAATAGCAAGATCATATGTGGATGACAAAACCCATAAGAAAATGTCCCTCCTAACTTTAGTAGACCTAATATACGGGTGTGTGTGGCACAGTAAATATCATTACACCGCATTATTAATATTGCATTAAGTTATAATATAATACTATATTTAGTATAGTATGAATTGTATCATATAAAATAATATTATTTAAATTTATTTGTATTCAGGATTTTATGATTAAATTTTAATTTTTTGAAATTAATTATTAAATAATTATTTTTATAATACAAAAATGATTAATGATATACTATTATTAAGTAATAAAATAATTACTAATAAATTATATGGTAAAAATAGTATTATATAATTATATTGTATTATAAAACAATATAATATTAAATTATAATGTCAAATATAATTGTTTAATATAAATTTATTTTTAATTTTTGTGTTTTAGTAAATAATAAATGATTAAATAAAATTAAAATAAATTTTACATATGAAAAGTAAAATAAGTAAATCTGTTTTATGTAATAAAGTAAAATAATGTATTATCATTTATTTATGAAATATTTAAAGTCTAGTAATAATTTATATTATTATTTAAAATTAAAATTTTTATTTAAATATAAACATAAATTAATATTAAATTTATTATAATTTATGAATAATAAAAGTTAAATAATTATATTTAAAATATGAGCAGCTTCTAATGAAATACAACTTAAACTCCACTCCCCCATAAATATATTTTATATTCCTTTCATTACATTAGCCAACTTTTTAATACAGTTCAACAAAACTAGAAATTACACCCAAATATGAGTTATCACAACAGAAGTGTTTAAATATAATACAATGCAATAATGCAATATAATACAAAACAATAAACTCACCTTTTACGAATAATTTTACATATCACTATAACAACACTAAGATGGATTCCCCAAATGTTCATTTGATCATTCAAGTATTTTCGACAACAATGTGGAAACTGCTTTCACTATAAGGAGTTGTAGTTTTTTTATCATATATTTTAGGCAATTGGTACCAACCAATAATGACAAGAGTTGAGAATAAACAATAATCATGCATCCATGTTACATATAAATAAGTTTATAAGAGCACACCTTCACTGGGAAGTGCTTTCTATCTGCAGAATGTGAACAATACAGCAAAGTGCTTACAAGGAAGGGAAGCACTGTTCTCACAGTTCACAAAGACAACACAAACTCGTTTAACGATGCTCATGTAATCCATGGCCTCTGCCTCTCTTTCCATATCTCTCAGAATAAACCGTGAAGCAGTTATGCCCTAAAGCAGGATGATTTGCTTTAACTTCTTCTTGGCTCCAATTATTGTCTGCTCTTGCTATTTGCTAGACTTATATACCTGGCCCATTAAGGATCACATAATATGGAAGAATTACTTCTAAAATAGAAACAACCTTTTTGATGCGCTGTAGAAGCACAAGCATTTATAGTTCCCCATCTAAAACAGTGTAATCGTATGCAATCGACAACCGTACTGTTTATTATAAAATTTAAAAGAATTAATGGGTTAGTTAAATTTAGTTTTTGAACTAAAGCATCGATCTTTCTTCTAATGGCAAATTAAAATTTTTAGTTTTGTTATTTCAATTTTCTTCACTTGTAACACCAAATTATTGGTTGACAGACCAATAACTGACCCAAATTTCACATTTGTGAGTGTTGTTGCTTTCAAAGGAGAAGAGACAACTTGGTTCAGAAGTACTTATAGATTACCAAGAAAACAGTAAAAGCATTTTGGTCGACGCACCCCATTAAAAATGAACTTCTCACTTTATAAGGTAAGCAATTGATTTTTGTCTTTTCAAAAAAAATAAATATAATTAAAATTTTCCATTTTTCTTCCATGAAATAACTTGATTACTTTGTATCTGATAATGGTACATCATTGCAGCTGAAATATAAGTAATAAACTGTGTAAGAAAATTTCAATCGTGACTTGTGACTTGTGAGGGGGTTTGTGTGGCAAGGAAATGACATAAACACCCCTGACAAGCGGGCTATTTAAGTAAAACCAACCCGCAACCAAACCTGGGCATCCCCAGAATTCCCAAGAGCTAAGCAACCGAACCAAAAACAATAAACGCACAGACGCGCACATAGAGAGCGAGAGAGAGAGAGAGAGAGAGCCACCATCGCTGGTCTGGTCTCTACACTCAGCGATTCGTTCGCGATCGCATCGGCCAAAACGACACCACATTATCCAAACCCTAATTCATTTCCTCATCATTCTGTTCTGAAACAAATTACAAATTATTTCTTTATACATAAAAATATCATTTCTTGTTTCTCGTCGACTCCCTCACGCACATATAGAACAAAAGTAAAACCGTTGGTTTCTTTTTTGAATGGCTACGACGACCAATATTACTAATTCCGATTTTTCGTCGATAGATAATAGCGGCGCGACTGGCTCCGGCCAACCCGGTACCCCATGGCCAGCAGTCGGGCGGGGAGTATCGGAACCGATCGCGTTGGTGTCGTCGTCATCTTCGCAATCGACGTCTGTGATTGAGCCGGTGGCTGTGGCGGCAGCAGCGGATGAAGACAGTGGTGCGGAGTGTGGGAATGGCAATGCAGGAAGCAAGAGGCCGCCGTGGAACAAGCAGCCGTCAAATGGAGCTGCGGAATCGGGCCCGGTGATGGGGGCCCACTCGTGGCCAGCTTTGTCAGAGACTACTAGAGGTTCTTCTTCTTCAACAAAGTCGTCTTCGGATTCGTTAAAAGGTTTAGTTGATGGATCATCATCATCATCGGTTTTGCAGGTTCGGTTTCTCTGTTTCGTTGCTGAGAAAGCGTAGAGATCACTGAAGTTTTACATTTTATTTCAATTTTGTTCAATATATTTTTCTTTTTTTAATTAAATATACCAAGCTAAGCAACATTTGATCAGCACAGTTGAATTTTTAGTATTAAATAATCTTAAATAAATTTTCCAGTGCTGGATCTTGCAATTTATAGTTTCTTAGGATGTAAAAAACTATATCAAGCTAAGTCTTTAGCTTTTCATTCAGCTCAGTTGACGTATGCCAAAAATATTTATGTGCAAGAGTGTTTGTTGCCAAGAAAGTTTTAAGAGGAAAGTGTTTTTATTAGTAAGTTCTAAGAGGAAGGTATTTTTATTACTTGTGACACTTTTATGAGTCTGTCAAACAAGTTCTTGTTTGGTGGGACTAGAGAATAGAAGACAAGCTTATGAGACATTCTTTAATTGTTCAATATTTTTTCCTTAGTTTCTCAGCTTCCAAGCAGAAACCGGTAATTTATAGTCTTAATGTTTTATTATGGGTTTTGAGGTTTTCCTATATCCTAGTTTTGATTTATATTGCTATATGTGAACCACAGGGTACTGGAACCACTAATTCATCATCACATAAACAAGTTAGTAATAATGGAAACCCGAATTCAACTACTAACCATGCAGCACCAACTCGCCAGAGATCTATGAAACGCAATAATTCCCACTCATCTTCTAATGGTGGACTCTCTCAGCCACCAGCATCTCAGGGCTCTGTTGAAGGCCGCTTAAACAATCCTTCTCCTAGAGACCATACACAAAAGAGCGGGTTTGGTTCACAATTCCATGGCGGTAGTGACCATCCTCATCCGCGTGGTTCATTCAAACAGCGCAATGGTAACTCACATCCTCGTGGAGATGGTTCTCACCATCACAATTATGGTGGTAGGCGTGATCAAGATCGTGGAAATCAAGATTGGAATTCTCATCGGAATTATAATGCCAGAGATGCCCACATGCAGCCCCGAGTTGTTCAAAGGTTTACAAGACATCCACCTCCACCACCGCCACCGCCGCCACCTAGTTCTGCCCCATTTATTCCACCTCCGCCAGTGCGGCCTTTTGGCAGCCCCATTGGTTTTCCTGGTAAATATTATCATATTTGAATTCCAGATTTTTAATTTGTAACTTTCCTCTAATATCATGTTATATTCTCAGAGTTCGCATCTCCTGTGTACTATGTTGCTGCTGCACCCCCAGAGGCACTGAGAGGGGTGCCTTTTGTTCAACCAATTCCACCTCATGCTGTTTTTTTCCCTGCTCCGGACCCCCAATTGCATTCTAGGATTGTGACTCAGATAGATTATTATTTCAGGTAATCTCTTCCATTGCTTTGTTTGCACAGGTAACTGTAGTTAGTTTATTTTCGGTGATCATGTTTATCTCAAATCTGTCAGAATGTTAACTGCAGCTTCACCTCATGTTCCTTTGTTGCAGTAATGAAAATTTAATTAAAGATACATTCTTGCGGCAGAACATGGATGATCAGGGCTGGGTTCCTATTAGATTAATAGCAGGATTCAACAAAGTGAGTTTTTTAGGGATAACTTTGATTGACATTTATTTGCTTGTGATTGTTTGTTGTCCTCTTTGCTTATAGTTTTATAACAATAATACGTTAGGATTGTACTTCTAATAGTACTATTATATTTGAAAGTATAAGTATATACATATGATAAAAATACTGAAGTGCCAAGTAATGTTGTTTTTGGTGAATCTTTAAGTCTTATTTATGGTATTTCCTTGCATTCGTTTATTTGTTCCATTTTTGGTACTCCGTATACTACATATTGCGGATTATTATAGTTTTTCCTGTCACCTCTAATTTATGTACATAGCCTACTTTTATCTGGTTTCAAGTTCTTCCTTTTTCGTAATTTTTTATTATTAGAATATTGTTGTATGAATCTACTTAAAAGGATTTTCATTTAAGGTTTGACATTTAATTTTGAGAGAATGGTTGGACAGAATAGTAAATTTAAAATGTCTGTACTCTGTAGATTATTTCAGTACTCAGCCACATTTGTTGAGAAATTTTCTCTGCTATTCTCTCTCTATGGCATATGTCATGGTTAAAAAGCTCAATGTGATATGATATCCACGATTTATTTCCTGTCAGTTTGATAAACTTTTACTCACACCACCTTCAAGCTTAATGTTGGACCTGATAGGTTACCTTGTTAAATTCTTCTTTGTGGTTCAATTTTTATGAGAGTTGGTTAATCTCTCCTTTGAGTGGTTGATGAACATAATTCAATCATTTTTGAGTTTATACAAGATATCAATTCCAAAATTATAATTGTAAGATGCTAAGGCCTTCTTTCAAATTTTCCTTAAAAGTGCTGTTTTTTCCCCAATTAATAATATTGAAAAAGGCTGTACAGCCCTTCTAATGATGTTGCTTTACATTTCTTTAATAAAAATTGTCGTCGGTCCAGGCCCATGGTGATTCTAGTATCTTTGCGTTCTATTGATCATATGATTTGATTTCTTCATTTTTCTCTGAAGAATCTTAGCAACAAAGTTTTCAAGCATCCTTGCATACTATTTACAAAATAATTTGAGATTTTATTTGTGTATCAAAAATTTTAGCAATGATGTAATCTATTTTGTAGATTTTTAGACTGGAATGAACCGTGACAGATACTAGTATCATATAACTTGCATGAAATAGGAATCTAAATTGGGTTTGAAAACTCTGGTGGTTTACATAATCTTTAGCAGATTCCACAATTTTGAGTTTTAATATTAAAAAATGGGACTACAACTAAGAAATGGGCCCAATTTTTGGAGTTTGTATTCCTCTTAATTTTTTTATTTCTTTTTGGTTTAATGCTTTAATCTGACGGCATGATCCAGGAACCAAGAAGTACACGTCCTTTTCTTGTTCGATGTTCTTGCAGCTGCATCTTTTTCATTTTTCTTCCTGCCATACCAGTGATATCATGAGCAGTTATTTACCAAATATCTTGTTTCTAACATGAATTACTTTACTGGTTTGTCAAGAAACTGTGCAAAATCTTACCAGACACTTTTTTGAGGCTCTCTATTTTGCATATTTCACTTTCCAACCTTAATATTAACATGTCTATGGCATTTTTTGTTGGGATTCTGCTGGTACTGTAGAAATACTCTTTGACTTTAATGTGGCTGTAGTGGTTGGAACTTGGAATTGAGCTATTGTGGGAGCTGGCATTAAGTGGCCTTGGGTCCATCAAACAGACAGACGTCTGACATATTGATTCGTCACTGATGTGTTTGCTATGAAACATGTGCGGTATCCTTGCTTGAATTTGTTTTGGTTCCATCTTCTCAAAACTTTAGTTCTTTGCATTTCATAATAATACTATCTGCTCCTGTTCTGTAATTTCCGTCTTGTTTATTTATTTGTATTTTATTAAATTTCAAGAATTTTAAATTTCCAAGACTGATTCTTGTTGACATTTAATTTTGTTTTCATTGACAATTGATTAAGTGTGTACTCCTATCCTTTATATTCTGGGTCCAGGATCACTATCATTGAGACCTATAATTGGAAATTTGGAATTATCTGATAATGCTTGAATTATCATTTTTTCTCTTTTGATAAGAAACTCAAAAATATATTATTATTATCATTATTTTTATAATGCTTCAACCATCTTTTGCATTGCCGAAATTATATTGATAATTTATTATGTTACCATATGGTACCACGAGAATCAACCGCTTATTCTATTTTTTATTCGGCTTATTGATGATGCTTAACTTATTATTATTATCATTATTTTTATAATGCTTCAACCATCTTTTGCATTGCCAAATTTATATTGATAATTTATTATGTTACCATATGGAACCACGAGAATCAACCGTTTATTCTATTTTTTATTCGGCTTTGAGAGTAACTTTATATTTAAAATTATTTTACCTATGAGGGAAGAGAACAAGTCTACTGATCCGTGTTCTCTTTATGTAGTCCACTGTGATTTTGACGATTACTCCGAGTGGGTTTTGTTTGGTTAATTGTCTTACCTTTCCTTTTATTTTGGTTATCTTATCTGAAAACTGGTAATGTACTTCTGTCATAGCATTTCTTTTCCCTGCAAACATAAAAACTAAAATATCTTTCTATTGTGTCTTTCCAGGTTTCACTTTTGACTGATAATATCCAGCTTATTTTGGATGCTGTACGAAGTTCAACTGTTGTGGAAGTACAGGTATACTTTCAAATACTCCTTGGGTTCGGTGTGACTGTAATAAGTTAATCTATTGGCTTTTTCCCACTAGATTTAAATGGTAAAAGCTTTTTCCCGCTATAGTCAAATACCTAAATGCTTAGTGCTCTTGAAATGCCCAATGGGACATTGATATTCCATAAAATTGATGTTCTTGCAGAGAGGAAAAGTAAGCCTTAGATAGAGTGCAAATATAGATAATTTTTTCTGATTTCAAAAAGCCCTTTTTTTTTATTAAATCAAATCATAATCAGTTCACTTGCATAGTAGAATGATCAGAGACCCTTTTAGGTCAAGGACATGTTGCCATTTTCTCGGACTATGATCAGAATGGTCCCATTCTTAATGTTCAATTATATTAGTAGAATTGAGATAAACATAAAATTTTATGGCTTCATTTATTGGCATTGACTTCAACCTTTGATTTCAGGGTGATAGAATTAGAAAGCGAAATGATTGGATGAGGTGGATAATGCCACCAGGGAAATTTTCTAGCCTTCCAAGCCCCCAGTCCCAAGGGAAATCTGGTATTGACATGCTGTCGACACAAGTCCAAAGTATTTCATTGGATCAGAACACCCTCAACCACAGTAGGTCATCCTCTGAAGATTTGAGCAATCTGTCACATCTATGCAGCAGTGCAGGAACAGACCAAAGTATTTAAGGGGGTGTAGTTCTGCAAGAATTGCTACTTGGACAAAAGTTGGGGGGGAGTTTTGAGGACAACGGTGAATGTCTGTTTTTTTTCATCTTTTTTTTTTCTTCCTAGATAGAGGTCTTGACCTGGCATGATGAAACCATGATTTTCCGTGAGTCAAGTAGGAAACAATTATAAGGAGAAAGAACGAAAACAACTTAAAAAGAAAAGGAAAATAAAAAGACAAAAAAAAGGGGAAAAGGAGTGGGTAGAAAGGAAAAGAAGGGGGAAGGGGGTGTGTGGTTGTGTGTGGCCTTCAATGACTTAGCTAGCATGAGTTTGGTGGGATCTATGGTGGTAGTCTTTGTGATTCAGTGTGTGATGCCTCTAGTCTTTCATTTTGGAAATATTCTGTTATATTTCCCTTGATGTGTGGGCACTCATGGATGGAGGTTAAGAGAAGTGGGTGGGTTATGGTGATGCAACTCGTGCTACATCTATTAGTACTCAATTTCTTGTGACACTACCAGATCCTTTTTTCTCATCTATCATATGTTATATAATTGACTTTATACATTTGACATTTCTTCAGACCTTTGAAGATTTCACTGCATAAAATGGTCCTTATGGGATCAGACGCTTGGAAGTTGAAACATATGGAATGTTATATTTCTTATATTTTTAATTCAAGAAATGGTACTTTGACATGTGGAAACTTATTATTTTATTTATGTCAGATATTTGTGCATACTCTAGAAAAGTTTGATGTGGAAGGTTCACACGTCTTCGAACCATAGAAGGTGCTTGGAGATGGTTCATGGTTAGCAAAGTGACGGTCAGCTTATTTAGTTTGGGGAGGTGGAAGCAGCCAGAATGTCTTGCTATTTGTTAGTGACAACAAATGTAGGTTTCTGTTGTAGAGACTTTTGTTGATGCTAAAATTCTGTGTATTGTTTACTACATTACACAACCCACCTCCCTACTTAAACTACACAACCCACCTTCCTACTTTCTTCAAAAAAAAAACCGAGCTCGTTTTCTCTTTCCACTTTCGAAACGCCTTTTGGATCGGATTTGCACAAAACATTTTCTTACAAACTTGTAGGCTCGCATGAAACACGAAACTAAACATATATCAGTTAACAGACTATCGATAAATTGCTTTTATTATGTTAAATTAATATGGGAGTCATGGTGTTCAGTTCACAAAAACGATCGCTGCCTGGAATCCGAGTTCCAGTTTATATAGGCTAAACCATGTAAAATGTAACCGAGTGCAGGAGTGACACAAGAATCAATAGATGAACAAACAAGGGAAAATGATTATTCAGACAATAACATTGACCCCAACGAAGATATTCTAGACCAAGAATGATAAATTTTACTATTTTATTTATAAATCTAAGAACAATTTGATTAAACCCACAAAAAAAAAAAGAGTATTGAGTTTCAATCTCAATAATACTCAAATAATGTGAATATCCATGACATGGTTTCTTGTTTCAATTATCAACTTTGACTCAAATATTGTGGTATTACTTACTTTACAGCCACCTAGCCTTGGGGCAAGGATCTTAAGAAATAATGATCACAATTACGAATCTCAACGTATTATTTCATTAAGGGTACATTGAGATTGAGTAGTTGTAATTTTTAAATTATAATATTAAAGTGTTTGATAAATACTAACTCTGTAGTTTATAAAATATACTAATATAATTTTTTTTAAATTAAAATTGGGTAGTTATAGTTTTTAAATTATAATATTAAAGTGTTTGGTAAATATTAACTTTGTAGTTTATAAAATATATTAATATAAATTTTTTATTTGTATAATAAAAAATTTATTATACTTTTAATAAATTTATTAAAATTATTATTTAAAAATAATATTTACTACATATTTATAATTTTTATTTTATAATTATAATTTTTAAACTATAATACCATAATCTCAAGCACACGGTAAAGCTCCATATTTCCCATGACCAAAATAAACTTTTTTGATACCTTTGACTAACGGCTATATATATGTAGAATATAATAATTTGTCCTTATAGCTATCTTCATCATCACATGAGCTTAAAAAATAGTAATTAAGGGACATGCAAACAATGTTGTAACCCTCACGAGTCAAAATAACTTTTTAATTAGTAATTAGCTTTAAAAAAAAAAAAGAAAAAGAAAAAGAAGTCATTTGAGCGTACAAAGTTACTCTTGCCGCCTCTAACAACCAACTGTTGATGATCGCAATATTTTGGTGTGTCGATCCTTCATTTAATATCTATTATCTATCGTTACGTAAAATTAGAGAAATCTTCAAGGAGGGTCGGTGATGCGTTTTTCGTGAGAAAGAAAATGTACTTCAAAGCGTGCATGAGCCATGAGGCCTCGACTGTGCTCGTGCGTTATTGTTTGATAGGAAGTAGAAAAGTACACGACTAGGTGCCAAAAGACGGTGAAAGGAGTTGGCGTGGGGTCCGTAACTAAAGGGTCGTAATGAATTAACTAATGAGCTTTGGCGTACAGCTTTCTGAGGGGTCCACTGTTTTCGAGAGTTTGGGGAATTGGGACAGTCTAAGGTGCTGTTTGTTTTGCATTGAAGACTTTGAAGTACCGGAGGTTAAAAGTTACGAAAAATCAAAAATTAAAATTAATATACGATGTGTTCAGTCCACAGCAACTAACTATAATGTTGCAGCTTAAAACAGCTGTCCAACCACAAAGAACAAACTGGGCCTGATGTCCACTGCCGACAGCTGTCCACTACAGACGCTAAGCGTCTCTGCATCACGTCCTTTTGACATTGCTGTCAGCTGATAGGGTAGAGATAGACTTCAATCAGTCTCTCTCTCATTTACCCTCAGGTTTTGTAGTTTTATTATAATTTTGTTAACAGTGTGGTATGGCACTATGGCAGACTAGTGTGGTTCTGATACGATTAATCCAGCAAAATAAATATTGTTGCTGATCACAAGCTTGTGCTTGAACCTGTCAATTCAGCCCCTGTCCTGTAGCCACATGGCTCACAGTGAAGTGCAGGTTCTTCTTCATCTCTGAACTCATAGCCTTGTCGTTTGTGATTCTGCAATGATCCACAACTTTTCTTTATATCGTATTCGCTCTTTTTCGACACGATAGGTGATTGAATGATGACAAAATTCATACACGAAAGCGCACACGCAAGCTGAAAAGACTAATATTCAACTGAAAGGGTATGAAGAAAATTATTGTTGAAAAAAAAGTTCAAAAACCATCATCACCGTTCACTCACTTGCCGCTCTACTCTTGCAAAAAACACCCGTGCCCGCTGCCACTAGCGGAGATCACCAACAATAACAGTGATGATTATAATGAAAACAATTAAACTCAAAATATTAGTTATTAAGTCCAGTTTATGAAAATACATTCAAAGCATACCAACTCTACATTAGACCTCCTCACCTTAAATGTGTGTTGTGTTTTGGGTTAAATTTGGAAGGATAATTTTAGATCAATTAATAAATGACACATAGACAATTATAAAATAAAATAGACACAATACTTAAAAATACAGTGTAAAAATGTCATTTTGAAAAATTTACTACATTAGATAAACTTAAAAAATTAAGGGTCAAGGTTACACACATCAAGATATTTAAAAAGAAGAATAAACTCAATACCAAAAATAAATTCTTATTTTTCTCCTTAAATATAACACATAGCCCAAAAATTTTCTTTCATTTTAAATTAAGAATAATATCGATCTAGTCCTAATTTTTGTACACTCTCTTTACCACTAATTTTCACTATATAAATATTTTATTCAACCCATACTAAGGATCTCCTCTTTTACTCTTTTTCGCTATCTTTTAGATCATCAGATTCATCATTCACTTCTCTATTTTTAGAAAGCAATTTTTATTTTCCACCTTCATCATCTTCTTCATTATATTATCACTTATCATATCTTTATTCACTATTTTTGTCTTTATCAACTCCAAACATCTCTATATAACTATCTAGCTTGTGTAATTTATCTTAAATAATGTAAAATCTTATATAATCTCTTATTTATATAGTGGATTGGTGATAACTTACTCCTGTGAACATATGCCAAAGACTGAACCACGTAAATATTGTGTGTTCTTTATATTTATGTTTTTTTGTTATTATACTTTTAATTTGAGGTGGAAATTGTGTTTTATGTATGAGATTATTTGAGTACCCTACTTACGCTAAGTATTATGTGAAATCGTCTAAGTTATCACTCCTAAACACACTTTAGCCCCCTACATCAACTCCCTAAATTAACTCATACAAGCTCCACTGAACTCTCCATATTATTACTCATATGACTATCCCTTCTTATTATACATATTACTTTAGCTCAATAACTAGTGTACTTCAACTAAATCACCTACCCCAAACATTAGGAATATATACCGAAACACAAGCTCCCTCCAAATAAAAATAATTTATTTTAATTAGATTTGAGCCGGATCTAGTGAGAATCACTCAATTGCTTAGAATTAGTTTGTAGCTAAAATTTGGTGAAAACAATGTGAATTCAATAAATATGAAATAGGTGTAAGGTTTAAGAGACCGAGCTAAATGGTTTGAGCTCAATGGAACCTACTCTGGCTCTCTCTCCTGATCAAACACAGAGCCACAATCAGTCATTTACTGTCCGCCACAGAGAGCTTCTCTCGCCGGTTGTCTGCGAAGGGTAGCACATTGACGACATGAAGGATGTTCATATTTATTAAAGTGAGCATAATAACTTAAGACATGTGATCATGAATCTTCTAGTTGTCCTCTTTCGTCTTTTCCAACCAATACAGTGATGAATCTTCCATAGAAGTCGATCTTTTTTACAGCCTAAGATGTTCATATTTGAACTTTCAAAGATTTAAATTCAGAGTTGTGTTAAGTATTCCAATTAAATAAATGTAGAATTATTGAATTCAGAAAAGACTCATCATATAATATAAAAAATAATAAAAACTGTCACATATCTCATAAATCTAGATCTGGATAAAGAAAAATCCTCTTAGATATGAATACACTAAGGATTTGACTGATTATGCATTATAATGGTGTATCAATAAAATAATTTTGAACTTAAATCTGATATTGTTCTCTTATCTATGTTGTTGAATAAAATTTAGAAATTGTGGTTTGAATTCGTGGGTCGAATACCAGTTGAATTGGATTAAAATTTGGTGAATTCAAATTTAATCTATATATCAAATGAACCCTACCTAGTCTCGTCATTCAGATTCAATTTGTTTATCAATGAATATCGTATGGATTTGTTAAATTAATTCATCTATAATTATATATAAAAATTAATTAATAAACAACAAAAATAAATGTTACAAATTTTTCATCCTATTAATATTCACAGTTTTAAACATACTGTTTGTCCATACTCCAAAGTTACAAAATCATTCACATTGGCAGTACAAATAATAAGAAATTAAAAATCTTTTATGTAAACTAAATACAATCAAATAAACGCTTTCTGAACGTATTACCACTCTTATTTCTAATAGAAAAAGAAAACCTAAAAGTCGAGGATAAATTTATTATCCTTCGTGTTCTGAATATTTGCGAGTGGAGAATGTGACCACACACTACTTGCTTAGAAAGCCTGCAAGCAATAGTAAAGTTAGTGCAAGAATGGGACACAACAAAAGAAAGCGTAGGCCCACATGACCTGTAACTTTACCAGTTGTACTAGGTTCTAGCTGCTGTCTTCATAAAAGCAACAATAATTTACTAATCTCTAAAATCCTTGCTCTCAGCTGGCCTTAGCTTTAATTAGCAAGCATATTTGCCCTAGCTAATTAAAGAACAAGAGACTCGAGAGCTAGCTTAGTCATCAGAACTGACCATTCACCGATGATTTTATGGCGGCATGCATATCCAAGCTCATCAATCTTCATCTCTTCAATAATCTACCCATTAGGCATTAGCTCGTAACTCTCTAAACCCATTGAATAATAATTGATAAGTCAAATCAAGTATAGTATTAATTTTCTAGCTGAAAATAACTCTTCTGCGATCGAGTTTAGTGTAATGAGGTAATGATCAGCGACGTGATCCAACAGCATGACTGGCGAAAAACTGCAAAAGAAGGCTGCATCTGAATGCATACATTCAGCTATTAAGCTGCTAATTTTGGCGAGATCTAAAGCTGTTTACAGATCTAATTAAGAGGCTCATGAGTCTTGATGTTGTAGTTAAAAACTTAAAATTGCTTTTCAGATTTTTTTTTTCTTGTAATGATCACATAAAGTACCGTAAACTGATATTTTCAAGTAGTCAATTATATAATGATTGTCCAAAATTTTGATATAATCTAGTGTGTATTCAACTAATTTCGAATCAAGTGGCCCGGAGTTGTAGTAGAAATGTAGAATATCCTTGATGATCCGTCTCATAGTAGTAGAGGATAATGAGAATTGAGAATTATCAATGCTTCAAAGGGATTTTTTTTATCCTCAAGGTCGAGGGTTTTCCATTATTAATATGCATTTCCAACAAGAAGAAAACTAAAATTAAATGCAATCTTTTGAAGTAAAAGCTGGCATAGTAAACTTAGGGCCTGTTTGTGATTATTTTTTAGAGGCTTAAAAGTGATTTTGAAAATCTAAAAACTAATTTTAGTGCTTAGTAAAAAAGACTCAAAATCACTTTTGTCGTAATCAATTTCTCCTACAATTGATTTTGAAAAACAGAAAAATAGTAACTTTTAGATTCTAATTTTAAGAATCAATTTTATCCTTTAATACAATTCCATAAGTATTCTTATAATTATTACCTAAACCTAAAACTATCATTATTCAAATTAAAAACAAAATCAATATAGTATAAATTTTATTTTTAATTAAATTATTATAATACATAATTAAAAATATTATGTATATATGTTTTTATATTTTTTTCCAACATTTTAACGTTAAAATTTATCAAACTGTAAAATTAACAGATTCACAGGGAATTATTTTTATAGCATACTAACTGTAATTATTTTAAAGGTTACAACATTACCAAACTGACCATTAATTCTTTAAACAAATAAAAATAGTGTACAATTATTGATTGAAGAATTTAATTCTTCTTACAACTATGACAAAGAAAAAAGTTTTCGCCGACTTGATTAGTAATTTTCGCTATTAGCAAATAACACTGTGGTGTACTTTGTTTTCTTTTCTTTTTCAAATGTATGCATAAGGGTAAAAATTATTAAAAAAAATGCATATCATAAATAATTTGACATTCAATGTATAATAACCATCAAATTTGAGGGGAAAATTTTCTAAACAAGAAGAGTTCTTAATAAAATTTTGTCAATTTCTTTCAAACTTTCATGTTTTAGCCTTTATTTCACATATTTTGGATTCTAGCATCCTTTAGTTTATATTTTCTTTCACTAATTATTGAAGAAAAAACCATCATTTCGTCATAATATCAAACTAAAGGGTTGTTTATTTTTATGTTTAAAGTCCTGATTTAGTTTAATTTAAAATGTTTTGATATTTTAATTTATTTAGTTTTGTATCTGAAATCTAATTATAAGACATTTTCATCTTAATGGAAAAAGTAAAATTTCTTGATTTTTATCTGAATGAAAAATTATTAATTTTTCTCATAAATAACCTCATTAAATATATTTATTTCCTACATAGCTATTAGATGTTATATTAGAATTTCACTTGATCTTAAATTGTGCTTGGTATTAAATACTTAACACACATTCAATTTGAATTTTAAACAAATTCTTTTATTATTAAATAACAACTTTTTAAGTATAAATATTATGTTAAATGGTAAAAAAAAATAATGTTATCAAAATTATTTTTCATAAATTATATATCAAATGCTTACCTTATAAACATTTATAACATATAAAAACTATTGTACTAGAAAATCTTGTAAATATATACTTATTTAAACTTCAAATATATATAATATTTTCAAGATCATAAGTGTAAAAGTATTAGAATTAATATATTTTAAGCTTATAAAAACAAACAATTTATCATTTATATTAAGACATCAAAGAATAAAAATTAAACATATTTTTCAGACATATGCATTTAGACCCATTCAGACTTCAAGAATATCTGAATCCGCTCGGATTTTAGATTTTTAAAAAAAACCTAAGTTAATGGTCATTACACTAAGCTCCAATTAAATTGGTCAGGGAGCCTTGTTGGCAGGGGTAACCACTTCTATCGACTTATGTTCTCTCATGGGACTTGATTTTTCTAAATTTAATTAATACGGGTAGATATCTTACAAAACTCCCTGTAATTTTAGATTGTAAAAAAATCATGTTAATGTTCTCATCTAGTACCCACTACATATAATTGAGAAACATATAAAATTCGTGAAATTGTTGGCACATGGAAATATGTAGCAATTTCTGAAGATTTCAATATCAAATAGTAGTACAACGAGGTGACAACCTGAATAAATTAAGAAGTAGTTGGCATCAGTGATACCTAGACGTAAATTATTATCCACACTACTTTTTTTTCTAATTTTTGATGAATCGAATTTACAGTGAAAGATGGTTTATGTTGTAGCGAAGAGTTTGAATTTGTACATTTATATCAAAACATAGAAGTCTAATAACTATAGCTAAAAATAATATAATTAGAGGCGAGACTTATCTCTTCAAATATATATATATATATATATATATATATATATATAGAGAGAGAGAGAGAGAGAGAGATTTTATAATATTATATACTATTCTTCTAATAATATAATTGAAATCTTTTTGAGTCAACTTAAGAAACAGTTTATGACCGAAATGATAGAGGAGTGGTTGAGTTACAGGTTCTGTAACTTACGCCTGTGTGAAAGAATTATAGGTCAAGTTGAAAGGTCAGTCGTTGAACATCATAAAATCTCTACTATTATTCTTTTTTTTTTTAAAGAGAATTATTGGTGAGTACCTTCACACCACCAGAAGACACTATTAGTGACCGGTAAAGACCGAAGTAGCACAAGTTGGAATTAAAGCCCCATTTGGGACTGCTAATATAATAATATTTGGCAAGTGCCCTTAAATTTTTTTCTTCTTGGCCTTATAATTTTTGTTTTAAAAATTACAACACTTTACTACCGAATACAAACCCTAAGTTGATTAATTGAACAGTTAGGGATTACTGTTCTTGAATCTTCTTAGTTCTTCCATTGAGGGCGGTTAGTTCAAGACTACAGAAAGATTATAAAAAGAGACAGCAGAAGCAACACAAACTAAGCAAGTTGGCTTGAAAAAGAATCTAAGCCCTGTCAACTGGTCTCTCTGTGTGCTCACTCTCAAAATGCTGTCATCATCATCAACTGATGATGCTTCCGATGGAGACACAGACAGTACTCTCTGCACAAATCTGAGCCCAAATGGAAATAATGATGGTGACTCATCTTCACCAAAGTCCTCCTCATCAACTTCTTCTTCCTTGTCCAGGCCTCTGCCATTTTCACGTCTCATTATTATTTCGTCAACAAATGAAAACAACCCTAAAAAGCATAAGAAAATGGACGATGTTTGGAGAGATCTGAGGCTGGGCCTCGGCTCCTCAAGTTCAATATCATCAGGGGTTGGTGGTATTTCTGCTACAAGCCCAACTTTCAACAACAACGAAACCAAACTGACACTTCGCCTCCGCTCAGTCCCAAGTATGGGGGTTAACATGCAAGAATTTCTCGGTACTTTCAGCCGAGAATCATCAGTGGGCAATAACCCACCACCAAATCGAAATGGATTCTTTACTCTATTTGGCTCTTCAATTCCGATAGATGCGCCTCCATCAGCTACAAATACGCCTAAACAGGTCTACTCATCACCAGCAGCTTTAGCTTTAGCTTCAGGCTCTACAGATCCCTTACCCGAAGAGGGCAATTCTGTCCGAGCTCGGTTGCCTGCTGCGTTAGGAGGCTCCAATTCTCGTGCGCCTATTTCCCGTAGAAAGAGAAGGAAGCCACCCAATGATGTTTGCGCTCGCCGTGCAAGGCGCATGATAATGAACCGTGAATCTGCTGCTCGTTCAAGAGAGAGAAGAAGGGTTAGTGTTCGCTCTCACTCCAATTGTTTTATCACCATGTTCTGATGTTCGTTTAATTAAACAGTTTCTCTAAGGATATATTTTTGCTCGCTCGCATTTAATTTCTTACAGGCTTACAATTCTAAGCTGGAACGGGAAATTGCTTTTCTTACTGAAGAGAATGAAAGGCTCAATAGGCAAGCAACATTGGTAATAATTAATGATTAATGATTAATGATTAAGCGAGCAATGTAATGCAGCAGTTTTGTTTTAAATTTAATTTAATTATTACAAAGCTTTTCTTATTCTATTTGTTTTTAATTTCATCTTCATGCAGATGCGTTTGGCAGCCGCCATTGCTGCTCATCAAGTTCCGGAAAAGCCCCCGTTTCGTCGATCGTCCACTCCACCATTCTGAAGAATCTCATCATGCCAGCTTATCTGAACTGATTCTTACCTTGTGTTGGGATGAGAGAGGATGAGAGTACCGCAGGCCTCTGCGTCTGTTTCGATGCCTGCCTTAGTACTAATTATTAGTTATTATTAGCTCTCGTGTGTGCTAAGTTTGTATACTGCGTATCTGATTACTAATAATTATCAGGTTATTATGGTTTTATTTTTTGAGAAAGCACATTGGTGCATGAGTGGAACTACGAGTGTTATATATAATAATTGGTTATATATGTAATCATCATAATGTAATATATAAGTACTGTTTGCTTTTATCCGATGATCTGCTGCTTTATTTCTCTTTCTTCAGAAAAAAAGTAACTTAGCACTTGAGTCTTGACTATGTTACAGAGATTCTGTGATCATCTTACACATTTGAAGTCATCGGTTGAAGTTTATGACTTCTCAATAATACTTAACAAGAAGTCATCCGTTGTGAAAACATTGGTTCTATATAGTAATAATAAAACGAAGGAAAACACAAAAAAAAAAAAAGGTAATATTGAAGTTTATGACTTCTTAATTCTGAAAATACATCTAATTCTCATTGATAAATTTTTTTTTATTATTCATGACTGATAAATAAATTATCTTAAAGTTTACATAGAAACAATTGGATTTTTTTTTCTTTTTCGACAAGATTCAAAGAAATAATTTCCTGATGTTTTGAAACCTTAAAGAAATCAATCAATCATAAAGAAAAGTGAATGATTTACAACATAAAAGTACGAAAGTAGGATGAAGTTCACCAAATTACCATCGCCAACTTGAGGGATAATATATAATAAGAATCCAATGATGGAAACAAAACAATAAATTCAAACGATTAATTATCTCTATATTGATTTTTATGTTGATTAAGAAATATTGATTGTCAATCAATCTTTACTAATAAATCATTATTCTCAAATTATACTAATTGTGCCATTTCTTTTTTTATTTTTTAAATATTTGTATAAATTAAGTCTTTTAAGCTCATGAATCAATAAAAATATATTTATCATCTCTCTCTCTCTCTCTCTCTCTCTCTCTCTCTCTTTATATATATATATATATATATATATATATATATATATATATATATATATATATATTAACTTTCATAAAATTTGTCTGAACCTTGCTTAAATCAAATTTTATAGCTAGATATATCTTAGTCTTGAATATGTAATGTCCACTCCCAATAATGGAGAGAATTTCTATTCTCATATTTGAAAGCTTTCAAATATATATGTGTGTGTCTATATTTTTTTTTTCTTCCTTTTTTTTTTGTAAATAACCCCTATAAATATTTTTATAAGGGCTCGAACCCTTGCTCTCAACATTGTAAGTGCAATAGTTCTCCCACTAGACTATAAGCCTATTGGTATGTGTGTGTCTATATTACTTTGTTGTGTTTTGAGATTATATATTTATATTTCCTCTAAATTTGTATGTAAAAATTAATCTTAAACTACATTTTAGTTTCCTATAAAAGAAAAAGGAAGCAACCATAAATAATGTAATTGAATTCACGACAATTGACCCGACTTATCACTGACATTTTATTGGCATTTAGTAATCTTATGAAGCCTCCAGGCCAAAGGCCTAGTGGTCAGGACTACTGCCCTCCAAATTGAAGGATGGTAATTTGAACCCCACAAATACATTATGGGGGTATTTCCTTCCTCAATCATTAAGTGAATGCAATCTGTTTCCTTACCCAAGTGTGAGGAGGAACAGTGCCTCATACTTACCCAAGTGTGAAGAGAGACAGTATCTCATACGAATTAATGTAAACTAGTCTCTAATCATAGTCTGATTAATTTGTAGTCTCATATTATATGAGTTATAATTTTGAGAAAAAAAAAAAAATAGTTTTATGAACAAATGGGACATAAATTTCATGAATTTTTTTGAAGGAAATTCAATTTATTTTTATTTGATTGCTGTGGCCCGCCACGTTTGATTGTCATCATAGATTTCACAATTATTGTCCTCCAACAATATTATCTTGTTGTGAAAAACTGAAAATAGAACATAGTGCTGCTGGGTGCTTCTACCACTATTTGGAGCCATCGATCGAAGAAGGCGAGTCCTTTTTTTGTTCGTATTGGCCTAACAACCTCTACTTTCCATCTCTTTCTTATTCCTCAACATATTTACAATCTTTTTTCATATGAGTCAATTGAGAAAACAATCTTTCAACACATAATAAATGAAGAAGTCTAAATGCATTAAGAATCACTTTATGATGGAGTAGATGCTAGTTGATAACGTTCCTCTCTTGATTTGAAATGTTCTAAGTCAAAATCAAAATAAATGGTGATTGATGATTAGCAGATACAAATATAAAAATAAATGAAATGTCCAAATAGTTCTTTTTTTAAAAAAAAAAAAAGAAATCGAAATGGTTAATATTACACAAGTAACATGAGTTATTATTGAGATATATTTAGAAATTCGGGTGAAATCAAACTAGAAGGCATTTTAACTTTCCATTCCTTTTCTCGACAAAAAAAAAATATAATAATAATGAAAATGATTTTACTTTACTCATTATGGGTGAAAAATTACAATTGTTATTATTTTATTATTTTATTCAACTATTCTATAGATTAATTAATCAGTTCATACTTAACTCGTTAGGGATACCTCATCACTCATCTAAGATTTTTATCAATCACGATTCACGAATTTGTTTCATATATCTAAGTTGTTATTATCATTTGTTTAATAAGTCTCCTAATTTGCTTTTATTTGTCAAGTTTTTGCATGGATTATATTTATATATATATATTGTAAACCAACATGAACATATCACACACAGGCAGCCAGGCTTCAGCTGTTTTCTTAATTGGGCAAGTGGCAACCATGCGGATATGCGCTTGTAACATTGGCCATATTTTTCTTGTTCCCTTCAAATAGTTAAACAAAAATCACAAAGCACATTATACAAGGGCGAGCATTTTGCCACTTTCCTGTGGTCTTCCTGCTGCTTATTTTGTAATCATAAAATAGTAAAAAATTAGTATATCATCCGTTGTCGTCCAGCGGTTAGGATATCTGGCTTTCACCCAGGAGACCCGGGTTCGATTCCCGGCAACGGAAATTTATTTTGCTTTTAGCTAGAATTCATGCACCTTCACAGCTGCCTGTGATTGTAATGTTGAATAGTTAGCTATTTTTCGATCTTCTATGTAATGCTTTGTTTTCATTATTAATAATGCATATTTCTTTTGATTATTAATAATGCATACGTTAGTGTTCTAATTACACGACGGACAATGTACTCCAAAATTCATTGCAAAAAATCAATGCAGTTTCATATTTTTAGAAACCAGCAACATGAAAGGAAGAAAACCATATCACCATCTCATCAGTAAGCACCTCCCCTAGGCCTGCGTGAAGCTTCGTCTCTTCACCCATTGAAAAGCGGCAGAGTGGGCAAGTTTTTGTCCATTCGTTGAACCATCTATCGATGCATGCCCTGTGAAATATATGCAAGCAAGGTAGAACACGCATGTCATCTCCTTCCTTCAGTCTCGACAAACATACACAACACGACTCACCTTTGAACTCATCAGCTAAACATGATCCACCCAGAGAGCTTGAAGATGATGGAGCACCTTCTTTCAGCCTATCTAGTACAACATCTGATGCTATTACTTCATAGGATGGTGGTGCTTTAATCCTAAACCCGAGTTGGCCTCTTAGGATGATCAAATCGCAGAGAAAGGTGACTAATTTGCTGAGAACCATTTGTTGTAATGAAGGATTAGCATTTTCTTTTTGATTTTAATAAGAGATTTTGAGTTGAAGATCTGGGTGTCAATGGTGCTATTAAGATAATTTGTTGCTTAGTTGTTTTGCGTGATCTAAAAGGGTTGTAGGATTGGGAGACTCCAACATCCACACAGCAGTTACACCTAAATAAGATCATTACACTTGACCCTTTCTGGAATTTATTTATTTTTGTCTCATGAGATGTGTTCTTCTATTTGAAGAATCATCTGACCTCCCTCGCAACCTTAATTAAATTAAACGATCACATAAATAAATATCCCTTCAACATTAAGATTTGTCACTGAGAGCACAGGTTAGGTTAAACGACTATTCAATGTTGCAGACTATTCACTTTCAAAATAACAAGCAAACTTTCTGAGTAAAATTGAACTTGAAGAGAATGGGCTAGCTGGAAAGATGTTACTTCAAAAGTGTAAGTACACAAATAAATCGAGACAGAAACTGGAAAATTGTTCTAGGAATAAATAAAGAACAAGTCAAAAGCAAGACTCAAGTTGAGGTTGCCCTTGCACATTCACAAGGTGTGGCTACAATGTTTCAGGAACATCTTGTACATAAAGGTGACATTATCTCATATTCTTCTTGAAACATGTTTTCAGGTACAGTTGAAAGAACAAGTAAATCACCAATGAAAGAAGTAGTTGAAGCCAATTGAACATATGGGAAACTCAACACTAGTTATGCTCGGAAAAGACTTCTGCTATATGCTGCTGAAAAACAAGAAACGCATGACCAATAACAACATAACCATAGACATGGCAATATGAAAATGCTCGCATAATTTTTCCCAAAGCAGTCCTCTTTGAGTACATATTATATCTCATAGTCTCACAACTGATGCCGTGTATTCATTCCTTGTTCATTGCAGCATCAGCAGCATCACCTTTTATCTGGTGATCATCGACATCAAGTATCTTGCCATCTTTTGGCACCAAGCTCGGGATTCCATCTTTTATCTATCCATTACACAAGTAGCAATGAAAGTTAAGCCAAAAACCATAGATGAAAAAATTGTGACAAAAGCCATTATGGTAAAGGCTCAGCACCACTAAATCAGTAATTTTTGTGCACAAGAATAAGTTAAACAACAAAAAAGTCCCCGGTGGACAATTTGGATATCATCGTTTAGAACTTGAACCAAAAATGATTGTCAAAGTTAAAGTAGCATCATATGTCACTTTCCTATTAAGCAGGATTTTAAGATTCATGAGGTCTCCAAAACGCCAAAGTTTAGATCTTTCAACAATTTTTAATAACCCATTTCCCAAAATTTCCCTGAAAGTCAAGAATTGTATCTATTTATTATCAACAACTATCTTAACATTAAACAGAGAAATTGCGATAGTGCAGGTATTTATAAAACCCTAGAACAGGCACTCATATTCTGAACTTAAACATATCCCAGAAAAGAAACAAGAAATTGAATTTTGAAAAGAATATGGTAACAACTCACAGGAAAAGAAACGCCAATGGAATCACTGATCAAGGAATTAGTTTCTTCACATACCCTAGCAAGAAAAATAGGAAAAAAAAAAAACTAATATAGCAAATCATGAATGTTAACATTTTAGATTTAAAAAAAAAAAAAATCACCTGAGGGGCTGTTTGGTAAGTGGGCAGACCAGGATCTCAGAAAGAGTCTTGCTGATTCCAGTTCCTGCTTCCTTCAAAAGCGCTTTTCTTATTCTCACCATTTCATAAACATTCTACTTTTGGGAGCTCAATTCGAGCATGTAGGCATTGGAAAATTAGACTTGATTTGTTAGATGCTGCCGATAAACGGAAACGACATCGTTTCTTTATCCGTACACTAAACGCACCGTTCCTGCGTCGCAGAAGTGAGAACTTTCAAAATCCATTTGGAAGGTCACGTTTGGCTCAGCTGATCGACTCATTCTGCACGTGCCCAAAATTACACTGGTTGGGCTGGCTAGCTCCTCTGAATTACAAAATAAGTATTTTTATTTAAATAATTAAAATATTATTTTATGAGGAGTGATATTTCACCCTTCAATTTATATCTCCATTTAACATTTTTTAAGTAATCTCATTTTTTTTTAAATTATTCTTATTAAAAATTAAGAATAAATATTTATTTTAACTTTTTCTTTTATTTCTCATCTACACTCTCACTTTCTAAATAATCACTATTGTACATATCTTCATCATCACCACCACAAAATCCATCACTAGAAATTTAACAATAAATTTTTATTTTTATTTATTTTTTGGTATAATACAGTGAAAGTGTGAAACCAACCAATGGACAGATTGATTACACACAAAATTCTGAGTGTGCAACAAGTCCAAAATTATAAGAAATTAATTACAAGTTCCAGGTGGAATAAAGTTGAAGCTTCTCAATTCTCATTGAGACAAAGGCTCGAAAAGTCATGTGTTTTACAAACAAAAAAATAAAATTAATTAAAATTTAATATAGTTTAATATCTTGAGATAAATTTGGTGGTGATGAAAATGGGTATGATTTTGATTCTTCAAGGAGAGAGTCTGAGAGTGTGCCGATAAGATTTAGAAATAAATTTTTTTTAAATATATATATATATATATATATGAAATATCACTACTCTTATATAAGTGTTCAACACAAAGATGATTAAGAGTCAATATCATTAGTATGGACAATTCATTATTTAAGCTTAATATTTTCATTTTTTTTCTTTTTAACGAGTTCATTGTGTTGGAAATATAAATTGATATTGCTTATTTGAACTCCAAAATTAGCTGGAACAACAACATGAATCAACAAACATTGACTATTAATAGATTGAGATAAATAGAAAACATGAATAATAGAATTTTATGAACTGTTCATTAATATTATTCGTAAGATATTATTCTGAGTTGTGTGTGAAACACATTTCTACTTCTTTGAAAAGGATTTTCAAATGGAAAAATGATTAAAATAAAGCAACTTGACCTCAAAGATTCAATGACATTGATGTGAGGTTGAACTTCAAGCATAATAGTTTAAAACAACAAGATAAAATTTGATTAAAAAATTATGAGATTGACATACAAAGCAATTTGAAAGCTTTGTATGTCTTCTTTATATTAATTTTTTTTTGTAATCTTTTTTTCTAATTTAAATTATATTAAGAAACTGCTTTCTTATTTAATTTGAATTACTCATAGGTGTTTCTAATAATATATTTCAATTTGAATAATTTAAATTATATTTAAATTTAACTTATTCAATTTTAATTTGTAATTAAGTCAATTAATTTAAAATTAAGCAAAAAAAAAAAAGAGAAGAAGAAATACTCTCACTTTTCTCAAATGTGAGACATTAATATTTCAAAATATCTATAAAACTCTAACGCAATCCACTAGAACTTAAATTTTGGTCTCAGTACACTTAATTTGTGTTATAAAGTGTACTGACAACACCGAATTTTGTCCATGCGATGTTAAAAAATTGTTCTTGGAGTCATAAATTGTGTACCATGGCCCATTTAAAAAATTTTAAGAGCTGTTCCTAACATGTTTTAGGGTCATATCATATTTTATTTTGGGTAATTTACACTTTACATTAAAAAGGATTGGGTCATTATTTTTCATTTAAGTAACCCTTTATAGAGAACAATACAAAATATATATGGAAATATACAATAATAACCATAAAAATTTTGTAACTTTCGAAAATAATCCTTCAAATTTATTTATTTCAAAACTAGTCAAAACATACTAAAATAACTAAAACACCCTTCTTATGAATATATCAATAAAGTCTAAAAAAACTAAAAAAATACAAAATAGATAAAAATATTACAGAAATTAATGAATCAACTAAACAAATGTTAATACATATTAAAACAATAATAGAAGAAATTAAGCTTCTAAATATTGAAGTTTTTGAAATAAAAATTAAGTTAGAAAAAAAATCAATAATTTTAGAAGCACAAAAAGAATTAAAATAATCAATCAGACATAAAAACAAAATACAATTTGGAGAAGTAGTCAAAGGATCATTTGATGAAAGAATAGGAACTACTGTTATGCCATAAATATTAAAAAAAGAAGAAGAATATAAAAAACAATTAGAAGAAACAATAAAAAATTCAAAAGATAAGACACTAAAAAATAAATCATAAGAAAAAATTGATGAACCTAAAGAATCATGCTCAAGTAGTAGTGAATAATGAATAATTTAGAAGAACAATTTGATAAATTATCATTAGAAGACTTAGACATAGAAACACTAGGATTTGATGTAAATATGAACGTTGTAGCACCACCTATTGAACCAAGTATAAAAACCGAAAATCCCAATATAGTAGTCATTGATAAAGGAACAAGAGCACATAATCAGATATTAGCATCTAAAAACTTTATTATAAAATGTATCCAGGAGAATATATATCTGAATATAAAACTGAAAATGAACCAATTAAGCCTATGAGAAGTAAATTATATATAGACTGCAGAACTAGAATTAATGCAAGAATAGAGATAAAGATTTAATATAAATACTAAAGATGATGAGATAATATTAAATAAAAGAATGAAATGTATAGATGAATTAATTAAATTTTTGATATATTGGTATAAAACAGAAACGTTATGAATAATAATGATCCAGAATTTGAAGCATAGAATAGAATTAGATTAATGTGTCATACCATAAAAAGAATGATATTTAGTTGGGAAAATAAAGTTAATCTCTATATAGAGTATCTAAATCAAGAAATAATAAGCTTGGAATAAGAAAAAAGAGATTTAATAAATATTGGACAAGAAAATTATGAAGAATTAGAATTTATAGATTTTTATGATTTATAACAAAAGATATATTTTTATAAAGAAATAATAAAAATATTAAAAAGAATATGACGAATATGTAGGAATGATGGAAGAATAATCAATGCATAAAATTATAAAACTTTAAGGATTTCAAAGAAAATTATAATAATAAAAGACAAAATAGATGGTATTTTTAAAATTAATATAAACACAGTATGGGTTTTTAATCCATACAACAAATATTTAGCTAAAAATGATAAAGAAAAATTAGAGAGGTTAAAAACGTAAATCACTAAATTAATATGGCTACTATTGACAATTTTCCAAATATATATGGTAAATTATTTGCAGTTTAATGGTAAGAGTTATACATTATTACTTTGTGGTTTAAGAGACCTTATTTCAAATCTAATTAGTTTTATAAATTTATTTTTTTGAGTTAAATGAATGGTAAAAAAATCAAGCCTCTTAAATTGAATTATCATTTTTTTTTTGGGTCCACCACTACATTATTTTTTGCTTAAAAAGCAAATAATTAAGCATAAGGACAATTCATTATTTAAGCATTCCTAATTTCATTTGTTTTTACAAATTCAATATGTTGAAAATATGAGTCAATTATTGTTTCTTTAAACTTCAAAACTAGCTAAAATATAAAATATGAAGAACATAATTATATGAATAGTAGTTGTTAGTATTGTTTATATCAATATTTACTAGTATTGTTTCCAAGATATTGTTCACCCAATAGCAACCATAAATTTGTTAAAATGTGCATGAAACATTATCTTAAAAACCAAATTTCGCTCCTCTAAAAAAGATTTTTCAATACAAAAAAGAATATAAAAAATAGTAGATTGACATCGAGAATTTAATGATACTATTGTGAGGTTGCTCTCCAAACACAATAGTTTAGAATAATAAAAAAAATATTAATGAAGAAAATATGAGATAGTATTAGTGCTTGAAGGCTTTGAATGTATCTTTTATATAGAAAACCCTTTATAATATTTTTCTTAATTCAATTTGAATTAGACACCCAATTTTCTTATTTTATTTGAATAAATTATCCATGTGTTTTATAATATAATTTGATTCAAATAATTTAGATCACATATAGATTTAACTTATTAAACTTCAATTTGTAATTAAATTAAATACATGACTAATTTTAAATTTGAAAAAAAAAATTGCTTTCACTTCCTTCAAATGTGAAACATTAGTATTACTAATAAAAATTGAACACACTGCTTGTAAGGGCAAAATTCATTGTCGACACCTTATAACACATACATAACTTGGTGTACAAATACCTAAATTTAAATCCTACGTGCATTCACTAGCACCTAAAAAGTACCATATGATGTAATTTTTATTATATTTTTAGTATCTGAAAAAATGATAAGTAATTGAAGCATTGAAGACGATGAAAAAATGAAAAAAAAAAAAGTTAAACATAACACTAGACTATAACAACATCATGAATTTAATGTATCTGTATATATATAGAGAGAGAGATTTGACATCGTTCTCTTTTTATGAGAATTGAAATAATAAATTGTCTACGTATATTTTTTAGTGAAAGGTAAATATTTAGATTTAAGTTGTCTGTATTTTTATTTGGTTGCAAAAAATTACTTTAGCTAAAGGGAGAAAAGGAAAAAAAACAAAGCCAAGCATGGCAGTGACATTTGGAAAAATTTTAATTTGATCTAATTATTTTTGTAATATTACAATTAAATTATAACTTATATTAGATATGACTACTACCAATATTTATGATCAAACTATTACTTAAACTAATTTACAACATTAATTTTATAAAGCACTACTTAAATTTTTATCCTCTTTAACATACAAAAAAGTTACTCCATTCATATTTATTAAAAAAAGAAAATTACTTTATCTCAATTATATATTATAATTAAGAAATAAATTACACCAAAAATATATTTACGAGGATCGAACAACCCTGGCCGAGTGGGCTGACATAATTTTCAGTCTATTTTTGACTCTGAACCGAACCGGTTCATATCGAGCATAATTTACGTTGGAATTGTGTCATGTTGTTCTTCCCGGCCCATTTTGAACTTTGCTGCCGAAGTAAAGTCAAATATCGAGTGAAAAGCGAGAGCGAAATCTCCTTTCAAGTGTGAGACAAGAGTGATGTGTGATAATGGCGCCGACCAAATTGAAATCAAGATTCAATTCTAAACACAAAGTTTCAAATGAATGGCAAGAAACGCAAAACGAGAACTGTTTAGATTTAGACACACAATTTTGTCCCACCCGAATCTAGTATCCACCTCAAAACCGAACGCGAACAGCCTCTCTTTCTCTTCAATCTCATCCTCATCATCTAGTAGCTACAGTGAAGATAGAATCATTTCTTTTTTAAAATCATGTCAAAACATGAAACAGCTACTTCAAATCCACGCCCATTTGATCACTTCTGGTCTTTTCTTCAGCAGCTCATTTTGGACAGTTAATCTTTTAAAGCATTCTTTGGATTTTGGGAGTCTGGATTACACTGTTTTGGTTTTTAAATGCATTAGTAATCCTGGGACGTTTTGCGTCAATGCTGTTATTAAAGCTTATTCAAATAGTTGCGTCCCGGATCAAGCTGTGATCTTTTATTTTCAGATGATTAAAAATGGATTTATGCCGAATAGTTATACTTTTGTGCCGCTTTTTGGGTCTTG
The DNA here is from genome assembly GCA_025617385.1 of Murraya koenigii. NCBI lineage: Eukaryota > Viridiplantae > Streptophyta > Magnoliopsida > Sapindales > Rutaceae > Murraya > Murraya koenigii. The sequence continues at coordinate 35,173,604 of CM046813.1, forward strand.
TGCGAAGACGGGTTGTGTTGAGAGAGGCGGGATGTGTCATGGATTGGCTTTGAAAAATGGGGTTGATTTGGAACTGCCAGTGATGAACTCTTTGATTAACATGTATGGTTGTTTTGGGGTTATGGACTGTGCTAGGAAGGTGTTTGTTCAAATGTCGCACAAGGATTTGATTTCTTGGAATTCTATTGTCAGTGGGCTTGTGAGGTCTGGTGACATGTCCGTTGCTCATGGGTTGTTTGATATAATGCCTGAGAGGAATGTGGTTTCTTGGAATATCATGATTAGTGGTTATTCAAAGAGTGGGAATCCCGGTTGTTCGTTGAAGTTGTTTAGGGAAATGATGAAGAGTGGATTTAGAGGGAATGATAAAACAATGGTGAGCGTGCTTACTGCATGTGGCAGGTCTGCGAGATTTAGTGAAGGAAGATCAGTTCATGGGTATACTGTAAGGACTTCATTGAAACCAAATATCATCCTCGACACGGCCTTGATAGATTTGTACGGTAAGTGCCAGAAAGTAGAGGTAGCGCAAAGAGTTTTTGATAGCATGGCTGATAGGAATTTAGTTTGCTGGAATGCAATGATTTTGGGGCACTGCATTCATGGAAAACCAGAGGATGGAATTAAATTGTTTACAACTTTAGTGAACCAGACAGTAGCAGGAGGCAGCATTTCTCCAGATGAAGTAACTTTCATTGGCGTTATTTGTGCCTGTGTTCGAGCAAAATTGTTGACAGAGGGAAGAAACTATTTCAGACAGATGATTGACTTTTATAAAATAAAGCCAAATTTTGCTCATTATTGGTGCATGGCCAACCTTTATGCTGGAGCAGAGCTTATAGCAGAGGCAGAGGAAATTTTAAGGAAGATGCCTGAAGACAATGAAAATATGTCATTCGAATCCCTAATGTGGGTTAGCTTACTCAGTCTGTGTCGTTTCCAAGGAGCTGTAGCTTTGGTAGAAAGACTTGCAAAGTCTTTTGTCGACATGGATCCTCAGGATTTCTCAAGAAATCAGTTACTATTGAATGTATATGCCGTGGCGGGCCAATGGGAGGATGTAGCTAGGGTAAGAGAGCTGATGAAGAAGAGAAGGATGGGGAGAATGCCTGGATGTCGTCTTGTAGACTTGAAAGAAATAGTTGAAAATTTAGAAGTGGGACATTTTAGGTGAACAAAATGGTCATTGAGTGCAGACAGTCGAGATCGGTGACTCCTGTTTTGAAGCAGCCACCCCGGCACCTGAATGAGTCCGGAAGTTAACATCCCAACAACAGTTGTGATGATGTAATATAATATTTGTTAGCCGTGGCACTGCTGTATCTTCTCCCGACCATTACGGAGTGAAGTTAGAAAAGAGAGACTCTGTAGGAAGGATACCAGCACGATGCTTGAAGTTGAGATCATGTTTTATATGATTTCGTTCTGATAGTGAGTTTAACATATGCGCGGCTGAACATATACACCTTCGTCGTGACACTTTTTCGTCTTCGCATGCAAGACGTGAGCATGATGATGGTCAACGGACTTTGAGATTTTTCTTATCTTTCCAGTTTCTTTGGCATAATGGAATCTGATTCCAAATAATAGTCAAATTTTTGTACTGAATTTGTCCTTGTGGCATATAAGATTTATTTTTTATTTTCCAATTCAATTCATTTAAATTGATAATTGTTCTCTGCCCGAAATTTAGTCGACCATCAAATTATACAATTGTTACTTATAGGTGGTAATATGAATTATGACAAGGTTTATTTGAATTTATGTTGACATAAATTGATACGAGTAATAATTATGCTATATTCGTATTGGACAACTTCAACACATTAAGTTGTTAATCTGTTTATGATACGAATATTAATTAATATGTGATAATATTATTAAAAATTAACTAATATGTATACTTAAGTTAATTATTAGTTTAATGTTCATATCATGTCATAAACTTATATGTCATTAAATATCATGTTAATTTATTTATGATTTATTTTTAATTATAATATTGACATATTTATTAAATGTTAAATTAATTTTTAATTTTCTTCAATCATACTATTCCATGTTTGTTTAAATTTGACGCCAACAAGATGCACAGTAGCACCAAATACCACCCCTGGCTATTTACTGACCTGCGAGACTGTGACATGTAAATCGACAATATTGTTAGAGTATGTTTGAGATTGAGGTGCTGTAACTTTTAAACTACAGCTGCTGTGAAAAAAAAAACTGAAATTATAAAATAAAAGTTAATAATATATAATAAATATAAATTTTAAATAATAATTTTAACAAAATTATTAAAAACATAATAAATTTTACATCTTATAAGTAAAAAATCTTATTAACATAATTAATATAGCTTAAAAGCTACAGCAGCTAGTGTTTACCAAACACTTTAAGTCACTCAATCAACTTTACCCAGTGCAAGTTTAGTAACCCGCGAGAGACCCGTGTAATAGATCAGTAGTCACTTCCTAACTCTCTAAATGAACAAACAACACAAGAAGCAGCCAGAGTCAGGCAAGTAGACTTCACTTTGAAGAAAGTCAGCTGAAAAATGAACACCGAATTCATTTCAACTATTTCTTAATCATATGTAACTTATGCACAAATATCCATAACACGGCATTTGAAACTATAATACTGCTAAGCCAAAGCCAGCAGGTTATCCAATCAATGAATAGGTTTTAAAAGTTGCATTATTCCTCAAGGGCAGGTCCATTCAGGAATTGACCATATAAAGATACAAAATAACATGCATGGAACCAAAATGAATTAGTCAGAATTTGATGGTCTAAGGATCTTGATAACAACTATTGCAAGCAGGAAAAGATGATCAGCAACTCCCACCATTTCCACCAAGATCAGACAATTATTTATTTACGTTTCAGTTAGCTTATAAGTTTGGAAGAACAACAGAGACAAAGCAAAAGATAAGGTGGTCAATAACATCCACAGACAACATGTTAAAGGATAGAGAATGATGCAATTATATCATCTTTGTTAAACAACTTTTCATCCAAATGCCCCTTGGTTCTCTCTACAGCGTTCTTCATTCTCTGGGTTGAAATCATTATTGATGTAAAATCCAGCAGGCCCCTTGATGTTCAAATAGTTTCCCTCCTGCAATGTTAGACCAACAAGAGTTGCTCCAATGATTGCTTCAAGCGTAACCGAAATAATAAATTGTTGTTCTATTACCATACACGACAACACACAAAACCCTAAGCACGACAACATAATAAATTGTTGTTCTATTACCATACACGACAATAACACAAAACCCTAAGCACAACAACTAACGTTAATACATGCAAAAGAACATGTAAGCATACAACAAAAGGCAATTCAAAACCAATAGAGCAACTAGTGGATATTTACTTCATTAAAAGAGTCCAAGAATCACTCATAGGTACATGTCAGCCATACACGTGCATTTATTTTAAACAACCACCACACAAGCAGTGGTTATATTAAATTCAATTGCACATGTCATGCGTGCATTAGTTGATTGTATTACCTCAAATGTATTCTAAAAATTCTTCATAAACACAACTGGCTGCAACAAAATCAAATAACCAGCAAGTCTTTCTACATTGTTTGTCAGCAATCCTATCTCAAAAGGCTCATAAATTTGTAAACTATTAACTCATTACGTCAAATAAAATAACTGTACAGGGCAAACAATCTAACATACAATAAGCAAGTTCATAACATAAGCGTACCTTAAAAACCTGAACGTCAAAGATATTATCAGATAATACACAAATGAATTGCTATCAGTCGAATAACAAGAAATAAGCCCAAGAATTCCATATTAAGTAAGAAAATTATTTTCAAACCATAACTTCAATGATAAATTAAACAAAGCGATCAAGAATATGGACAACAATGAGATCGAAGAGTTGCCTGCTCAACCTTGACGAAGACAGCATCCTAGCTCTTGAGATCCTTCCTAACCAGCACCTCCTCCATCGTAGAAGCCTCTAGGTTTTCCTTTCAATAATCAACCACCGTCACCAGGATCTAGCTCGTAATAAATAACGTTATCAGTGCAGCAACAAGTTTGTTTGTTGCTGCATTAGACTGCATATATTAGTAAAAACAGCAGAATTCCTGTGGAGTAGATGGTTCCTATTATTCAAAGTTAAAATAAATACTACAGGAACTATAAAAGGAGGAGGGCATGCAGATCCGATACATTTAAACTATTTATAGACCATTTATGATGACATCTAATCAAAGAAACTCCGAACTATATGTTACCTAAAATAGTTACTTCTCCAACTAGGTGAAAGCTCTGGATTACCAAACAAGATTAAAGACCAAGTCACAAAGTTTGTAGAAGAGAGCGAAGGTCAACACGTGTCAACCTATCCCATCACCTGGCATTTAAAACTATTGAACCACGACAAACTAATTATCTTATATAGGTTTCAAAGCCGCGTTACTCCCACAAGCAGGTCCATTCAAATACTGACAAACTAGGACCCGAAACCATTTAAACCTGTTGCGTTCATGTATAGATCATATATATATAAAGAAACAAAATAACATGCATGGAACCAAAAGGAATTAGTAAAATTCAATTATCCAAGGGTCTTGATAGCAAGCAGGAAAGGATGGGCCAGACCAACTGCAACGAGTTCCACCAGAACGGGCTATTATTTACATTTCAAACAGCTAATAAGTTCGAAAATACAAGAAGCAAGACAGCAAGAGTGCAAGACAACAATACTGTCAAACTGTCTTAGTCGAAACAACTTTCACTCAAACGCCCACTGGTTCTCCCTATGGACCTCTTCTTCCTCCTCTGGAGTGAAGTCATTCTTGATGTTGAAGGTCTTTCGAATCTCCTCCGGAGTCTTTCCCTTGATCATGTCAGCAACAGTCTGGCAGGTAAGGTCCAGCAGCCCCTTAATGTTCAGGTAGTTCGCTGCCTGTAAATTTAGACCAACAAGAGTTATAAAAGCTCCAACTCCAAGCGTTACTTTTGTACAAAACTGAAATACAAAACTGTTTTTCTATTACCTGAGGCAAGCATTTTGAAAACAAGACATTCACAAAACAAGAAACCTTAAACACTACGTGGAGTGTGAATACATGAAATAAAACATGCATGCAAAGCACGAAACAAACAGTCAATTCCACACCAATATAGTAAATAGCGGTTATTTTCTTCATAAAAGGATCCTGAATCACACCCATAAACACAGTGCCCACAACAACATCGCTTAACTACAGTCCTTCTACAGTAGTTATCAGCAATCCTATTTGAAAAAGATCATAAATTCGTAAGCTTATGAGCAAGCAAAATATGCTAATTAACTCAATAAATCACAAAAAATAATTGCAGAATTACGGACGGAGAAAACAATTAGGAGATGCAATCAGCAAGATCACAACCTAAACATACCTTACAAACCCTAACATTAAAAATATTGGCAATATTACCCAAATCAATCAGTATTCGAAAATAAAAAGAGATAAAGCCAAAATTTTCATATTATAATTTCAAAACCCTAACTTTGATTAAATAAAGAGATAAATAATACTGACTAGGATGAGATCGAAGAGAGTGGCCTGGTCAACTTTGACGAAGTCAGCATCCCAGCTTTTGAGATCCTCCTCGCCACCGTTAGTGGCAGCGCTGTTGCTGTTAGTGCCGCCGTTGTTGCTATCCTCGGTCGTAGAAACCTCCACGTGTTTCTTGCAATACTCGACCACCTTCGCCAGGATCTTGCTCGTCACGTTCGGTAACGGGATGCCGTTATCGGCGCAGTCGTCCTCGATCATGTGCTTGATGGTCGTCGACTCAAGCGCGACAGCCTCCGCGACCTCGAAAGACTCGCCATCACAGCTCTTGAGTACGATCATCCTAGGAGACGACATCGTTGCGCAAAAAAAGAAAAGAAGACAAGCTTTCTCTCCTTCACTTTGTATACTCGCCCGGTAAGAAGCGAGTTTATATATATATAAGAGGAGTAGGGCGACATTGTGGAAACGCAATCAGATTTTGTAGGGAATGCTGCTAACTGCATACGCCGTAATGTTGTTACTGGCTAATCAGCTTTTTTAAAAAAATTATAATACGATAATAAAAATTACAATAATAATATTATAATAACAATAAATATTATAAATTATATATAAAAAATAATAAATATAAAGTAAAATTAGTATATTAATATAATATTATAAATTATTTAAAAATTTAACATTGTTTCTACATAATTTTAGTGAAAATATTTTATTTATTTATTAAAAAAATATTTTATTTAATTAAATAAAAAATACTCATTAATTAAATAAAAAATAATATTTATTAAATTACTTGAACCATAAATTTTATATTTATTCTAAGACATTTATATATTTTTTTATTTTCTATAATAATATTTATTTATTACACCAGTTAATTAAGCGTAATTATTTATTTTCATGTGAATTAAGTAAAAAAAAACATATTTTTTTATATTGCTATACTCATTTATGATATATTAATAAAATTATATCTCATTTTAAGTCTTATAAATGCTTTATATAGTTTTAAACTTTTTATTTATATTTAGAGACCATTTACGATTATTGATAAAGCGAATAAAAAAAATAAAATAATCTTATCCTACAATAACTATGAAATATATTAAAATAATTTTTTGTAATTCATATTTTAAGAATATATTTCATCCTTAACAAAACATCATATGTATTACATAAATACAAAATTAGTATTATTCAATTTAAATATATTACAATTGTGATTTTTTTTTGTAGTAATTTTTATATTAATTTACTTATTTTACTTTTTATTTATAAGTGCTATGCATAATTTATAAAATTTATGTTTTATTTTATACTTAATATTAATTTACTTATTTTATATTATATTTATAAGTTTACGTTTTATTTAACAGTAATATATCAATTTATTAGTTTTATAATAATTTCCTTATTTTACTTTACTTTACAAGTCTTATGTTATATTTTCAAAATTTATGTTTTATTTTATAAATAATGTTGATTTACTAGTTTTATGTTATATTTGTAAGTTTTTATTTTGTTTAAAACATTAATTTATAAATTTTATATTAATTTACTTGTTTTATTTTTCATTTACAAATCTTTTATTCCATTTTTAAAATTTATATTTTATTTTGTACATAATGTTGATTTACTAATTTTATGTTATATTTATAAATTTTTATTTTATTTATTAGTAATACATCATTTTATCAGTTTCATAGTAATTTACTTTTCTTACTGTCTATTTACAAGTCTTTTATTTTATTTCTAAAATTTATGTTTTATTTTATAATTATTGTTGATTTATTAGTTTTAAGTTATATATACAAATTTTTATTTTGTTTACTAGTAACATATCAATTTACTTATTTTATATTAAATTATCTATTTTATCATCTATTTACAAATCTAATGTTTTATTTCTTAAATTAATGTTTTATTTTGCATTTATTTATAAGTTTTATGTTAGATTTGTAAGTACTAATAATACATCAATTTACTAGTTTTATATTAATTTATTTATTTTACCTTCTGTTTATAAGTCTTATATTTAATTTATAAAATTTATATTTTATTTTACAGTTAATGTTAATTTACAAATTCTATGTGAAATTTATAAGTTTTATATTTGATTTATACACTTTATGTTTAATTATAATATTGATGTAATAATTTTAATCACGACATAATAAAATGACCATTTTTTAAAAAATGACATGTTTGATCTTAATCAATATAAGAGGGAGAGGGAATAGATAAATAAGGGGAGAAAGATAAATTTTATGTTAAGTTAAACAATAAAAATGAAATTGACTCATTTTTCTCATTATTTTTTCTTTCATCTCCTCTTCAACCATTTCTTATAATCATACATGGGGCTAAATGGCTACTACCTATCTAATTAGAGAAAGTTCATTCACAATTAGTACAACAAATAATTATATGTTTAACCAATATAATTGAATTTAATATATCTATCATTTGTATACTAGTTCTTAAAAATAAATAAATACATAATATAACATTATTTATTTATTGCATAGTTGACTTTATACATCCAATGTATTCTAGAATTTCTAAAGCTTACAAGCTAATTGGTGATTTAACAATTATATTTGAAAATGTAAAAAATGGGTTTGAATTTTGAAATCCTAATGCGCATGGGAAAATAATTAATTCTTCTTCCTTTGTCATTCTGGATTAAAAAGTATAAGTAGGAAAAAATGAGAAGTGACAAGGTGAGCGTCTAATTAAAATTTATATACAAATTATATATAATCAATTGTAAATAGAATTAATTAAATATTTAACAAAAAATATTTTTCAAAATACTATAAATTATAAAAATATTTGTAAATGTCTGGTAAATACTACTACTAAATTATTAAAGGAATATAAATTATTAAAATAGATATAATGTTTAATAAATATATTTACATTTTTGCAAAATTATAAACACGTATATACATTTTTTTTCTGTGTATAATAATTGGTAACTAAAAATATTTATTTGTTATTAATTTTATTTCTTTTATTTTTCAATATCAATATAAAGAGTACTGCTACATGTCCCAAATTTTTTTATCATAAATAATTATCGGAAATGATATGGCATTCATTAATTGGTTGGTAAAATAATATAATTAATTCACTTTAATTTTATCAATTAATTGATAAATGTCACATTATTTGAGATAATTGTTTGAGATAAAAAATTTAAGATGTGTAGTATTATTGCAATATAAATGGTAATACTACTACTACTATTACTAATAATAATAATAATAATATCTTAGAATTTACAAATTTTATTTTCTAATTGAATTAGGATAATTTTTATTTTTTTAATTTATATGTGATCATATATATGAAATTATATTAATAAGTAATTATTGATTCTCTAGTGTTCAGGCAACTAACATTATAGTTAGCACACTGTATTATATTATGATGCACTACATTATTTAATGTAGGGTGCACTACATCAAGTTATATTGCATTAATATTATATTATATTAATGTTTTATAATATTTGGTAGTATATTGGACGTATTAATTATTATTTATTCTATGGTTTAGTATTTCATTGCACTATATTAATTTTATGGTAATTAATTAGTAAAATCAATAATTATGTAATTTTCGACATCCATATTATTTTTCCCAGACACTAGCACACTTTTTTTTTCCCGAGTTGTTGAGTTTGAAACAAACTTAATAAAATCAAACGGCAATTTTAATGAACAATTAATGCAAAAAAATAAACCCAAAAAAAAAAAGAAAGAAAAGAACGCAATCTCTGCAGAGTTTCAATTTAATAATGAATTGAAACAATTCTAACACCAATTCTGAAAAAATAATAAGAAATCCTCACCCGACAGCAATTTAATGATTACAAATAATGATTCTATAAAAAAAAAAAAAATCAATAACGAGACTCTACATTTGAAAATAAACCCTAAATCATAAACCAAACTCACATTAAGAAATCAAATTTAAGGAGCCATACTGTCTCGGGGCTAGGTGGTGATGGAACTGTGGAGTCGCAGAGTGCAGTGGTGGTGGAGCTGAGTTATTGTGGAGCTACAATGTCGCATGTCAAATCAAGATGGCGCTGTGGTGGAGCAAGCCTGCTGTACGTTTGAAAGAGAGATGAGAAAGCCAAAATTGCTTAAAATAAATAAGAGAAGTGTCTTTAATTCTTTTGTTTTTGAGATGTAATGCAATTGGATATAAACCCGATTCTCTCCACAGATTTTCATTATATGGGTTTTACCGCATTAAAATTTTTTATTAACGCAATGCCGTGTAACAATCACGCGTGATATTGTAATATGGGAATAATATAATATAATAAAATTATATTTCATTTTAAGTCTTATAAATATCTTATATAATTTTAAATTTTTTATTTATATTTAGAGACCATTTATGATTATTGAGAAAGCGTAGAAATAAATACAATAATATTATCCTACAATAACTATGAAATATATTAAAATAATTTTTTTAAATCAGATTTTAAGAATATATTTCATCATTAATAAAAATCGCATGTATTATAGAAATACAAAACTAATATTATTCAATTTAAATATATTACAATTGTGATTTTTTTTTTGCATTAATGCTTATATTAATTTACATATTTTATCTTTTATTCATAAGTGTTATGTATAATTTATAAAATTTATGTTTAATTTTATACTTAATGTTAATTTACTTGTTTTATATTATTTTTATAAATTTACGTTTTATTTATCAATAATACATTAATTTATTAATTTTACAATAATTTACTTATTTTATTTTATTTTTATAAGTCTTATGTTTTATTTTTAAAATTTATATTTTATTTTATAATTAATGTTAATTAAATAAATAAGTAAATTAATTCAGTTTATAGTGATCTAAAATCTTGCCATCTAAAATATTAATTGGCCTTGTCGTAGCAAGGGCAGTGATTGATGAAAGAGAACGGTATTGGACAAAATAATGGACCCTTTTTCTATCCATGAGAAAAATTTCCGAGCTGTATCACATGGATAAGGGTCCAGCTAGATGCTAGCTGGCTTGATAGCTGTAACCTATTTCTACTTGTGATTTACTTGTTGTTTATATATATATATATATACCAAACAACTGGAAGGAAAATCTTGTTTTGGTATTGACCATGAGGATGCGTTATATAATTTTACTAAGGTAAAGGCAGTTAAAAAATTGATGGGTGAAGTAAGATTATAATTGAAATAATATTTAAAAAAATTAAGAATAAATATATAATAACATAAAAATTTGCGTGATTATTTTTTTAGACTACATTTATTGGTAAAGATAAGAAGAAAATATTTATTGTAAAACACTAAACTCTCAAGAATTTTACAATAAAACTCTTTAGTGAGATTGCTTCTCGCAGAAATGGGATGATTGTAAAACCTATGGGTAGCTCCCCTTTTATAACCAATTTTTGGCTATTAAAATAATATAATCCTATTTTTATTAAATTTTTTCTTCTTAAGTCATCATGTTTAATTTTTAATATTCGTGATTTTAAAAACTACTATTTTTTGATATTTTTTAATTTAAAAATTTAATTGAGAATCAATATTACAATCAATTAAATCTTTTAATTAACGAATGTCAAACATATTGACTTTGAAAGCCACACACATTGACTTTGAAAGCCACTAATAGTAAAAATTAAACATAATGGCTTTGAAAGCCACCAAAGAAGGAAAAAAATTAATAAAAAAATAATAGCCAAATTTGACTACAAAAGGAGGGCTACTCCCTCGTTCGCATGAGCTTAATTCCATCCCATTTTGAGAAAAAACTGAGAGCTTTAAAATATAAAGTTGTTAAGAGTTTCGGGATGAAAAATAATGGGATATATTGGAGTCTTAGATTATGAGATAAAATATTTTAATATTTATATATTCTATATCATTAATAAAATTATTTTTTTTTATCTTTGTCTAGTAAGATAAAAATCGAATAACATAATTTCAAATATCTTTATTGTATGTTAATTCTTCATTTCTCTTTAATTTCATTTTAGTTTTGCCTTACTTCTCCTATCAATTTCCTAACAAATGTTCTTTACCTCTGCAGTCAACAATTAAACAATACTCAGTATACAGAACCATATAACTAATTCAAACAACGCTATACCTTCAAAGAAAAGGTGTATGATACATCATGTGTCGAATCTAAAGGAGATTAATTTACATATGGTTAAATTCCTGGCATAGAAGCATCTGCAATACAAGTTTATAATAAGCAGTAACCGGTAATTACCTCTACTTTGTTTTCGAGGTCAATGAATCTCCAACAGGAGCTGAATAAGTCTTAGATTTCTTCATTATGATCCATGAATTGTGATGGTGGAGGGCTTGTTTTTGTCTTCTCGGGACCTGAAAATTGGTTTAATAAATATAAGAAAAATTCAAGAAACACAAAAAAAGGTAGGAATCTCCTATGGTGACCAGGATTGAGTATCCCCAAAACTTAATGACAAAGTTCTCTAGACTTTTCTGTCTCCGACGTCTGCAAGAGAATCATGCCATTTAACAACAGTAAGTTAAGCTATAGTGTGGGGCACACCATATATACCGCGGATCTCTACTTCTCGCCATTCTTGGACCAGGGCACAGCAGCAACACATTAAATGTGACAAGAAATCATCAACAAAGCCTCCCTGCCAAAGGAAGTGACTTAAGCAGCAGAATATGTGGAAACAAATTAAATGAAGATCAATTATATAATTTGGTAATTATTATGAATCTGATTCTGCTGTCCATACATGTTCTTGCACATAGAATATCATAAATAGACAAATTTTTATGGAGACAAACAATTTTGAATCATTTAATTCTCAGCATATTTCTTTAATTATTTTCTTTTCTACATTAATACAACTTCACACATAACCCATCAACTGAGCCGGGACAAGTAAATGATTATGAAAATGATCATATTTTAGAAATACACAGCAGTTGAACCATATTTTTAGATGAGGGGAAAAAAAGGGAAAAACAACATTCAGCAGGTTTATATCTCTAGTGTATGGGGTACTGACGACATAAGGAGGTGATCTTGCACTGGCAGGGAGAAAATACCGTGATGTTCAATGTCTTACGAAGCTTCCTTCTGATGCAGCAAGTGTAGCAACAGCATGACAATATCAATGAATATGCCATCAGTTCATTACATGCTTCTGCAGAAGCTGAAGACCATGGAAACAAAACTTTGCCCTTTTAGCTTTGAAGTGATACCAAAACCACACAGAGAATTCCAAAAATGCTTGAATATTAAGTTGACAATTATAGCAGATTTTCAAAACAAACCAAAATTAAGTGTGATTAATGACTATATCATTCTTGTACAATCATGACATTCCAGTTAAATCCCAATATTGCATTTTACAACCAAATTAATTGTGTAAATCCGGATCAGAAAATAATACACTAAAAACCTATGACTATGAGCATTAGAATCACTGGTTCCAAAATATGACTCTTCGAAACACATAAACCATCATTTTAGAACAAAACTAGATAATCAGCATATTTAAAAATTAAAAAAAAAAATGAATAAATTCTCCAAATAGCCTCAAATTTGGCATATTTTTGTAAGAGGGTGAAACATTGAAAATCATGTTTTGCAAATAAGTGTAACTCCGGTATTCATGACCGCCCACATATAACGCACATTATATGCAGCCACATTCTAACTCTATAATAAGTAATCACAGGACAGGTAATTCGAAAGTTCAAAACTCAAAACATTAGAATACAACGTATACTTACACATGTGCCTGCTAGTTGCCACGGTAGCAATCTTTGAAAATGTGCCACAAGGATAGAAAAATGTCTTCATACCTGCAATGTACACAAGCGACTAAGAACACAAAGCATGGCTTGTAACAGAAAAACAAAAAATTGAAAAATACAAAATGCAATCTGGCAGCAAAAGCAGCGACAACTATGATAGAGGTTAACTATTGACAATATATGAGTAAGAGGTTACTACCATAAATCAGGCCCGATCTTACTATTACAGCAGATGTTAGAACAATGGCGTTAAAAACACCATCAGCATGATTAGACCAACAAAATACAACTTTCCAACAGAGAACTAATAGTGATAAACAGCCTGAAAGGACATACATAGAAGGGGTTCTGAACAACAGCCAAGCAAATCAGTATGCCATTCTTCATGCCGAGAAGAACCTTCCATTGACAGCAGATCCTGCCCTGATGAAACTGAAGATGTGTTTCTGGAAGAAAATGTTGCATCAAATTGTAAGTCTTTGAAGTGAACAAAAATCATATTGAAGTGCACAATCAATGTTTCTTGATCTTACAAGACGTCTCTTTAAAAAAAATAATAAACTGATAAAATTAAATTTTAACAGTCAGTAATACTAAACTAATGATAGCATCAAAACTCATAACCTTGCAACCAAATAGATGGCTGAGCAGAAATTAAGAGAGTGTACTTAGTAAAATTCTAAAAGTCAAGTTCAAAACTTTATCAAGTCCAGTTACATACTGTTTTTAATATGTCAAGAAGACCTTATTTATCAGTATCAGTACAGCCAAATGTAGAACAATAAGAAGGTGTGTGTATATATATATATATCGTGATTTACATGTTAACATAAACACATTTTTAATTTTTTATTGCTTTCAATCTCATACACAGAAAAGGTCGGAACAAAACAAACCTTGAATTTTTGCGAGTATCACTTTTGTTAGATTTTTCATTAAATGAATGATTTTTCTCGCTGTTAGTGTCTGAATAGTTACGCTCCACTTTCTTAGAATTTTTCTTTGGGGAAATCTCCTCTGGAAGATAATTTGCTGAAAATGCTTCCGTGACATCAATCAAACGTTGAATCATTTCACACTGGTTTGCATCCATATGAGTTTGTGATCGTTGTAGCTCCAGCTGAAGCTTTTCACTTTCTTTTTGCAGCGCTTCGTTAAACCCCATGTTTGGGTAGGAAGTAGATAGAGTTTTTTTCAAAACCATAGTTTCATGCTTTGAAGGTTCTCGTCTAAGTATAGCATCTTGCATCTTTTGATCCTCCTCATCCAATGTATACTCACGTTGATCCTTCTCAATATCTTCTAGTCTCTCCTGTCAATATCAAATAACCAAAAATAATCAATTTAAATTAGGCTGCATGAAAACAAAATCATACATACAAATAAACCAGAAGTCAAGCAGAATATGGAACTCTCATAAAAACAAAACAAGCATCAGATTTCAGTCCAGCTGTGAGGCAAAATGAGAGGAAATAGAGTTGCATGTATTCATCAACAAAGCAATAGAATTCATGACTACATCTTCAGACATTATGATAGTGATTATGTCGATCTGCCCAAGTTCCATCTTCAGACATTTACTCAGAAACAAAATCAGATGCACAATAGATCCTATTGCAATTGAGTGATTATCGAAACATATTACACAGCATTATAAAACAATAATAGAGAAATGAATATACCCGGACACGAGCATTATCCACAAGAGTAATGAGGGGAACGATCTTCAAATACCGATCAATCTCAGTCTGTGCTTTTCTAAACTGATACACGATGTTCCACCCCATGGCAAGCAAATAAAGATAACTTCGATCCTGGCAACTATTCACCAAAAGGTACGACCTTCTCAGCGCATCCTCCAGCTGTTCCAGAGGTTCCCGTGTCTCCGGATACTTCTTAAGCTCAGAGATCTTGAGCTGCTCCAGCAAGTTCCCTATCAACTTCAGGTGCTGCGCAAATTGCCTGCAGTTCTTCTTGTGCATTCTCGCCGTGCTCGCTGCTTTCACTATCATTCCTATCAAACGAACGGCGTCAAAGCCTGCCAGTTGGGCCACGTTCGCTATCTCTCCAAAATGCTCCCAATTTGCCATGGTATTATTCAATTTAACTGAACTCCGTAAATACTGACAAAAAAAAAAAAAAGAAATTTACAAGATACAGGAAATGTTGAACTTGAATATCCAGTGAATTTGAGAGAATTTGTACTTTGGTCGTTACCTCGTCAAGTGAAATGCATTAAAAGAAATGGAACGACGTCGTTTGCAAGAGTCGCTCCGGTGGCATTGTTGAACAAGCGCTCCTCGTCGGCGAGATCTCTTCGGTCATTTCATTTAGACTCAAATATCGTCAATGATTCTAAAAAAGCCAATAAGGATTCGCTGAAACAATATGAAAAAACTATAAGATTCCGAAAATCTAAAACATTAGCCATCACGCTTCTTGATTGTCACTTTTTCAAGTTAAGAAAAATAAATAACTAAAATAAATGAATAAAGCAAGAAAGCAAGTAATAAAACAAAAGGTATCCTTTGCTTGAACTCACTTCAACTTGAAGAAATCTAGAAGAGAAAAAAAAAATTGCGAATGCTCATGAAACACTCAACTACTTGGCTACTTGAAGTTCACTATTTATTAGTTTAAATTTGTAGCTTTGACAGAAGAAAACAAGAAAGAAATGTCAAAATAGGAGGGAAAAAGAACATTGAATTTAGGGAATAACAGACATTGCTTTGCGCTGAGGGCAGTTTCTTCTTCTCAGTGAATGGCTTTGGACTTTTTGAGCGCTGAGAGAGAGCTCTCCAATCTCTCTCTATCTATTATCGGTCACGGTATCGGTGCGTTTTTGGATTTTTGTCTCTGTGCTGCTATGTGGCCGGGAAGTAGCATTCATATAACATGGCAGATGAGGAATTAGTGTGGTGATAGTGAGTGGAAGTACGGGAATGCCCCTGGGTGGTATTTGTATTTACGAGAATTGTTGGTGCCCACTGGCGGCCGAACTTCACGGGACTGAATGCCAAAGTGTGAATTTCGTTGACTATTATGAAGATTTATGGTCGGATACTGTAAAAAGAAAAGCGCCAGCTGGCATCACTGTTTGAATATAGACTGTGTAATTTGCTTTCTTCCTGCAGAGTGCTAGCCGAATCACAAGGTGTCACACAATAGGATAATGAACAATTTAGTATGCCCATGTGTCATTAATCATTATGGTTAAAGCAATACCACTTTTCTAGGTAGCCTTTAAGGCATGATAATAGCGATGGGTAAAGTTACTTGAGAGCTCAAATTCAACTGAACTGGCTTATATCGCTTCTAATTTCAGGTTATGTGAAATTCTTTCGAAAAAAATTATATCTGTATTATTTTTATTTTATTGTATAAATATATTTAATTATTATAAAAATTTGACATATTCTTTATATTATTTTTATTTTTAAATTTATTTTAATTAAATATTTTGATACTAAAAAATAATTTTTTTATTTCTAAATAAATTAAAAGACCATTTCATTTCACATGCATATGAAAGTTTCTTAATTTTAACTACATAAAAATTTATAATAATTTTAGAGAGTTTTTCTCTTCATATTAATTTTTGTAAACTTTCTTATACTTTATTTAATTACAATAATTAAATAAAATTATAATTATAAAAAATTAATATCTTGAATTTTATATTTATTTATTTTATTAAATTCAATAGTATTCTTATAATTATATTTTTTTTATTTTCAAAATTTTATAAAAAAAAATAATCTTCTAATTTATTTAGGGTTAAATTTGTCATTTTTGTGTTAAAATAATTAATTAATAATTTATAATTTAAATTTAATAGTTGGTCATGAATTTACAGTCACTAGTTAATAGTTTCAATTTATCCTTAATTTTGGCTTTTGTGACTGAAAATGCACAAGTTTATAAATAAGAATGGTCTAAAACACATGATAAAATTTTTTATTATTAGATAATAATAATATTAATAATAATAAAAAGTAAAAATAGCGTAGAAATAATTTCTCCTCGTGAAAATATGTGCATTAATTATATATGATATTATATTATTTAAGTGTGTGGTTCCGCTAACTTAAAATTATGATTTAATATTTTATTTATTAGATCCTGTTGTTAGATTAAGCGGATCCAATAAATAAAAAATTAGATGATTTTTGAAATCAAAATTTTAAGTTCGGAGAATTCTCTCATTATTTAAATTCGAAGAGTAGTAAAATCAAAGTGAGATGAAAGAAAAGAAATTCAGTTTTTTTTTTTTATTATTTCAAATGCAAATATAACTTTAACAAAACGTTCAGCAAAGAAATCTTATTCCAAGTATGGTTGGTCAAACATTAAAAGAGCACTCGAACGAAGCAAACGAACAACTTAAGAGAGACCAATGAGAGTACATTGCTCGATAAAATTTTCAATACATTTCATAGCCGTGTTATGTTTGTAAGTTGGGTAAAAGTTATGATTAAATATAAATGATCCACAAAGAACAAAGAATAGCTGGTTTTAACGCTAAGGCAGCATTTATTTTTGTATAAATAAATATAAATTAATATAAATTTTAAACAAACTTGAATATTTGAAATCAAAAGTCATGTTATTTATTGTCTGAATCCCTAAATATGAGTACCAAATTGTTTATCTTTCAACTTAAAAAATATTAAACCAAGAAATTTTACATTTACCCTCTTAGATAATTTTAATGTTGAACAAATAATAAATATTTCAAAGAACATAAATGATATACTATTTCATTATAATACACATTATGTTCAAATGAATACAACCCTTTAATATTCTAAACTAAACTATGTTGATCAATTTGATTGTAGTTTATGATATTTAGTATGAAAATATTCACAAATTTTTAGAAAGATAAATAATATTAAATTTGAAGAAAAAAAAATCCTACTATACTATCACAAGTTGTTGAGATGAATAATAATACTAATTAGTAAGCTTTATTTATGTAAAGATTAAAAAATTATTTTGAAGGGATGCTTTGGAGAATATGTTGTAATGATGTTATTTAGATTTTTCAGATTGAATAAGAAGCCAGAAATTTTGACTTAATAGTTAATGATTTAATGAATGAAAATTTTTATTGAATTAAAAAAGTAAAGACTTAATGATTTAACAGGTTGAAATTGAATCAATTAAGTAATTAAGTTAGAAAAACAAACGGGGTCTCTTAGTTTGATTGCCATAACTAATAAATTAATTCAAATTATTGTTTCAAATTCATAGGATTACTGATATTTATTTTCACATGCATTTAAATAGGATTTATTGATAGTACAAAAGTTTAACTCGATAATTTATTTTAACTTGTATTAAAGCTAATATGACATATCAAACTTTTAATTTTAACAATTTATTTAAACTGGTATTTAATTAAAAATAATTATTCTAACTTTATTAAATTAAGTTTAATAGACATATATGACGTTATATCAAACAAAATATAGTAATATATATTATCAAACAGATATAATCTAATCGTAAAATTTAATAACTGGCTTAACCAGAGGAATTGATCTTGTTGGATTCTTACTCTACTTATTTGAGTAAACTGTAAACCCAGTCATTTTTGTCCTAAATGCCGCTTCCCTTTCATCCATTATCATTAGTTCCAAAGGTTGCTCGCTTTGCCATCTCAGGCCTTCTTGCCCTTTATCCCATGCCTTGGTAAATTCTTTGAACTCCAGTCAACAGACCATACTTTCTTTCCTTGAATATTGAAAATATGTAATCCAATTTGTCCAATCTAACCTTAACAGTGAATCAAGTTTGACATTGTCTTTTAAGTTCTAAATGTAGTCCTAAAGTAGTGAATGGTGAGAATATAAAATGTATAATTTATTTAAAAATATTCCACTTATTTAGCTGTTTTTTAAAAATAAATGTATACGTAATAAAATAAATAAATTATTGGATGAGTATACATAATTTCTCCATTCACCGGAGCAAGTGATGTGGCAAAAGAGTTCAAAGGTCAAGATCTCCGAACATGGAAAGGGTAATACTGTAATTTGACGCTGCCGTGCAACTGAAAACAGGAAACCGCATATTCTGTAGTTATATCTCAACGGCCGCTCTCTGGCAAATGCCATCTGGACCCATTGCAGTACGGCAGCGACGGGGCTCACATGCCATCCAATGGCACGTGTCCACGACTTTTCGTTTTATTTTTTGGGCAGCGTCTTGTTTGATTGCTGGCTTTGTCCACGACCTACAAACAAAAAAGGGTCCCATGTCATATGTGTGATTTGATGTTTTCGGTAGCACTTGACTTACATGGTGAATAAAGTGGTTAATAATGATTATTATTAATTTATTGCTTTGCCATTGTTGCTTCAATTCACGCCTTTCTTCTATAAGTGGCTACTGGCTCCGTGATGTGATTCGTTGATGTTTTATATCCTTGCCAGCTATTGCCCCCAGTCCGGTGTAGTAGTTTTATTTAATTAGTAACATGATGTACCGAGTAGAAAGGTAAAATATTAATTAAATTTAATTAGTAAAAAGACATTGTCTGCCACCCCAATAAGTTGAAGGAAGAATTGTAAAAAGAATGCAGGGAAATTAAAGTGTGATGGGGCAGTGGTACTAAACATTAGGAGGAAAGAATAAGGGCAGGTAAAACCGTGCATCTCAACACTGATGGCATAACGAGAAGGGAAAAATGTGAGTGGTAGCATGCCTTTCTCACAAAGCAGGTGAGCTGGCAAATTATGGCGTGCTGAGTCCGAGTCCCCTATTGGCATAGGAGTTAGTGGAAGATAAAACCTCAAGTTTCTTTCGTGAATTGTACATTAAACACACCTTTTCGTCAATTGTAGAATTTTGAATTGTGCATTGAAATGATTGTTGAACGCACATTGACAAGCACAAAAATGCTAGTGCACTGTTGAAAATAGGTACCGCCATACCAACTTCATAGTGAATGCTGGCTTTATAGCACTATCAAAATTGATGCCGAAGAGACTGCCAGGTGGATTGCCTTGCAGTCTCTTTATTGCCTCCCGAATCCAAAAAATAAGTGAAATAATAAAACAAATGTAGAAAACGCCTTAGTTTATGATTAAAGGGAAAGCAAAACCTTTTAGGCTAATTGGGCACAAATTTGTGAGACAAATTGTAGGGGTTAGGATGAGATCTCACTGAATTTAGGTAGAGGAAAAGCACGATAAAGTTGAGTTGTCGGTTTCAGAAGTGAGAGCCGGAGTGTCGTTTCTGTTAATTTATTTTTTAACTGTTTTAATTTTAGGAATAACTTTTGTGTTTTTCGTGCAATAATATGTTAGTCAATTGAGTCTCTTTCAATTCTAACTACGCTTGTTATAATGTTATGTGCAACAAATACATATCTCTCAAAATCAACTTTGTGGCATCATATTTCATAATTCATATGGAGATGAGGGCAGCCAAATTCCAAGTTTTGCACGCATCAGGATTTCTTTTGAATATTTGTCCTTGCTATTACGAGGGATTTATAAAATAAATAAAATGAAAGAATAACTTAATAAGATTAAGCATGATTAGATTATTGTGGATTTTTTGCTCCCTTTTAATATTAAGATTATTTTAAGGAGAGCTATGAAATGATAAATGTTAGTTTAGTTCGTGTATTTTAATTTAAATATTTTTTTAATTTTTATATTTTAAAAAATATTTCAAATACATCCATACTATTATATATATTACGTTATTGCCCTTACGTTTTATAATAATACCGTAGCAACAAATTTTTTTATATTAATTAATTTATTTGAAAAAAAATTAATTAACAAATTAACCAATAATTAGTTATTAACAAATTAATCAATGAATATCAACATCAAAGAACTAGTATTTTTTATACATTTTCAATAATTTTGCTAATGTTTATTTATAAATAAATTAATAGTAACCATCTTAAAATAATGTTTAATATCATTGCAACAATCTTCTTAATAATTATATATAAAAATTTAATTTACCAAATTAATCCTAAAAGTTAAATAACAACATAAAATTTTTTTATTTATTTTATTTTATTTTTAAAGCTAATTTGATGATTTAAAATTTTTTTCTTCTCATTAATATCTCCAAATATATTGTTATAAGGATATTATTATGGAAAGAAAGAAAAGTAAAGGGCAGGAACTTAGTATATCTAACAATAGGCGTGTCTTAAGATAATTTTTAAAATATAATGATTAAACGAATTTTTAAGTCAAAATATAGAAATTAAATGAGTATTTATTCAATTATATATATATATTTATGGACGAGAGAAAGCCTTCAAAATGTTTGCTTTCTTGTCATCTGTGATGAAAGTGTTATTGTAATTTTTTTTTAATGATCATAATAAAAAATATTCGCCAACATTTCATGCAATCACGGACGAATTAATACTCCAATTGATATAATGAGTACACTTATTATATTAGAATTTAATACATATTATATTATAAATTAAAGATAATAAATGTCATTGACAATCTTGATGATTATATTATTCCATCGATATTCCAAGACAACGACCTTGTCTTACAGTTAATGTAATTGGTGTTTACATATTAAAATAACATATTGTCAATTGTCATGAAATGCTATTCATGTGCTTTAGTGGAATAGTATGTTTTATTTATGTGAGGCCAAAAGGGCTGGTAGTAAGTAGCTAGTACTAGGGGACATGGAATCTTTATATATATATTGTTTTAAATAAGCAAAACCCATTAATAAACTAAGCAAGGTTTATCGAAAAGATAATAATTTAATCAAGAATGAAGAGGATTATGACAAAGTATCCACTAGAAAAACTGCTGGTATTGAAAGATGTCCATGGTTGGAAAGCAAAAACGATTGTGCCGTTACATTATAGCGCATTGGACGCATAATTAATTGTTAATTATGATACTTATCAACCCCAAAATCATATCATATCATATCATATCATATATATACATGCGTTTTAATTCTGTAAAGTAAAATAACAGGCTGTGTAAACTGTGTAACGTATAATATTATCAAATAAAATACACATTCTTTTACTTTTAGGAGCAAAATTGAAATTTCTGAAACTGTACGAAAGTTTGGACCCTTTAGTTGCCGTGAACGTGACTCCATTTCTTTCTCAGTTTCATATTAACGCGTACCTAGTGCCAATTATACCCTAGTGATATCGTAACTTACCAAAAGAGATTCATGTTACCATATATTAATTTATATCGTGGGTGAATGATTCTGATCAGGTTGCGTCTTACAAAATGTGAATTGGAATTATACAATAATGTTTTATTGCAAAACAACATTGTATTTACTCGATATATACAATAGAGAAAAGCTCTAATAATGTTATATATAACTTCACCTCATGAATAAGATTCTATCAAACACCAGAAATAATGACTAGGCCAACTCAAGTACATGTGTGCTTGATTGAATAAGAGAGAACTAAATGGCTTATGCTTGTATTGTATTTGCAAGCCACGTCGATTTTTGTGGTCCTTCTCAGCTCGTGCCTGTCATTATCTTTGGCGTGTTGCAGGTGCTTCCCAAATCACAATCTTTCAGTTTCTATCGCTTCGTCTCCATCACCTCATTTACGGCAGTAATCCAAGGCATTAATGTTTTTAAGCTTTCTGTTTTAATTCTTGCCCTAAATTTTTTCATATTCATAAAACTAGGAACTTTGTCTTGATTCATAGCTATAACACATTATAACAAAACTACATAAAATTATACATCAACTTTCACAGCTCTTGCGTGTGATTTGATTTAATATGAACCATACTTAAATTTGCATGTTCGATCAATTAATCGTTAATATGCGGCACGTGTTGATGTTTTATGTGGGTGAACCATTTGCAAGATGCATGGAATGGAGACCTTTTGTAGTCTAATGTCTCTATTATTGCGACGCCAAACAAATGTTTTCTTCAAAACAGCACGCACGAAAAATTAAGTGAATTATGGTTTGCACTTTGCACATGCTCATAGAAAATAAGAAAAAATCTGAATTATGAAAAAGTCGTAAAATGCCAGGATGAAGGGTAGAGAAAATACCACATTTTTTTTAATTATATCTCTCTTAAGAAATCAAACCGATGACTTTTTATTTTTTTAATTATATCTCTCTTAAGAAATTAAACCGGTGACTTTTTATTTTGTAACGGGGTTGTTTGAACCCATAATTTTACTCATTAAATCAAATTTTTTCAATAAACTTACTACTAAAATTTAAATATTAAAATTTTACTTTGTACATCTTATAAAATCTCAAAAATAGTCTATATTAAATATAATTTGTTTTATATTGTTATTCCATAAAGAGGTAGAGGTTAAAATAATTCTAATTTTTAAAAATGTTATTCTATTTTTCAATTTTTCACACTTTATACAAATCTCAATTTATTTTTTAGAAAAATAGAATCGAATAAATAAAGTCTGCATATAGGCCATTAAGTTTTTCTCGATCAAAACTAAAGAGATAACAATAATTTTTTACTTTGGAATCTAAAAAAATTATTCTGAAAGTCTAGTTACAGTTTATTCATTTTTTTCTAATTTTTTTTTTAGGTTGCTAAATTTTTTCAAATACAAAAATATATAATTTAGAGAAAGAGTAGAGATGATTCATCATGTAAAAGTGAAAAATTATAATTTTTAATTATTTGTTTAAATTCTTATGTCCATAAATGTAATTTTATTTAAAGATGAGTTTTTAAAAAAATTTTATAAGTTCAAATAATCTTGCCTTCTCTTTTTTTCTTCTTTCCCCAAACTTACGGTAATCTAGTCCCCTTCCTTCATAAGAAATTACTCAAAAGTTAGCGAGGCTCCGTACAATTAAATGGGTTGGGTTAACAATTATCGCAAGTGGGATTGAAGAAGAGCTGAGAAATGGGCTTTTGTACAGTCTCATTTCGTCATGTCCAAGTGGACTAATCTTGGAGATTAAAATGGTCCATCAAGTATGGTTTTCAACGCCACCTTCTTCCACACTGTCGACAAACTCCCCAGAAAGTGGGGTCAAGTCATGACATTAGCGATGTGTTTATGTTCTGGATTAAAGACTTAAAGTCCGAAATTAAAATAATTGATCGCGTTTATTTTGTAAAAATAAATAAAAAAAATTAGAATCAAGAGTCCACAACATCCCTCTCTAAGGAATCAGTATTCCTTCTCCTGAGCTTTACATTTTACCCCCCATAAACATTCAATATTCCTAAAATACTCGTCTTTGAAACCAAAACTATAGATTCTCAAAAAAAAAAACAAACCGAAAATCCCTAACAGTTCACTCTCTCTTCGAAGCTACCAAACGCCATAACCACTGCCATTGCTCATTGCTCATCATCATTGCTGCTCATAACCGTCGTCCTCGATTTGTTCTTCGTCGTTGCTGAAGCAGCTAGCCTCGATTTCTTCTCCGTCATCGTCGAAATCGATTTCATCTTCGTCATCATTGTTGTCCTCGGTTTCTTCTCTGTCATCACCGCCGTCCTCGGTTTTGGTTTTGGCCATCATCGTCGCCCCTTCACCGTCGATCTAATGATGATGATGCTACTGACAGTGATGATTTGTTGTTGCAGCTGTCAATGATGATTTCCGATTCCCGTTTTTTATTTTTTATTTTTGGAATGGATTATTGGTTGATGATGACTATTTGGGATTTTGACTGTTGTTATTGTTATTATTTATTTTTTGGAAATGAATTAATTTATTGATGATGATTGTTTGAAATTTTGATTATTAATTTTTTGGGAATATTATGATTATTATTTATTTGGAATGAATTATTATTTTGTTGATGATTTTTTTTATTTTGATTATTATTATTATTGATAAATTATACTTAACTAATATATTAATGTTATTATTATTATTATTTATTGATGATAAAATTTATTATAATTAATTAATATATTAATAATAATTATTATTAATAATATTATTGTTATTATTATGATAAAAAATATTATAATTAATTAATATATTAAGAATAATTTTAATAATAATAATAATATTAAAGACGTTTTAATAATTTGTTATAATATAATTTATTTTAATTTTAAAATAAAATAAATACATTAATAATAATTAAATTTATTTTAATTATAATTTTTATTGTTTAAATAAATAATTTATTTTTATTTTAATTTCAATCAATTCTCGTTAATATCTATTTCAATTATATTTAATGAAGACACCGTAAACGTTATCTTCAATGTGTATTTAGTTGTAATATCATTTTCTTTAATGTTTCAAATTTCTCTTCATTATTTGTTATTATTTATTTTTTGAAAATAAATTAATTTATTGATGATGCTTGTTTGGAATTTTGATTATTATATTTTTGAAATTAATTATTATTTTGTTGATTATATATTTTTTAATTTTGATTATTGTTCTTATTATTATTATTATTATTGATAAATTATAATTAATTAATATATTAATGTTATTATTATTATTTATTGATGATAAAATTTATTATAATTAGTTAATATATCAAAAATAATAATTATTAATAATATTATTGTTATTATCATGATATATAAAAATAATTTTAATAGTAATAATATTTAATTTTTTAATAATTTATTATAATATAACTTATTTTTATTCTAATTTTATAATAAATAAATATATTAATAATAATTAATCTCATTTTAATTTTAATTTTTATAATTTAAATAAATAATTTATTTTAATTTTAATTTTTTATTTTTATTTCAATCAATTCTCAATTATATTTATTTTAGTTATCGTATAACGAAGACAATATATACGTTATCTTCGTGTATATCATTTTATTTAATGTCTCGAATTTCTCTTCACTATTTGTTAGTTCCACTTTGTGTATTATGTGGCGGGTCCCGATTAATAAATCGCATATGGAATATGTTAAAGTTTGATTCGCTCTTACAGTAGTTTGAACCGTTTGACTCTTTGACTACTTTCAAAAGCTCGAGTTAAAAGTAAAATGGAACGTCCACATTCAATCTTCCAAGGCCTAAGTGGACCGGTTTTCATCCGATTCTTATGCTAAAAATACATAGACTGCA
This sequence comes from Murraya koenigii, assembly GCA_025617385.1. NCBI lineage: Eukaryota > Viridiplantae > Streptophyta > Magnoliopsida > Sapindales > Rutaceae > Murraya > Murraya koenigii. The sequence goes on from CM046813.1 coordinate 35,200,029, forward strand.
ATACCCTCCTCATTAACTAGCAAGAGAGCGCCATCACGCGTTATTACTTAAATGAGGCGTGAAAGGGTTTAACTGTCCTTTCATCATTCAATGTTATCATACGTCCCGCCTGAGAAGGTCCCGCCTTAATTTTCGAGGCAAAAACCTCTATATCCTTGGACTACCCTTTTGCGTGTACTTGGGTGTTCACATTGGATTCCCCGACGGGTACCCGCAAATAAATCATTGAACGGCTTCAGGCCGTCAGCAATATCCACTGTGATGAAATATTAAGGGTAATTCAGTCAATACGAACAAATTTTTATTTCCCTCGGAAAGAATATCTACTTTTCAAATAAAGCTATTTAATTAAACTAAATCTAATCTAAAAATCTAAGCCACGGAATCTCCGCCGTTCGATAAGGCCCAGTAACCTAAGCGAATAAAGCAAGATTGGCCCACGATTCATTTCACCAATCAAAAGGCGCCACGTACACAAATAACCAGATTTATATTCATTTCGCTTTCTACGGTTTTTGTTTTGTTGGCAACTACTGCGTTGAAAAATTTGGCGGGCATTCTAAAAGAATTCGAATAGAAACCAAACCCTAGCGGCCCCATCTCTCTTTCGCCCCCCCAACCTCTCTCTCTAGAGAATTCCTTTCTCTCATCTCTCTAAGAAATTCGTTTATCACTTATTTTTATGATTTTTTTTTTCAATTCAAGTTTTTGTTAAGGTCAGTATTTCAATTTCATTTTGGATTTTAATTTTCGTTCTGCTGATTTTTGTGTCGACTAATCTTAATTTGCGTTTCATCTTGTAAAGGATCTGATTAAGGATTGCTGAGGAGATTTTGAAAGTGAAATGATGTTGTTTGGTTGATTAATTTTACTGAATATCGATGAACTTCGAAATCTGAATTTCGTTTTCTGCTTGGCGGCAATACATTGTGTTTTGTGATAGTTTTAATTGCTAGGGTTATGATTTTATTGTTAATTGGATGTAATTGTTATGTATTATTGGGGATATCTATTTTGATTGTTGTAATTTTTGTCCGTGTTTTGAAACAGTTATTCGGCGTTGCATGTTTCAGGATTCTATTTGTGATTTGGTAGACTGAATAATTTTAGAAAAGAGTAAAAAATAGTGTGTTAATAGTAGAAGCAAAGGTATGGGGAAAGTATCTCCAAAAGAAGGGGGAGCAAAAACTCCCAAACAGAAGAGGAGATTGCGAAACTCAAGCAGTAGGTATTTGAAACCAGGTGCTCTTGCTCAGCAGCTTCGGTACAATAAGGTTTCTGCTGCCAAGTCATGTACCGATTTGGGGAAAAAAAGGGTTGCTGTGTTGGATGCAAAGAAGCTGGAGGATGATGAACTTGTGATTGAGAGCAAGGGTGTTGATGAAACCCCTTTGATGTTATCTCCAGTGGACGTGCTCAAGCAAAATTTTCTAGTGAGGACTCCTAAGACACCAAGAGAGGAAGACTGTGAATCAGAGTCGAGGCTTGAAGCTCTTCCTATGGATTTGCTGGTAGTGTTCTTACTTGGTTGTTTTGTTAAGTTTGATTGTTCATGTTTGATATTAATTGTTATTCATGGGTATATCTTATTACTCAATATGAGTGTATTTTGAACCTCTCTTTTGGATTGCAATTAGCTTCCATAGATTCTACACTGAAATATATCGTTTGTTACTATTTTATATGAACATTCAATTGTACAATTATTAATTTTGTCCGATTCCTCTGTTTTCACTGCATGACAATTTTGTATGTGATTTTTATCTGTCTAAACTTGTACAAAATAAATTTAGTTGATAGAATCCAATTGCTCCTGGAATTCATGGTTTGTACTTAGGACACATTGGTATATGGTGTATAAACTTTAATAGACTTCTGTATGTGAGTAGAGCATCACACATACAATTTTGCACCATTGAGAGGCCAGGACGTCTATCTCTGGGTGTTCCTTTCTTGCAACTATCACCACATGGTATTTTGTAGTTAAGTAGAGCAATGCAAGGTGAAAGTAGGGTATAAGGAATGCACACACAAAATCGAAAGGGCCGAGAAAATAAATGAAACAACTAACTTCATTTTATTATTGTCGTTCATTTTATAGTCTATTAATTTATTATTGTTTACAAACCTGTATTTTTACCCATTGGAACTGATTTCTGTTTGTTCTGTGATGCTTGAGGTTAAAATACTCTGTCACTTGCATCATGACCAGCTGAGGCCAGTTTTTCATGTTTCTCGAAAGATTAGAAGTGCTGTAAGTCTTTGTCTCCTCTCTCTTTGTCTGTAAAAGATGATTTATCAAGTTGACATGGATGGACCTGGTTCTGTTATTGATGACAGGTTGTGATTGCTAGACAATTTTACTTTAATTACACCACTCCTGATCGCTCTCGCCAGGAGATGTTGCAAAGTATGACCCCACGGCCAACTGAGCGTTGGCCTTTTCTGAGGTAGGTATCAAAAACTTTGTCATCATACTCATTGTTGTAATTTATCTTAAACTATTTATTTTTATCTTTTTTTGTTTTTTTTATTGGCAGCAAGGGTGAAGGAAGGGGTGTTTTGATGCCAGGTCCGCATACCCCAAAAGCCCCAAAGCATGGTCCCCGGCCACCTTCTCGCATGAAAATCACTGAGATGCGACAAATTGCTGCAGTCCTTTTCCAAGATTCCGCATTCCCTTCAAGGTGTATGGTACCATCTGTTCTGCCAAAGCCCCTTTGCAAGTCTTTGGCCTCTAATCGAGTTCTATTCTATGAGGATGAATTATGCCAGGCTGTTGCTCAGAACAAGCTACGTTGATTTCATTCTGTGGCAACCATCTTTTTGCCTTGACCTCATGTGTATAGTTTGGTTCCTATAGTATTATGGTTTTACTTAGTTAGAATAGGGAGCATGCAATTTTGTAGCCGTGCTGGGAGTGCTAGGTCATAAGAAACTCCAGATTTGCAGTAGGAGTTTGATTGATTTAGATAATGCATGTGGGAATAATGTATTCCAAACTGGTTATCTGTATATTTTTCACATAAGTTTAAAGAATGTCTAGTTTTATTCTACAGGATCAAGGATTACCAGACTTCTAGTAATTTATGTTTAATAGCATTTTCCTGTGAAAAAGAGTTTGATATAAGCCATCACTCATTAGAAGAATCCACCAAGGGCAAATAGTTGATTAGTATATTTATTTGGTAGTTGGAAGAAAGGACACATGCAATTGGGAGAAAGAACATGATTTGGACATAAATCACTTTTAATACAACTGATCAAGTGCATGATGTTATTATAGTGCATAAGGATGGTGACAAGACGGTGATCTTAGAAAAGTTTGTCCGTTTGATTGAGAATTTTCGGGGTAAGGATCTTGTAAGCCGTCTCCGTGGGATGGTAACTGTCCCAGAATATGTATTTGGATGCATCTGGGCATGTCTCTGCATCCTCCAAACGATTGCATAGTATGCTAACCTCTAACTTTCCAGTGCCGCAGCATCCTTTATTTGCCACTTCAAATCCTGAAATCATAAGCGTTTAGCAGCAGATCAATACAGATTGGCTTGCTTGTATGCATGTTTCATTGTCTACATTATTATTATTTGGTTATCTTCTTTATATATTGTTTAAAATTAAATTTTAAAGGGGTTTTTATAAAAAGTACTTTCAAATAAAAACGCTTAAGTATCTGTATAAAAAAGATTTCAATAATATTTTACTTATTAAATCAATAATAATTATTATTGAAGTAATATAAACCATTTGAAGACAATCGCACTAAGAAATGAGTGGGCTTAATTTTCTTTAACCATTTTTTACATTTTATTAATATATTTATTTCTTTCTATATATATATATATATATATATTGTATCTCAATGTCACCTCCATTCAAAAATAAATAAATAATAACAATAAATTAAATTAAATGCCTAGAACCAAATAAAAATAGTCTTCTTGCAGAAAAAAAAAAGGTCTAATAAAGATTATGATGGAAGTTCTAGCTTCTATATATTTACCATATTGAGCAGGGTTTTGGATAAGAGAATTCAGTGGATCGTAGATATCAAAGTAGACAAATCTTGAATCTGGAAACTTTTTACTGAGAGAATTAACTACAGATTGGAGCTTAGAGTTATAGATTTGAGAAGCTTGATTGGCAGAATCTGAACAGCCTCTAACAATGCCCCCATTGAGAGTTCTCTGTACTGGCACACACCCAATCGGCGGTAAACTAAGTACTCCTATTCTCCTGGCCCCTACTCCATATAGGTCCTGCACGATGTCGTTTTCATCCGCACAAAGCAAAGAGCAATTATTACATAAGTCTTAATCATGTCATATCGTATCCACCAAGCATCCCAACTACTTAACATTACTACGCAATTTTATAGTCACCGATTCATTGTATTAACTAGATACGTTCTTTCCATGCATCTCCATTAATTCTCGATACATATGTTGAAACTTAATTTTATGTACTTTCTTCATTTCTGTATCCATGTTTTGTCCCTTTAGAATAAGTTCACAGTATTTTGTACGTGTGAGCGTTAAATAAACATTACTTGATATCAAATATAAGTTATTTCTTATCGTTTTATAGCCCTGTTTTAAGTAAATAGTAAATATTTTTAGTAAAAATAATAATGAAAAATAAAGCCTAAATCAATATAATTTAAAATAGGGGAGATTTATCACACTTTCCGTACTAAAATTTTTGGGTTTTGACCATTAAGTTTTCCGAACAGCGCGTTATTCTCTTGATGCGAAAAGTTTTATAAAAAAAAAAAAATTGTTGCTTTATGGTTAGGATTGGGATGAGTTTTCGTGAAAGCTTTAACATAACAGGGTTAATGAAATATTATGAAAAGACTAAGATAATTGGGCAAAACCCAAAAACTATAGAAAAAGAAAGGTATCATAATTGCTCCAATAAAAAAATATGTACGCTGCTGTGCTAGCTAGAGTACTCAATCACTCGCCATATTTATGAATCTATTATAAAAGTTTGTGCCGTAGATTGAGTGATTTTAGTGAAAATGATGTGTATATATATATATTAAATATAACACACCTGTAAGAAACTTGAAGCCGAACTAGCTGTTAAATCTGTATAGGAATTGATATCATACTGAACTCTCCTGAATGGAGTTGATAAATAAGTATTTGCAATATCATCACTTCCGGAGACCACCACGAATATGGCTTTTGATAGTATCTTTGCAGTTGCTTCTTCTCCCGCAGTAGCTTTTATCGTCTCTAATGCTTTCTTGAACAAGTCCAATTGATCCGACAACGATAACACAGACTAATATACATAATATCATCAAACAAAACGAACCTTAACTATTAGAATAACTAAAACAAACGTAAATAAATTTGATCAAAATATTAGAAGAGCTAGGGTTAGAGAAATATATAACATGAATATATATACCGCTATTTTTGCTGTAAGAGGATCATATCCAGCTCCACCTGAGGCAAAACTTACACCAGTAACAAGGTCTTGAGGCGTTAGATTTGGATCAAGATATGCCGGCAAGAGCTCTTTAATACCAAATTCTTGAGCTGAAATTTAATTAGACAAGAAAGTGAAATGTAAAGTTATATATTTTTGGTTAATTAATTGAGTAAACACATGAATGATTGGGACAAGGCTCATTCCGTCCCCTTTTAGTTGTCATTTTATTTCTTATTATTCAGTAAAATTTCCCTCGTGCCGCTGAGGCTTGCTTAGAAAAAAAAAAAAATGTGAATGCTTGCGATGCTTGTATACATATACATTACTGAAGTTAAAAAAAAAAAAAGAAAAAAATTTTCCTTCAACGAGTTTAGACAAGGGGAAGAGGAATGTTCAAACTCTGGTCCTGCAGAAAATTAAGTTAATTATATATTTATTTATTAAATACCTATAAGGTCTGTTGGAATAAGTCCATTGGAAAATCTTCCTGTTGGAATTTTTCCTTTAAAATCTCTTCCGTACGGGGGAAAATTGCACTTGATAATAGTGTTGATATTGTTGTTGTTGCCCGGATCCGCTATTGAGTCCCCGAACACAAAAACTGCCGGAACGGGTTCATTTTTCTCTAGGGTTGCTGTATCTCCATTTTCAGAGAAACATAAGACTACAAGAAAAATAAAAATTATAATTGAATAAAAAGGGGTGGAGAAACGAGTAGGGTTTTGAGAAAGAAACTTCATAGTGACGATCGATTATTGATTGGCAACTAACTTTAGAGGCAAAGTTGACAAAATGGATTCAGTATGCAACATAGAGGTTATGAAGATCGATTATTTATTGGACTCAAAAATGTTGTAGTTGTTAGATATATACTGTGGTGGTAGCTGGCAGGTTCATACATTGATTTTCAATTAATTTGGAAAAAGCTAGCAGCTAACTGTTCTTATATATCAAGCAAGAAAGTGAAAATATAAGAGCTCTTATTTTCTCTAAAATGAAGCTGCCTTAGCATTTTGATGATTTGATTGGTGTAACCGTCGTCCGGCATGCATTCTTTAAAATTTTAACACAGTGAACAGTTTTAGATAATTTCCAGGAAATAATTTTTGAGGATCACATTCGTCATTTGAGAGGCATATATAAGCACACGTATATCCTCGTCTTTTAGCAATCATTTAACGGGGTAACCCGTTGATATATATGACTTCATATCAGCTTATTTACTAATTACTGTTTGTATTTTAATAAGCTTCTTATTATCCATCTCATAATATTTCTAAGTTTTTTTTTTTTAATAAACGATATGATATCCAATAATAAAAGGGTAAGTCCTTAAATCGTGTTACAAAGCTTGATTGATAAAATATTTTGTGGTGGTACAAGATGACACTTGCCTACTTATAAACTAAATTTTTAATATTTAGTAAGACAATCACACATAAAATTCTTAAAAAATTAAACACATTTATCATTCTAACAATATATAATACGTAATTTAATTGCCTTTAGAGAAATACAATCAATTGAAACAAGTAGAGGCATAATTTGGGATTGTGCTTTTCTCTTGTACTAAATATGAAAACACTCCTATGTCACAAAAGGTTTTGGTTCAAGGCCTGCCAAAAGGATTGAAATAAATTTGATTATCCTAATTAGGTTATATAGCTAATAAAAAAAAAAAAATCCTTTTAAACTTAAGAATGATTAAACCTTCAACAAAGTATCTACACCTTGAAATAGTAACAAACAACTTTAGGTATTTGAAATATCAAATGTTTTTAAATTAAAAAAGTATGAATACAAAATTAATTTATCGTTGATCGTCATTTGTTAATAATTAATAATAAAATTAGTTAATGTCATTCAAATACCAATAAATAATTGATAATATGTCAGTTGTGTTACAAATTAAGTATTTTAATTGAATAAACGTAACATTATCATAAGAAAAATGAAATTCCTTTTGAACTTTGAGAAGAGTACACTGGCTGGCTTGTGTTAGAGGCTTATTAATTTTAAGACTCATATCAATTGATTTTTTTTGGGAGCGAGGGCTTAATTTGGCATCATCGATCAACCTATTCAGTGACCATTCATGCACAAATCTGGTCAACTAAAAAAATAAATAAATAGGGCCATATAATGAACGCGACACGTAATTTAATGTAATTCAATATTTGACCTACATTCACAAATAAAAATTAAATTACTTGAGCATTAAAAAATGTATACTTTTTGTGTTATAGTGTCTTATCCCTATGTACTAAGAGAGGCATTCTATATATATATATATATATATATATATATAATCCTCTACTAATAATATGATGGTCAGATTCAAATTCCAATTAGTTGTCCTTATTATATATGAAATGCAGCGGCAACCAATAAAATTTCACATAATACATTCTTAATTTGTCTACATACGATGAAAAAATAATTCAACGGCTGATTGTAACGTGCATAGCTATATTTATCCAATTAAGAAGCAGCTTTTTTATTTTATTAAAACCTTTTCTCAACCCTAAATTCAATGTATCTCAGTGATCTTCGGTCTCTCACTTCCATTGTAAGAGATAAACAATTTGCCCTATCCTTCGGAAATAAAGCGGTTCACTTGTGATGGACTAATCGATCATTATCTTTTGTGCATACGTGTGACTATCACAGGAGCCCCAAAAACACGAATCTTCTCATCAGCCTTCACAAGTGAAATCGTGTCAACAAGTGAATGGATTTGAATTGTGAAAGGTGTTTGTTCTTTATGATGAAATCTGATAAGTCTGGTTCTAAGTCGTTTTCTAACACATAACGTATGTTTAATAATATTAAAAACATGAACCTCCAACTACATTTTTTTTTTCAATTATTATCTCTAGAGATGTGTTAGCAATAACTCAAAAATTTACCCCCGCAATTATTTGAGAGATATTCATCCATTATAAAATATAAAATTTAGCCTAATAACATCTTCAACTATATTCACCTTATCTAAAAATGAACTTTTAGATCTTTATTAATTTACAGCTTGATATCAATGATCTTGTCAATTGATATATTATACTATTGTTCCCCAAACATGCTCGGAAGAAAATTCAATAAGAGATCCATTGTGATTTTGAGGTCCCGTAAGTTATGATTTAGAAAAAAAATTTTACCCCCTCATTGGTTTTGAACTTTTGTTTGGAGATCACTGGAAATTTGTACAAAACTTATACGCTAGACTTTAACGTCACTCAATATGAGATACTTATGTAATTAGGGTTTCTGTATAGTAGTGTAGTATGTCCATAGCAATTAGTGTTCTAAAAATGAATTTGGTACCCCTCGTTACATGAGATTGCATTGCATTGCTAATGTAACCTCATGTTTGGGGTACCAAACTTGGCGCACAAAGCTAATGCCAACATATAGTCGGGATTAGCTAATGCCCCAAATTGGCACATTAGCCTCTCTCTCTCTCTCTCTCTCTCTCTCTCTCTCTCTCTCTCTTCTTATTTTATAATAATAATAATAAATATAATTTTTTTAATTTCATATAATATTATTTTTTATTTTTACATTATAATTATTAATATAAATTTATAATTGATTATTCAATAATATTATATTATACAACTAAATAATGTAATACTTAATTATATTATAATAATTAATATATAAATTTGATTAATATTTAATAAGTTAATATAAATAATAATAAATAAAAATTATTATTTAAATATGAATAGCTTGCTATTTTTGATTTATAATAATAATAATAATAATAATAATAATAATAATAATAAATTTTAATTTAATATAATATTTTTTATTTTTAGATTATAATTTATTAATAAATTTATAATTTAATATAACTAATAATAAATATTTAAATATGAATAATTTGAATAATATTAATTTAAAATTAATAATAATATAAAAATTAATACAATTTAAATATATTAATATATAATAAAAATATTAATATAATATAATATGTAATTTAAATCAATCACAGAAAAATTAATATAGTACAATGTATTACCAAAAATTGTATAATATTATTATAATACGGTGCTAATGTAATACAACATAATACAATACATCGATATTAAAATAATATAATACAGCATAATACTATACAGTGTGCCAAACACATCCTAATGATGTGTTTAGTACATGAGATTATGGGATATTAAAATACTGTTCACACACCTATAATCTCATGCCTATGTTTGAAAGTAATTTTATCTTTGTATTGGACTGTGTTAAACACAAATTATATTAAAATTTAGGGTTTAGGATTAGCTAATGCACTAGTTTGCTGCATTAGGTTTGCCTTTTTTTTTTTTTTCTTTTTGCTTTTTTCTTTTTACTTTTACTTTTCTTTTAATTTTATTTTGTAATAATAATAATAATATAAAATTTTAATTTAATATAATATTTTTACATTATAATTATTAAAATAAATTAATAAATATATAATTTATTATTCAATAATATTAATAAATATTTTTTTATTTTTACATAATAAATATTTTTATTTTTACATTATAATTTATTAATAAATTTATAATTTAATATAACTAAGAATAAATATTTAAATATGAATAATATTAATTTAAAATTAATAATAATATAAAATATTAATACAATTTAAATATATTAAAATAAAAATATAATATTAATATAATATAATATATAATTTAAATTAATTATAAAAAATTAATATAATACAATATAACACCAAACATTATAAAGTATTATTATAATACAATATTAATACAATACAATATAGTGTGTCAAACGCATACTAAAGGCGTGTTTGGTTGTTATATTAAAACATTGTATTACACTGATTTTGTAATATAACATGTTTAGCTGAAAATGAGCATAGTATAAAGGGAAAAGCTAATGTGTTAGCTTTTTTTTTTTTTAAGGGAAGGGGGTGGGCAAGCGCAAATATAAGTTTTTTTAACCTTCCTTCTCACCTCCAAGAATTAAACCTGAGCCGTCACGACTCTACGGCGAGTATGGTGACTAACCCAACCACACCATTGGGGGCAGCTAATGCGTCAGCTTCGCATTAACTTTTTTGTTCTTTTTAATTTTACTTTATAATAATAATAAATAAATAAATAAATAAAAATTTTAATTTAATATAATATTTTATAATATATGTGTTTTTATATTTTTATATTATAATTATTAAAATAAATTAATAAATATATAAATTATTATTTAATAATATTATATTATATATTTTTTATTTTTACATTATAATTTTTAAATAAAGTTATAATTTAATATAACTAAGAATAAATTTTTAAATATGACTGATTTGAATAATATTAATTTAAAATTAATAATAATATAAAATATTAATACAATTTAAATATATTAATTTAAAATAAAAATATTAATATAATATAATATAATATATAATTTAAATTAATTATAAAAAATTAATATAATAGATTGTAACACTAAATATTGTACAGTATTAATATATTATAATATTAATACAGTATAATACAATACATTAATATTAAAATAATATAATACATCATAATATATAATATAATATATTAAACACACTAAAACGCACAAGGATGCAGACCAATTTTTTCCTTTAAATAATCACAGAAAGGATCATTAGCAAGCGGTGACATTTAAATTTGGATGAGTTGGTCGTTGGTGAGTATTAATGACCAAGTGAGAACGAGCAATACTCAGCACTTTCATCATTGTATTGTACTTTCATTATTATTATACAGAGAGAAATGCAAAAACATAAAAAGTGCCGAAATATTGTAGCGGTAGATTGCACGGGTTGCAGGCAAGGTAATATTCCAATGATGCGAGTGAGAAACGTAAATGGGCGCATGATATTCCGCACAACAAATACATTCAACGGCTAACACACAATATTGTAGTTGAATGGTTGACTGTACAAGCAAAATTTATTTCAAGAGCCAAGGCGGCCATCCAGCCATCCACATCCTCATTTATAGAAGAACATGCTATGTTATTCAACTATATTTTGGATTATTTCATTATGATTCATCTTCTGGGAGCCCATATGTGCAGATTTTTATTAGTCTACACATGGTTCTATAGGTTCTTGAACTATACTTGGGTTCAAATGAGTTCTATTTTTTATATCCCAGTCCAGCCCATTTACTTTCATTCATTGCCTTCTCAAAGTTTTGCATTTGCTTTTGAAATAGTTGATGAAGAAGTGTCGAGAACACTCATATAAGGAGTCGGGAAGCAACTCCTCCTCCTTGTTTGTACTTAAATCAATCACACTAAAGAGACCTCACTACGTCTACGTGCTGGTCAAAGACAAAGGTCCACCAAGGTTCCCCCCACTAGAGAGTAGAGACGTCGTGTGCCTTCCAGATTCTCCCACGTACTCCTATTCACAAGTGTCAGTCTACAACACAACTTATACTCTCATCATCACTATCTTCAATTCATTTATAATATATAGAAGTACTACTGATCGTCACTATCGATCTCCCCTCTAATGATTAAGGATGTCCGAGCATTAGTGAAGCCGTTGAAAATCACCTTTCTCAGAATCACTTCCCGGTTCTTGGCTTCCTGTTGTTTGCTGTAATGGGTGTCTTGGAATACGTTTCTGAACTCCTTGACTGTAAGTACCGCTGGCATTCTCATCACAAACTCAAAAAGCGCAAGCCATTACAGGTAACACAAATAAATGTTGTACTAACTTGACATGCATTCCTTTTCATGTAAAATAAGCAATTACAGCAGTTTATGTTTCTAGCGTACATTATATTGATTAGGAAGTGCTTTTGGCGCTGTCAAAACGTAAGAATTCCCATCCCATCAAAGAGGTTAAGCATTAGTTTAATTAATTATGTAGCATGAAGTCGCGAAGTGGAAAATATGCATGCAGCAGGCGAGTTAATTTCATTATTGATTTGTGTGAAGTATAACATCAGACGGTGGAGATAAAGATCAAAATGGACTGCGAGGGCTGTGAGAGAAGAGTCAAGAAGTCAGTGGAAGGAATGAAAAGTGTGACACAAGTGGAAGTGGACCCCAAGCAGAGCAAGTTGACGGTGATCGGCTACGTGGACCCCGATAAAGTCTTGGAACGTGTCAGACATCGAACGGGAAAGAAGGCCGAGTTCTGGCCTTATGTGCCCTACGACGCCGTGCCTCATCCGTATGCACCGGGAGCGTATGACAAGAAGGCCCCACCAGGGTACGTGCGAAACGTGTTGGACGAACCGGAGGCCGCCCCTCTCGCACGTGCCAGCTCGTTCGAAGTCAAATACACCACCGCTTTCAGCGATGAGAACCCGAATGCTTGTGTTGTAATGTGATGGATTGTGTTGTAAGTACTACTTTCCTCTAATATTGTTGTAATCTCATCGTATATATTAATACGTCCGTATAACGTACATTCTACTACTCGGTATGAAATCTAGTGTTCTTGTTTGTGAAATTTGGTTGTGGTTAATATCAATAAAAAAACTATCATGGATTCTAGTCGTTTATAAAAATCCAAGTTGCTTTATTAAATTTTCCATGGTCTTTGAGAAATTAGAATTGATGATATCTCACTTAACAATTATTTATTTCTATAAAGATTTTACCCCGTTAACTTATTTTGGACTGCATATATGCATTTTGCGTATGGTCGTTGTGATATCAATCTTTTATCCGCATGCATCAAATTTTGAGCAGTGTAAAGTTTGCTAATTCAATTTGAAATTGAGTTTATCTCTTAATATTGTAAAATAAAGAAATGGTTACTAAGATCCTTCATAAAATGAAAATAATAAATATAAAATTCAAGTTTAATAAGAGGCTCATCGAATAAAGAGATAAGAGAAGAATTTTCAAATAAAAAGAAATTATTAGTTTTATCTTAATAAAATATGTATTATTTATCTTTTTTTATAATAATTAATAATTATTTTTTTATTTTTAAATATATTTTATTCATATTTATTATAAATTAAATAAATTATATAAAAATTTTAAGTACTAGAAATAGAAATGTATATTTTAATATAAACAAAAAATAATAAAAAAAATATTTTTATTAACTTTTAAATATTTTTATTATAAATTATCAAATAAATAATTTATTTATTAATTTTTAAATTTTTATGTCAACAAATTTTTTTAAATATTATAAAAATAATAAAAAATAAATAATATATATTAAAAATAAAATGGCCTAATTATAAATATTGTACTGACGAACGCGGCCTTCAATCGGAGACGGAATGATAAATAATAAAAGCCCATGACAGGAGTGCAGTTCCTCGTGTTACCAAACAGACCCAATTAAAGCGAATTTGTGGAGGGACGAAGGCAAAAGAATCTTCCACGTGTAGCACGTTCTTGTTGCCAATTACCCAAAGGTGTGGGCTGCCGCGATCCGTCTATAAATACCCTTCTACAAGCTCTAATTAGATCGAAGTGTCTCTCCTAACTGTTGATATTGTTTCTCATATTCTCAAACCCTAACCCTAACACGAATTTTCTCATCTTTGTTTCTTCTGCCATAATCAAATTTGGCGGGAATATTGTATGATTCTTGACTAAACCGAACGTCAAACCCTAGCTACGATCTGCTGGACGATTAATTTTACGGTTTAAGCTAGGGTTTGATTGTATTTTTTTTTTTCATCAGATCCTGGGTTAGGAATAGAGCTATGTCTCGGTGTTTCCCGTATCCTCCACCTGGATACGTAAGGAATGGTATTCGCGATGAGGCTTTGATCGAATCAATTAAGGTTTGTTTGTTGAGCATTAGTGGATTCGATGCTATGTTGGGTGTTTGGCGTTCCTGATCAAGTGACGTGTTCGGTTACGAATCTTCTGATTGTGATGCTTATTTGAATGTATTGAACTTGTTTAAAATTTTCACTTAAAAATAAAAGAAAAAGAAAAGGGACCACATTTCTTTTGTTCAAGAACTCGAGATTTGATATTTTTGTTAGAACTTTGGCCAATCTGATAGGGTTTGTTACTTTTATCTTTCTTTTCCAGTATACGATTTGATACCTACTCATACGATATTTTTTGGGTTTCTATTTGGCATGGCTCAAACAGCCGAACAATGAAGAAAATGACATTTTGTTTACACATCCATATTAAAATGGACATATTTAAAACCCAGGATTTCAATGTATATTCTCTTTGGACTAATTTTGATAATATGGCGCACTCTCTTTACTCAAATAATAAACTTAAAACTTAAGTCTTTCAGTAATCTCCTATTGGAAAAATCCCTTGCTGGCTAGATTGCAGTGTGGTAATCTTTGGGATGATACAGAATATTATCATGAGTTTTGGTTAATGTTTTGTGATTGATTCTTCATTGTTTCTTGTAGACTAATATTGATCAGCCATTAGAAGCAGAGCACAATCACGAGCTTGGTATTAATTTTGTTCTTGGGTATTCTTATGTTGTAAGAACTGGGGAGTTGCCAACCGCAGAGTGTTTTGATTCCATTTCTAAGTTAGGGTTCCTGGGGAGTTTGAGCTTTGTCCGTGGTTGATCCGTTTTCAGTGCAAACCAATATTAATGTGTTACCTACACATGTATATCACTTAATGGGCTTCTATGTCACTGATACTTTTGATGGGTTAAAGTTATTAGATGTGTGATTAGTTGTTGTATGCCATGAATGGTGGGTGAAGGCATTTCATATTAGCTATGTGCTCTTTTTTGTTATTTGAGTATGCTTTGCATGGAACATAATTCTTGTTGAAGCTGCCTTGGTGGTGAAATGGTAGACACGCGAGATCCAAAATCTCGTGCTGAAGAGCGTGGAGGTTCAAGTCCTCTTCAAGGCATAGTGTTGAGAGTACTAATTGCAATTTTTTTTTTACCTGTCATTTTTGTGTAGAATGGAGCTCAGTATCACTTTAAAGTTGTTGAATATAAAAAATAATGGTAGTGATCCATTTATAGCAATGGGCATCACTAGTTTGTAAACTAGTATAAATCAATGAACCAAAACACTCTGGCTCTTACTCTTATATGTGGTTGGTAATTACCTTCAAGAACAGTCTTTTGGTTTTTGATTAATTGTTGCAGAGCCATTAGTGTGTTTCTTGGTCAGCGACATGGTCATGTGAGATAATCAAAGTTGATGTCAGTGCCAGCATTTGAATAATACTTTGAATTATTTTAATATTACTCTTAGTATGTATGTAGCCACTGGAGTAATTTTTAGCAACTTTACACTAATTGGAATTTTTGGAGAGCTATCTCTGCCACTAGTGTGCCCAGAACACTAATATTGTATGTATTGTTATCCTTATGTTCTTGTTACCAAGATCTTTGAAGGGTATTTCTCCTTTGTTTTTGCTTGGATATGCTTGCAGACTTTGACATTGCACTTGCTTGCTTGTTTTGTATAAGCATCTCTCTTTTCTGTTACATGCTTTTGCTTGCTTGGTTTGGATATTCATACCTCAGTAATTCTCAAATTGATGGCTACTCTTGTGATTTGAAGCTCCAAAGAGAAGGAGAGAAGGCCAAGAAAGGAAAAAAGAAAGAGAAGAAACGGGAGAAAAGAGAAAAGGGGAAGACCGGGGGAAGTGGATATATTGAAAGTAAGAAGCAGAGTCATAAGAAAAGGCGCAAGGATGAAAGGAGCAAAGAAGATCAGAAAGGAGGAGACCTTCAAAAGAGAACGGTAAAAGAAACAGAACAGATTGAGAAGAGCAGTCTTACTGAAGAACGCGGGCATCCAGTTGGATCCCAGACCTCTTCTGACAGCACTCTTAACAGTAGCAAAAGACAGAAGCTGAGCTCACCCCCTGATGGCAGGCATAATTCTGGTGAGTGTTTTTGCGCTTTTCCCTTTCTTGGGCAAGGCTGTTTACTTGTTGGGTTTGTTTGATACACATCAGCCCTTATGTTCTTTCTTCAAATTCTAATTATTAATGTGAAGGAAGCATTATTCGGATCCGGTTGCCTGCTCAAAGGCACAAAGATCCAGAAGTGCTACCCTGCAGGGAACAGCCTTGCCTTGCTCGGGGAGGGTCTGATGATGCCTCTATTCAAGTGATGCATGGATCTGCTCCTATACCAAGCAGAGAAGGGGTAGAAAATCCTTGTTCTAGTTCCAGAAAGACGTGTCCAGAATTTGCTATAAGGCTGAGCAAAGAAAAGTCCTGCCTTGTTCCTGGAAGGACTGAGGATGCCCCTATTCAACTGATGCATGAACTTGTTCCTAGATCAGGTGGAGGAGTAGAAAATCCTAGTTCTACTTCCAGAAAAATGTGCGCGGAACATGCTGTAAGGCTATGCAAAGAAAAGTCCTGCCTCCCCACTGCAGTATCTGAAAGCTCCAAAAAACCCTGCCTGTCTACGGGGGCTTCTCAGCGTTCTTCTCAAATTGCTGAGACATCAGTGCCTTCTAAATTCTGTGGCAGGTGTTCTCCTCGATTAGTATCAAAGTTCCTAGATGTCATTGAGAACTGGGTTCCACCTCCAATGTCAGGTGATAGTAGCGATTTTGGTGATCAGGAATGGCTATTTGAGACAAAAGGGAGAAGTGGGGATAAAAAGTGTGAATTGGATAGTGTAGGCATAACTAAAAGTCATGCAGACACAACTACTTGGCCACGCGTTTGTTACTTGCCTGAGGCTGATGTATATGCTTTGCCATTCACCATGCCGTTCTGAAATTCTTCTCTAAAAAGAAGATAAGCTGGGAGGCAAGCTAAGGAGGCTGGTGAAGCTGCACTGTATTGTTTTTATTCCAGTGCCAGAAATTGAGAGAAAAGTTTGTTTTGTTTAGTAAAGTTGCTAGAAATTGATGTAACTGTTTTCCATGTAGGAAACAAAAATACGTGTACCACAGGTTCATTTTTTCATATTTAAAAAAAAAAAATCAGAATCTTATAGCATTTCAGGTATTTAGGTAATGTGTAAGGTTTGGATTTTTACGGAAGCTTGGACGTTCTTGTAAGATTGCCCCTGAGCACACACAGGCATGAAGAAATAGGAAATTGGTCTGGTCTGGTAGTAGGAGAGGAGTAACCATGTGTGCAGAAGAATCATGCTGGTGATAATCCAGTTTTTTTTAATAAATAGGTGAAATGGTGCTTAAGCATGTTTGTTCAATGGAGAAGGAGGGGTTTGTATTTAAAAATTAATTTTGAAGATACAAAATTTAACATTGTCAATATATTTTCCTTAACGAAGACAATTGAGTGTCCAAAATTCCGAAGGCATTCAATGGCCTACTACCCTTCTTAGAGAATATTGTCATATTGCGTACAAATTTATCAGGCTTTGGATTATTTAATTGGCTTTTAAATAATTTTAGTGTTCGTTTAGTATGATTTATTTAGTGTTCATAAGTGTTTAATTAATTATAAAATTATTTTTAAATTTTTTTTCATTTAGTCATTTTTTTAGTAGAATTTTTTGTTTAAATAAGTCAATTTACATCTATTAACAAAAATATAAAATTTAAAGTTTTGAGAATAAAGGTTAGATAATTTTTAAAAAATATATGTAATATAAAAATATCTTAAACATATTTTTAAAAAATTTTTTAATTAACAATTAAATACCTAATAATTTTTTACTAAAAATTTTGTTAATATAAATTCTACTCATATGAATTTTACTCTAATAAACTGTAACAAACAAAGTCTTATTGTCAACATTAATACATAAAATACGTATTTGGCTTTATTTAAATAAATTTGGTGGAGAAATGACTCAAATGAGTCCCAGTGACTCATGCTCTCAATTTACCAAATGTACGTTAAAAGGTTGAATTTAACAACTCAAGAAGAAATTAATATAAAGTACAATCTAGCGTAAGGTACACGTCCGAGAATCAACGGTCTAAGATTTATTCAGAGCGTACACGTCAAGGGCACAAGATCACGCCGAGCTAGGGAGTCTTTGACAGGCAGTTGAGGTTCTTACTTCGTATCAAGTCAAAACGGAACCTCGTTAACAACTAAGAGGCGGTTAGAGAGAGAAAAAATGATGGTCGACGGAGTCGAAGATGAGGAGAAGTGGCTTGCCGCCGGCATCGCTGGCCTCCAACAGAACGCCTTCTACATGCATCGTGCTCTGGTAAGTAACATCTTTTTGTTTCTAGGGAAAAAAAGAGAGCGGAAAATGAAAGATAAACCCTAATATCATGAATTGCACGGTTGAAAACCTAATTTTGGTGTCGCTTAATTTCAATTTCTCAGGACTCGAACAATCTGAGAGATGCTTTAAAATATTCTGCTCAGATGTTATCTGAGCTTAGGACTTCGAAGCTTTCTCCTCAGAAGTACTATCAACTTTGTAAGGCTTTAATTCTGTGATCCACTTTCCAGTAGTGTTGGATTTAGGATTTTTTTTAAAAAAACTTAAATACGAAATATGATTTGTGATTGATTGCAACAGACATGCGAGCATTTGATGAGTTAAGGAAGCTGGAGATGTTCTTTAAGGAAGAGACTCGTCGTGGTTGCTCTATCATTGATCTGTATGAGCTCGTGCAGCATGCTGGCAATATATTGCCTAGATTGTGAGTGGATGAATGTTACATTAAGTGTTATTAAATAAAGTGTGAAAAAAGCAGCTTTATCTGTATTGGTTGTAGGCTTTCCTTTTTGCATTGTTTTATGAGTTAATTGTGATATTTTTTCAGGTATCTTCTCTGTACAGTGGGATCAGTATATATTAAATCTAAGGAAGCACCCGCTAAGGATGTTCTAAAAGATCTTGTCGAAATGTGTCGTGGCATTCAGAATCCTGTACGTGGGCTCTTCCTGAGGAGTTACCTCTCGCAAGTTAGCAGGGATAAATTGCCTGATATTGGTTCAGAGTATGAAGGGTACGGATATTAGATGGTTGTCAAGTTTTCTGTTTCTAGACTAGTATGAAGATCATTTAATTCTATTTGGTTTTGTGGGGATCACTTGGTGGTTTGAGTGAGACTGTTGCATCTGAGCATTGGTCCTATTGGATGAGTGTTTGACAAAATGATTTGAGTCTGTGGGTGTTCAGATATTGTTGATTGCAGCTGGTGTGGGTCCAAGTTGAAGGGAAAATTCATCCCTTTTTTTTTCCCCCTCTCTCTAAAAATGTTTTTTGTTTGTTTCAAGACCACTAGAGTTTAAGGGGCTCAGAATTTTAATGTTAGTTGTTGGGTAACTATTAATGTATTTATTTTATGGATAGTTGTTTGTACATTTTAATGAAATTGTTTTATGATAAGATTATGTTAGCAATGAAAAAATTAGTTTGATTGCATTTTTCATTTCTTATCGATCAATTAAGCTTGTGTATATTTATGTTTACAATTGATTGCGCAGAAACTGATATTTTGATAGCTTTACTGTATTCTGCAGTGATGCCGACACTGTAAATGATGCTGTGGAGTTTGTACTCCAAAATTTCACAGAGATGAACAAACTATGGGTGCGGATGCAATATCAGGTTGGTTGAAATATCTAGGGACTGTTAGCTGCTCTCATGTTTGGCATGCATGTACCACAATCTCTTGCATGTCATGGAGGTAAATTTGTGTCATGAGGGCATGATTTCTGGTCATGCAGGTGTTATACTGCTTGTGAATCATTCATACTCTTAGCTGACCCTGAGTTGAGGCTTGCTGTCGGGCTTTCTGGTCTGCAGGGACCTGCCCGGGAGAAGGACAAACGGGAGAAAGAAAGGAGCGAGTTACGTGATCTTGTAATATCAATAACCCATATATGGTTAATTTCGCTGTATAATTTTGTGCACCCAGTTACGCTTATGGAAAGCTTCGCCTCCGTTTTTCTAACTAGGTGGGGAAGAACCTGCATGTCCTCAGTCAGATAGAAGGTGTCGACCTTGATATGTACAAAGAAACTGTGCTTCCAAGAGTTCTTGAGCAGGTCTGTTAGACGTTTATTCCTTTTGTAGTAGAATTTATTGTTACAATAGGTGACTTTTGCTTGTTATGCTTTGGGCACTGGAGTCTGCATCTCAATTATTTTGACAGGTTGTCAATTGTAAAGATGAGATTGCACAGTGCTACTTGATGGATTGCATCATCCAAGTCTTTCCTGATGAGTACCACTTACAAACTCTTGAAATATTGTTGGGCGCTTTCCCACAGCTTCAAGTATGTAATTTCGTCTGCATTATCAGTTTTTGAATCCCCTTCTGTGGAACTTTTTAAATGTTTATGTTTAAAGAAACATGAAAAATGAGCTTTCTTGGCCGGTTATTTCTAATTTATGTTTGTTGACTTAATTCAATGATATTAAAGCCATTAATGCGATGAAGACCAGTGTAGTAATTTTTTTTTTTAAACCTTCCCAAACTTTGTTGTGTTTGTGCTTCTCAGCCATCCGTTGACATCAAGACAGTCCTATCTCGTTTGATGGAAAGACTTTCAAACTATGCTGCTTCAAGTACAGAAGTTTTACCTGAGTTCTTGCAAGTAGAAGCTTTTTCCAAGTTGAACAATGCCATTGGGAAGGTAAATTGTGTTTATGTATTTAAAGGAATATAATCTACAGCATTCAACCTTTGAATGTATGTTACATTATCCCATTTCTTTACATATTTTGGTGACTTACATGTTTAATTCTGAACTTTTTTTTTTTTTTGGAACAACTTCTTTCCACTTTTATCGCAAAGTATTGTTTACATTCTTAATTTGTTGGCTGGAATTGGGGTTGTAATCTATGTGATGATGCAGGTGATAGAAGCTCAGGCTGACATGCCTATCCTTGGAGCTGTAATGTTATATTCATCTCTTCTTACATTTACACTCCATGTACACCCTGATCGGCTTGATTATGCAGATCAAGTGCTGGTATGTATCTATTGAAATTACTTTTGAATATGCATGCCACATTTTGTGTATGCCTTGAAAACCTAGTCACTAAGAGAGCTTTTTAAGTTTAACGGTTTCTGTATATATGTGTGTATATATATGCACAAACCATCATCGCGAGGAGATAGATGTATGAAGTATCATAGTTTTCAGTCTGACAATTAAATGTGCCGGATATCCATATAAAGAGAGAACTGATGTGCCATTTGATTTATGCCTGTCTAAATGAATCAATATCATATTCTATTTGAGCTTATCATTTTTCAGTCTGAAGGATATGTTGCATTCTTTAGGTATAAAACCTACTTTTTCTGAGCAAAGTTAATTTTTGTCTGAACTATTCTTCAGGGAGCTTGTGTTAAAAAACTATCCGGTGAAGGAAAACTTGAAGACAACAGAGCGACAAAACAGATTGTTGCGCTTTTAAGTGCTCCACTAGACAAATATAATGACATTGTTACTGTACTGAAGCTTTCAAACTATCCCAGTGTGATGGAATACGTTGACAGTGAAACCAATAAAGTCATGGCAACGGTTATTATTCAGAGCATTATGAAAAACAACACTCAGATTTCAACTGCTGACAAGGTATGTTTCTTTCCATTATATATATATCAAGTTATGCATTATTTTAATGAGGCATGCTTCCTGGTAATTTGGTTTCATTCACATATTTATTTTACTATTAATTTTAAACATTTAATCCACTTAATATTTTTGTTTCTGTTTTGTAGGTTGAGGCATTGTTTGAGTTAATTAAAGGGCTTATTAGGGACTTGGATGGGGCTGCTCATGATCAGGTTATTAGAAGTTTATTTCTCTGTCGAAATAATTTCTGTTATTTGATGATTGTAGAACTATGTTTTCTCTTATAGTCCATCAATTATATATCTTACATTTTCTTTCTAATTCTTGTCATTGAACAAATTGCTAATTTGTCCAAGATTTCTTCTGTAATTGAGCCATTTTGTTTAACCGTTTTTTCTCATTGAAATGGTTTATATATGTTTTTGTTCATTTAGGTCGATGAAGATGATTTCAAGGAAGAGCAGAATTCTGTTGCACGCCTTATCCAGATGCTTCAAATTGATGATCCAGAGGAAATGTTTAAGGTATCTGAAATGATGAAACTCTCCCTATATGATTACCTAATTTTTTTAAGCATTGAATGATTAAAGTCTTTTTGTGTGTACAATATTTCTTCCTTCTTCAATTATTCGTGTCTCTGTTTTCTTTTTATTCTTTTTATATGGCAATTTGAATCTTAGAAAATGTGTTAATACCTAGCAGACAGTTCATTGGTGTTCTTGATTTGGAATTAAAGGAAGGCTCTTCACTCCACATCATATGAATCTGGTGAACTTTGAGTTGATTAACCAAAGAGTGCAGAATCGATGAAATGATGTGTTTTAGATTTATAATTGTATTTTATTCAGCAATTTAATTTTACACGAACCATATATAACTTTGTCAAATTTATCTATTTGTAGTATGACATTTTTCTTTAGGCTCCCTTGTACTGCACCCAAGCCACTCCAAATGAACCTTCTCTAATTTAGAATGACGTGTTCTTTTGTTAACTTCCTCTATCTATTTTCTCCTTTTCTTGTAAGCTTAGTATATTATGCCCCCCCTGTTATGGAAACATCTTAATAGGCTCAATATGTTGCAGATCATATGTACAGTAAGGAAACATATTCTTACTGGAGGACCCAAACGTCTGCCATTTACTGTTCCTCCCCTTGTTTTTTCTTCTCTGAAGGTATGTCGCTGTCTGTTCAGCTTTTGTGAATGCTAATAAATTTTTTCAATTTTATAGGATTTTTGTAATTCCTGTGATAATAATTATGTTAGTCACAGGTATATACTTTTATACTGCCTTTCATGGCTATGATCAGGAAAATTAACATAGTATGAGCCTAGTTAGCTTAGTGAATTTCAATGGTTCCGCAACAACTTCCTGTAATTTTTATTTACAGTACATTGTCTGTGATTTGCAGTTAGCTCGGCAGCTCCAAGTTCCGGAAGAAAATCCTTTTGGAGAAGAGGGATCAACGACACCTAAGAAAGTTTTCCAGCTTTTAAATCAGGTAGCTTGTTATTGCTATGATCTATAAAATCTATTCCATTATGTGAAAATCAAGCACTTGCTGAATTAAAGAAAACCAAAGACATGATCATTATTTCCTTGCTCAATTTAGAGAAATATTTCCATGAACGATGCTTGCTGACAATTTGCCATTATTAGAATTCACTAGCATGTGGTGGATTCTGTTGGGATTATATCATCGTTTTCGGAATTTGAGAGAGAACTGAGAAACTTTGTGAAAATGGGTGATGTATTTTAAGTGATTTAAGGAAAAGTGGGATTTAGATGGGCATTTTAACATTAATATCATCATGCCAGGATCTAGACAACTATCGTTGGTTGGAAGATCTGGTAAAGTAAGGTATTTTTACGACATGATCATTGTAATATTCTCCTTGAAAGGAAGGTGTTTTTTCTTTACATGTTAAAGTGTACATGAGCTATCAATATCATGGGATCACACTTAAAAGGAACTATCGGAACAAAGATGTTTATGCATTTCCTCTTGATTTGTTTTTTCTTCTGCATGTTTAATCAATACATTTCACCTTTTTTTTTGTATTGATAATGTGTATTGCTGCCTGTTTTAGACTATTGAAACCCTATATGGTGTTCCAGCACCTGAATTGGCGTTGCGGTTGTACTTGCAGTGTGCTGAGGTGCATTTTGATCTTTGCTCTTTTGATATACTGAGAACCTATTGGTGAAGCATATGATATTCTAATCTGTAGTTCCATTATTGGTTATTTATCAGGCTGCAAATGACTGTGATCTAGAACCTGTGGCTTATGAATTTTTCACGCAGGCATACATCCTGTATGAAGAAGAAATTTCAGTAAGTTGATTGTGCCTCTAGGAGTAATCTTGTTTCTTATTATGATTATTATTATTATCTTAGGGGAAAGGCGGCTGATGGTGTTGGGGAATCCTTGAAGTCTGTTATCAAATAGATTAATATTCACTGAAAAATGTTCTTTATTTGTAGGATTCCAGAGCACAAGTGACAGCAATGCATCTAATAATAGGGACTCTCCAGAGGATGCATGTATTTGGTGTAGAAAACAGGGATACGTTAACACACAAGGCTACAGGGGTAATGACTGTTAACATTTCAATTATTTCGAAGGTTGAGTAAGCCTGATTCTAAAGAAGCTATATTTTTGGCAGTATTCTGCAAAGCTCTTAAAGAAGCCTGATCAGTGCAGAGCCGTCTATGCATGCTCTCATCTCTTCTGGGTTGATGATCAGGATAACATGAAAGATGGAGAGAGGTTTGTTATTGTACATTTATGTATTATTTAACAGTTCATGTTTGCTATGAAGAGAGTAGTTTCAGCTATTATATTTTATCTTATAACACGTGCATTTGCAGTAAATGTGAGCCTATTAAGTGAACTTCCAAGTCAGAATAATTGTATTTCAGGAAATTATGCATTGTGTAGTAACACTTGAACCATGCAATTGATGATTGTATGCAACTGTTTATGCATTGTTATTTCCCTCGGGTGTAGAATTGATAGATGTGTCACAAACTATGGTTCCAATCAATTAGTATTTTGGGTTGGTGTCTTCTCATACATATGGATGACATATCTTGCTGAAAATACAAATGGTTTGCTGGAGAGTTTTATTTATTTACTGTGTTTGTGGGAGGAGACGATTCTGGGCAATGTCTAATTTGTTATTTGTCACTCTCATAAGGTCATGGATAACTAACATTATTCAAACTTCTATTTATTGTTCTTTAAACCAGGGTCCTGCTCTGTCTCAAACGTGCACTAAGAATAGCCAATGCTGCTCAACAAATGTCTAATGCCACACGAGGTAGCACTGGATCAGTCACACTTTTTGTGGAGATACTGAACAAGTAAGATCTGCACCTCTGGTTTGTACATGAACTAAGAATTAGTTTTAACGGGACAGAAATCCTCATTATTATGTGCAGGTACCTTTATTTCTTTGAGAAGGGTAACACGCAGATCAATGCTGCTGCAATCCAGAGCCTGATTGAGTTGATTACAGCAGAGATGCAAAGCGACTCGATTACGCCGGATCCAGCTGCAAATGCTTTCTTTGCAAGCACATTGCGATATGTGCAGTTCCAGAAACAGAAAGGTGGTGCAGTGGGTGAAAAGTATGAGCCTATCAAGGTGTGACTCATTGGAGGACAAGCAGTCAATTTGATTTTTGCAATCTTATGGAGACTGTTGACGAGTTTGATTTGGGCTTCTGCCGATAACAGTGATTTGGCTGATTCCATTGAGAGATTTGGTAATCAGCTGCCAGTGGATTGGATTTGAGCAATTTGGAAGCAATGTTGTTGGATATCTGTATTCTTACCACCCTGGTGTTTGATATTTTTGTGAGGTATTTAGGTTCCCATTTTTTTTGCGACCTTGTGCTCTTGAGTAATTACAGCAGTGAAGGATGATATAAGTTAACAACAGTTCTTCTTTACTCGTATTATGATATTTTATGCACGTGGACTATCAAATCCTTGCTTGTTAAGGGGTTTTCTTTCGCCGCGTGTTTATACGGGCTTGGAAGCTGGAACATGTTTTAAGAAGAAATCATTTTGATTAGGATAACCAAAATGATAAAAATGAAAGAGAGAAACACTACCAACTGTTATGCATGTCAATTTGTCGTGTTGCATTGCAGCCGCGGATAAAGGGGGAGGCTTAGGCGGTGTGGAATCTTTTGCTATTGGGCGAACATTTTCTCTAAGGAGTCAATCGATGTGGGCAAGAGTAGTGCTTCTTTTCTTTGTATAATTAGCGGGGAGGGAGAATTTTCAATCAATTGATTTGACATCGGGAAAATGTTTTTCATTACTCATAGTTTACTTTTACTGGTCCCTAATGACTGCCTCAAAGGGTCGTTAAAGAGAAGTCAAACTCAACAAAATTGTTTAAGCTATGCGGACTCGCTTGATTCCTATAAAAATTCTAGCTGCTGCATGTGTGGCAGCATCTCAGGTCTCAACATTCTACACACGGTTTTTGACAGGCCTCAATGAAGAAGCAGTAACATTCATTTATATTGATCGTCTCACACAGTAACAATCATTTACACGCACTAATTATTCCAAGTATATAATTTAATAGCCAAGATAGACTTTTTCCAGGTACTCAACCCATGGCATATTTCTGAGTCCAGGTTCGTGCAAGATTCTCGTACTTGAGCTTATCAGTCTTGCACAAATGAGCAATCTCTGGAACAAGCGGATCGTCCGGGTTGGGATCAGTTAGCAGGGAACATATTGAAAGCAAAACCTGCATTCATTGCATTTTAATTAATTATCATTAATAACATCATGGTGTTCTACTGATTATTAAGAAATCTGTTTCTCATATATATATATATATATTTAATGAGTTAACACCTTCGATATGGTGAGTGCAGGGCTCCACTGATCCTTGAGAATATCTAAACAGATACTCCCATTGTTATTGATATTTGGATGGAAAACTTTGGTCTTAAAAGCAACCTGCCAATTTGAGACAACACACACACACACACACACACAAGAACGCAGATGATCAATATTAACTTAACAAGTTTTAATATTACTTTGCATATATATATATATATATATTACCTTTGGAGGTTTAAAAGGGTAATCAGGAGGGAAATTGATTGCAACATGAAAAATACCACCAGCATATGGACTATCAGTTGGGCCAATGATGGTTGCTTGCCAACGGAACAAATCTTCTGCTAGAGGACCTAACTTGGTCGAAACAAAAATTATATGTTACAGAGAAATAATTGAAGTAAATATTAAAAAGATTTGCTGCAGTTTTATCATATGTACCTGCGCTGCATGAACTTGGGGGGTCGCTCTGCAAATCCCTAAGCTCCTTGATAATTCTTTTCGAAGCCATTAGGCAAGTTTATGAAGAAAACTGCACCCCCTTATTTTTTTTTAACAAAGAAAAAAAAAACTGTGAAATATTTTCGTTTTCAAGTTAGAGAGGATTGAATAGAAACCTGGATATACTTGGTAAAGGGTTATTTCATGGTTTATATAGCAAGTGAGCGAGATATTGGTGTGGTCCAATCAAAGGCTCTATCAGGGATTATATTGCTAGTGGGGATGCATACAGCCTTACCTGATGGTATAAATTCTTCGATAGTAATATGAAAAGAATCCACAATTTTCTATTTAAATCAAGTTTCTAATTCGAAAGATGATCTCTTTTGCAATTCCAGTACTCCATCAAAGAAAATTGTCATTGGTTAAGAACATGCGGATTTGGTAACATGATGGTTATGTGGAGGACATGAATGAATTAGCAACAGGAGCTGTTGTTGGCCACCTTTGTAAATATGTATTATGCACTGATAAGACATCACCAACACTACTTACAAGATAATGGACTCTGGATTCATTTTACTTCACATTACGCAATGATGGGTTTAGAGTCCGTTTGATTTTGCTTCTTAAGAAGTGCTGCTGCTGCAAAAGCACCTATTTCATTGTGCTTGCTTCGTGGTGAGGACGCATTCGAACCTCTCACATAGAACCCGCAGTATTATTATATTTGAACTCTTTCTCTTCTCTTCTGACATTCCCTCTAAACTATTTTTCAGCTCTTTTTTGGTTCTTAATTCTTATAAACTCTAGGGTTCCAATAATATTCACCAATACCTTTTGCTTTTTATCGATAACTACCTCTGAAGTTGAGACCGCAATGGGAAAGCAACGTGCTTTGTAATTTGTGATCACTCAGCTGTGCAAAGCACCCGCGCTCTTATTTGGTAGGTAAATTGTCCTTAAGGTTTCAGCTTAAACTTGTTTCGATTGATAGTAATGAAGATGAAGCACAAACGTGCCATCAAAGCCATGGAATACATAATAGCCACATCATCAATTCCATTCCCACATATCATAAACTTCATTGGCAAATCGAAATAAAGTTGCTTTTTCCACAATGGATGTGCTGAGGTATCCAAATCCAACGGCATGTGAAAATCCCACAAATATCAAACAATATGACGGGTGCGCTACATTCAGCCACCACTCCATATCATGATAATATTCGTGCCTAGCCAAAAATTGTCAAGCATCCAGGCCAATCCGCCGCTGTTGATAACATAAATGCCAGGAAACCTGCTGGTGATGGCCAGTTTTGCCAAAAATATGTGCCAAGAAAAGAAAACTCTTTAAGGCGGTTCATTTGCATACATTGGCAGCTCCAAAATGCTATTCCGCTGAGGCATTTCTGATTTATAACGTTGTGCTCATTTCCCATGTCTCAGTTGAATTTCATATCATACCCAATTTCTTTTACAGGGTAAGAGAAGCTGATGATAATAATAATAAAGAAAGATCATGAAGATATATGGAATTTAATTGGAAAACCTAGCTGGGTTTTTTCAAATTTGTATGCAAAAAATGCAATGCAGAAGACACGGCCAAGCCTTTAAAACAATACAAAGTTATATTTAGTACGTCCTTGCAAGGAAACGTTGTTGTTCTTCTAAGTGGGAACTGGGAAATTCCAATCTTTTTAATACAAAATGCATATTGAATCGGGGAGTCAACAAAAGGTGTGCAACAATGTAATGCATTTCCAACAATTAGAGCCGATCACAACAATTCCAAGAAAGCAATACAAAAACCACCCGATGATTCACAGAGAGATTCTCATAGTTTGTCAATTGAGATTTCTTCAAGAGCAAACGAAGAGAGATGAGGGAGAATTTGAGAATGAGGGTCATAATCTCTTTACACCTAATTTCAATCACAATATAGAGCAGGCCTTTTGTGCTTTATTCTTTTTCTTCTTCGTCTTTGGTGGTTGGAGGACAACTCTAATGGCTGCATCAAATACTGCCTTCACATTCTGCAGCAACAAAAACCATTGGATCCTTAAATTAGAATCTATAACAACAAACATGAAGCATGAAAATGTTCAACATACAAATATTACCTGCTGGGTTTTTGAACTGCATTCAATGTAAGCAGGTGCACCAATCAGCTTCCTCAGCTCCTCCCCCTATTAAGGGTTATAAATCAGAATACTGAAACTAACAATTTTTGTGCAATTTCTCAACCAGGAAAAAAGAAAATAATGTGAAGCTGAAAATCTTTACCTGAGCTGTACTAATGGGCACAGCACCTGGATGATCAATGAAGAACTGCTTATCATCCCGAAGATCTGGTTAATTCGACATCATAAAACAATTAGTATTAGTTAGAATCATTTGGTACATACCCTTACATAGTCCACATACAAAATGAGGTCAGTCCCAATAACTAAGATAAAAGTAAAAAAAGATAACCAGCCACAGTATTGGCTTCAGGCTCTTGAACAAAACATATGTTGGCACATGCAGAATAAAAGATAATGACCAAAAGTTAATTTATTTATTTATTTTTTGGGTTTTGTTTTTTTGGGGGCGTTGTGGTTGGGTTGAAAAGGAAATAAAGCAATGACAGAACTCCTATAACATCAATTTTGACACACTGAAAAACATGCAATCTGTAATGTCAAGGCCTATAAAAGAACTTGAGAAAAAAAAAAAATTAATGATCTAGGTAGGACATCCCTCCTCTACCAATAATTCTCTATACCTCTCTCATACAGACACACTCAATTGATTACTGATATTTGAAGGCATAATTTTAGACGAGGAGATTGTTTAGACATTTGAAAGATTTGTTACGAAAGAAAATGTTATAAAATAAGCATCAATATCCATTAACAATTGTGTGTAATGGTTATGTACCAATTATTTTGCCCATGATCCACACGATATAAAAATATCCATGGACACTGAAAAGTCCAGCAAACATAGAAGGGGGTAAACCAGACAATATGTTCCTTGGTAAACTTGCATAATATGCATTTTGCTCAAAATTAAAACCAAAAGCAATTACCATAAAAAATCAGTGAAGATCTGTATTAGAAACAATTGACGTACAACTAGCCATCAAAGCTTCAGAGGATGCTAAGCTAATTTAACTTAAATGAGATCATCATAAACTCAAATTGTATAACGGAAACAGTGGACTAAACAACAAAGTCAAAATCATATTACACATATCTGAAAAAAATGGTTTATTCAGATTCTTTAAGAAAATACTTCATTTACAGAAGCTAACAGACAGCAAATCAGTAGCGACAATTTGAACATAAGAAAACCTCACCAAGCTTTGTTCCAACAAGAATTATTGGCACACCAGGTGCATAATGTTTCAACTCTGGAATCCACTGGAGACAAAGCCAAAAAGGAATTCATCAACATGTCATCCACAGATTGTATCTCTCAAGTTGGAGAAAGAAAACAACATTGAATTGAGTAAGCAGAACAAATACTCACCTTCTTGGATACATTTTCATAACTTGCTTTGCTAATAAGAGAGAATGCAAGAATGAAAACATCTGCACCACGGTAACTTAAAGGTCTTAATCTGTTATAATCCTCTTGTCCTGTTCATAAAGGGGAAAAAACAAAAAAGGATTTAGCCCCAGAAACAGAACTCTAAATAAATTTTGCAAATGGAAAAGGGGGTAGATTTAATGTTACCGGCAGTATCCCATAACCCAAGATTAACAGTGCTCCCATTGACAACCACATTTGCACTGAAATTATCAAAAACAGTTGGCACATAATCCTGTTTCCCACCAAAACAAAAACTTAATCACATTATGCATCATATATTTCCAAAAATCCTGTTCCAAAATAACATTAACACAATATCCTGGCATTTGTTTCTCATTGCCTGTGTTCAATAAAAGTTAAGAGAAAAAACCAGAATCTTCATAACTCATCATTCATTCATTCCTAATCTACCAACTGTATTAGATACCACAACATTGGGGATAAATTCTAAACCAACCATCAAAAATAACATCACAGCAACCATCTTTCGTTAAAAAATCCACACATATTCCCCAATTCCTATAGAAAATGGCCTGAAAAGATGAAACTTTACGAAGTATTCCTGATTTAGAAAAAGCCCTCTATTGCCAAATTTCAAAAAGTTTCCATCTTTGACATTCCCCCAAAACGCCAACATTTAAATACACAGTTAACGAGAAATAAAGAACTAATAAGTTTCCTTTTTTGGAAATAAAGGGAGGAATTTTACCGTAGGGAAAGTGTTGCTGGTGTAAGAAATCAGCAAACAAGTTTTACCCACAGCTCCATCGCCTACCGTCACGCACTTAATAAACCTTGATGCGCTCATTCTTTTCTTCTTTTATTTTTTTTTTTAATAAAGAAAGTGGCCTTTTAATTACCAAAATATAAAATTTCAGAAAAAAGAACAAACAACCCTCAGATCCCAACACCTGAGGAGAACCGCGATCGCAAACGTAACTTCAATTAGCCATCATCTGTTGAGTGAAAAAACAAAGGCAAATTTCAACGAAACCCTAGAAAATTTCACCACAAAAAAAAAGAAAAAAGAATCAAGAAAATACAAAGAGAGCTGAAGCGACGAAACGACGTCGGGGAGGAGGGGAAGGACCAGTTGAGTGCGATAATCGATCAAAAAAGAAAAAAAAAAAAAGAAAAAAGAAGGAAAGTAAAATTTTGGAAATGAAGAGGGAGGAGGTGAAGATTGAGAGAAAATGGTAGAAAAGGAACCTTGTTTCGGCCGGGAAATTATGCCGTTGAAGCGTTCGTTGAGCGAACCAATCTTCGCCAACAAACTCGTTTCCTTTCTTTTACTTTGCCTTTTATTATTTGGCCTTTTTCTTTTTCTATTTGAACGACCTTTCCGGAGATTCGGCCACGTGTTACTCCCGATCCGATCCGATTCAACTCGGGTTCGCTTTTTCTTTCGCTTTTCTTCTGTTTTAGTAAACAGTCGTTGTCTGTAATAATGTCCCCATAATTTTTTTTTTTAAATAACAAAATCCTCCTTAGTTTTTCTTTTGTTTAAAATTTTTTTAATTTTTGCTTACGCTCGGCTGGGTCAGGGTTACTGTTGTTAGGAACGAGCTCGAAATCAATATTAAATTTATAGACATATTTATTATTATTGTTGTTGTAAATTACGCAGAATAATTAGGTATTTATCTATTTAAATAAGAGAGAAAGAGATGATCAGGGGATGTTTATATTTTGTTGACAAGTTGGTTAGATTAAATCATATGATTGGTTAAGGCGACCCACTCACATGGTAGTGGATTTGAAAATTTGTGTGGGCATGTCGTGGTGTTAGTGAAATAATTTTGTTAATTAATGCGCTTTTAATGAGTTTATAATTTAATTTAATATATTTTGATTAATATTATATATTTTAATTTTTTTTATTTTAAATAATTATTTTAAATTATATGTATTTATTAATTAATTAATAAGATAATATAATTAATTCACTTTAATTTTAAATAAATGTCACATCATTTGAGATAATTATTTAAAATAAAAAATTTAAAATATATAATATTATTAATATATTTTTAGGTTATAAAATATAAAAGGATAAATATATCATCTTGTTCTTTAAAATATCTTTGTATTTGTTCTTAAGATTTAGTTAAGTAATTTTTAAACAATTTTCTACAGCTATTTATAAAAAAAATTCTAAATATATAAATAAATATATATTACAATGATTTTTTTTTTCTCACATGTGGACATTGGCAATTGCTCTTTCATTTTCTCTCTGTCCCATTAATTTATAATATGGTAAATTTTTATCAATCTATGTCTTAATTGTTGTCATGATATGTGTAATACACATATCAACAGGTAACAGATTATATAAAAGATAGCACCTCGTTACTTATTCTTTCTACCAAATAGAAGTTTTTCACCATTTGATCAGTGTAGTTTGTTTGAGATAAGGTCAACAATTGTCAAACAAATAGCTGCGTCTCTTTCATGATCATGAATAACACCAACCACAATTTGTGCATTGTTTTATAAGCAAAACAAATCAGAAATTGTATTTTTTTTTTTATTTTTAAATTCTGATTTATGTTATTAATTTTTAATCCGTAAATAAAGAAAACACTGATGCCACGTGTTGATACACTAGAAATACAAATCGTTACTCGCCTACACCGAATTCCTGTTAGATGATTGGACTTAGTCAGCATCCAAATGAAGCACCTTAAATTAGTAATGTAGCAGTGGTGAAATGAAAGAAGAAACCTGAACCAAACGATGAAATCAATTTAAAAGCAAACATTTTATTGTACTCAACGCAAGCAATTTCTCCGAAATATACTCTTAAGCCTTAAAAGATTTTCACTTCACTGTTTCTAACACTGTCACTACAATTCAGCACATTCTAGCTCCATGAATGCTGCAAAACGACTTCACTGATTCTGACTGAAACCCATATTCAAAGTTTTGATTGAACATACAATCTGTTCAGCTTCTGTTGAGTAGTGACACACTAATAGTACCACTATGTCAGTACCAGGTCGAGTGCTGCTACCGGCACTTATTTGTTTGTTGATGATTTCAACGGACGTTCACGGAGAGAAGCTTAAAAGGAGTGTAACATACGATGGTCGATCTTTGATTGTCAATGGTAGAAGAGAGCTTTTCTTTTCAGGTTCAATCCATTACCCCAGGATGCCACCTGAGGTGCTTAATTTTATTTCAGAATCATGCATGGATATACTATGCCTCATTTTATGTGTGTGTTTTGGTTATGTTAATGTGGTTGCTTGCTTGATTAATTTTGTACTTAGATGTGGTGGGGTATACTGAAAAAAGCTAAAGCTGGAGGATTGAATGTGATTCAGACTTATGCTTTTTGGAACATTCATGAACCAGAGAAGGGCCAGGTAACATGTTAGTGATAGTTAATAAATTGGGAAGCTGTTCTTGTCTTTGCAACTGGTATCGTTTGTTATAAGCCACTGTGTTTTTACATTTTCTTTTTCCGGAGTTTGCAGTTCAATTTTGAAGGAAACTATAATTTGACCAAATTTATCAAGATGATTGGTGATCTGGGTATGTATGCAACACTTAGGGTCGGGCCATTCATTGAGGCGGAATGGAACTACGGGTATGGCTCTGGCTAAAGTTTTCTAAATTTTAATTAAAAATCCAATTTTGCAGTGAATCTCCTGCAATGAGCACGCATGCACTCAGTCTGCTTGATCAAATGTTATCTTTGCAGTGGATTTCCCTTTTGGTTGAGAGAAGTTCCAAATATTACGTTTCGATCTGATGATAATCCACCGTTCAAGGTAATCATCAAGCTAGTTGCATAGTTTGATTTAGACTGAACAGATGGCTCCATAATTGGCTGTTTTCCTTATGCAGTACCATAAGAAAAAGTTCACGAAAATGATTATAGACATGATGAAGAATGCCAAGTTATATGAATCTCAGGGAGGTCCTATCAATTTATCACAGGTTAAGTTCCCCTAAAATGGACACGAAAAAAACTATGCATGAAGATTATTGATATCTTGAACCTATGATATAATAGTTTCTTCATTTGTTTGTGCAGGCTGAAAATGAATACAACACTATTCAACTTGCATTCAGGGAACTAAGAACTCGGTATGTCCATTGGGCAGGAACTATGGCTGTGGGACTAAAAACTGGAGCTCCATGGGTGATGTGCAAGCAAAAGGATGCCCCAGATCCAGTGGTAAGCCTCTGTTCTTAAGCCCAGATGACTTAGTACTCATTATCCCTTTATGCACTCAAATTTACTGGAAAATTTAATGGACAAAATATATATGGTTTAAGTGCAGATCAACACATGCAATTGGAGAAACTGTGGAGATACTTTTACCGGTCCAAATAAACCAAGCAAGCCTGTGTTATGGACAGAGAATTGGACTGCTCAGTAAGTAACTAGCTACATTCCTTGAAAATGCATCCATATGCTAATTAAGTGTGGTTTCTTGTTCATTTTTATCCTGTTTGATTGTACCCACTCACAAAACAATGTGAATAGAAAAATGTAGCAGAAAATGTTAGGATTCAATTTTCTTGCAATGGACAAATTTTCACGAGTCAACTGATGTTTTATTTCCTTCGAGTTGCCCAGAAAGATACTTTATTCAAAGGGGATTGGTTGGTATTACAGGTACAGAGTATTTGGCGATCCACCATCTCAAAGGTCGGCCGAAAATCTTGCTTTCTCAGTTGCTCGTTTCTTCTCAAATAATGGTACTCTTGCAAACTATTATATGGCATTCAACTTCAAGACCATTTCAACAATTGTCATGTATTAAGAGTAGCCAATCAAGTCAAAAAAGTTTCTACTCTTCCTATAATTCTTCTTATATTTTTCTTGACAGTATTATGGTGGAACAAATTATGGAAGATTGGGTTCATCTTTTGTAAGTTATAAGCTATGCAGTTTGTGATCACCAATTTGGAAGTTGAATATACTTCATTCATTTTTAAGTGCATTCACACAAATTTTTGCTTCTCACTAGAGAATTTTATATTCTGAGTCCCGGCATGCTGAGGGAACCAAAATGGGGTCACCTGCGAGACTTGCATTCTGCTTTGAGGTAGTGTAAGAAAGCTTTGCTTTGGGGGAAACTTTCTGTTGAGAATTTTGGTCCGAATCTAGAGGTATTCCTCTTCATAAAGAAAATAAAAGTTGTGATTTCTAAAACGAACTAAGCGATTACTTCTTGCAGGCTCATATTTATGAACAGCCTAAAACTAAGGCTTGTGTTGCATTCTTGAGAAAACTAAGGCTTGTGTTGCATTCTTGAGCAACAACGACTCTAGGACACCTGCTACATTAACTTTCGGGAGCTCCAAATATTACCTTCCCCAGTACTCTATAAGCATCCTCCCTGATTGCAAAACTGTTGTCTAAATATTCGAATGGTAACACTCCATCCTTTTCGAGTACAGTGTTGGAAATTTAAGTTTCCAAGTTCTCTAAAAGAAAACCTTTTTTTAATGGTATACAACATAGCTCAAGACACTACCAGAAATCAAAAGCAGCCAACAAAGATCTTCGGTGGGAAATGTTCATAGAAGATATTCCAACTCTTAATGAGACTTGGATCAAATCAGCATCTCCGCTGGAACAGTGGATTGTGACAAAGGACACTACTGACTATTTGTGGCACACTACTAAGTATACAAGTCTTAACTGATATTTCAAGAGATATGCTTTCATTTTTCTCACAACTGTAATTGACATTTTGTTCACAGCATTTCATTGGATCGCTTTCACTTACCTTTTCCGGAAAACATTCTCCCAGTCCTTCAAATTGCAAGTCTTGGACATATGATGCTTGGATTTGTAAATGGACACTACATAAGTATTCTTTTCTATGAACTCTTGCAATGTCTAATGAGTTTCAGGATTTGTAGCAGAAATACAAATTTCACGAGATAAGAACCCAAAAAAGTTGCTTTTGCATTTTGTCTGTAGTAAGGGGCAATGGATTCTCATTCTTGTAATACAAATTCCAAAGAATTGTTTAATTGTATCTTGAATTTTTCATGGGGATTTACTTGTTTAAACTTGTCATAAGGAACATTGTACATGTAGTCTAATTAGAAGCTGCAACTGCTACGGCCTCCAATCGTTTTGTTCATTATCTACTCACCATACGCTGTTTGACAGGATCTGGACATGGAAACAACATAGAGAATAGCTTTGTCTTTCAGAAACCAATAATCTTGAAGCCTGGAAGCAACTACGAATATCACTTCTGGGTGTCACAATTGGTCTTCCGGTAATAATTGTAATTTCCAGCGTCCGCCTTTCAGCTCTGGATTTTCATTTTTTCCCTAATGAAATAAGTGGGAACTGTTAAATCTTCTTGCAATCGTTAGGATAGCGGAGTCTACTTAGAGCGTAGGTATGCTGGAACTCGAACTGTAGCAGTCCAAGGTCTCAATACTGGAACCCTAGATGTTTCCTACAGTGAATGGGGTCAAAAGGTAACCAGCTGTAGTTCATTTTTCACACAAGGCTGCATTTTGAAACAAGGATTGAATTATCAGCTTTGTGCCAGATACAGGTAGGCTTGGATGGTGAAAAAGTTCAGGTTTACACACAGGAAGGTTCTGACAGGGTAAAATGGAATAAAACTAAGGGATTAGGAGGACCACTTACGTGGTACAAGGTACTGCCACAAGCAACCTCTTTGAAACAATTAAATGCAGACATAGAACTAAAATCGGATAGAAAAAAAGTGTAAGTGAAATTATTCTGGATTTCCTAAAAATCATTTTATTTTCCATTTCAGACCTATTTTGATGCCCCTGAAGGAAATGATCCTCTTGCAATTGAGCTAGCTACCATGTCTAAAGGCATGGTATGGATCAATGGTAAAAGCATTGGTCCCTATTGGGTACATTTCCTCTCTCCTATAGTAAAGCCTTCCCAGTCTGTGTAAGCATTACATCGTGTTTACATCAATGTTATATATAAGGAAATATTCTTTAAGCCATATTCCAAGGGCCTTCTTGAAGCCAACAGATAATCTCCTGGCTATCTTTGAGGAAATAGGAGGAAATATAGATGGTGTTCAAATTGTAACTGTCAACAGGAATACAGTCTGCAGCTACATAACAGAAAGTGATCCACCACGTATAAAAAAAAGGAAAAGAGAACAGTGTTATACAAAAAGTTTTTGATGATGCCAGAAGATCAGCTACCTTGATGTGTCCTGACAACAGGAAGATTCTCGGTGTTGAGTTTGCAAGCTATGGCAATCTGTTTGCTGTTTGTGGTAATTACATTCTTGGAAACTGCAGCGCACCAACAAGCAAGAAAATTATTGAACAGGTTTGCTATCTCTCTCTAATCTGTGCACATAGACACTTTCATTTTACTGCTTTTTAGCTAATTGGTTTTTCTCGTTATTGAGCATGCAGTACTGCTTGGGAAAAAACAGATGTGCTATACCATTTGACCAGAATATTTTCGACAAGGAGCGAAAGCTTTGTCCGAATGTTCCTAAAAATCTGGCTATCCAAGTACAATGTGGTGAGACGAAATAGAGCCCTGGTTAGGTTTGCCATTTAGGAGTTTCGGACAGGGCTGTAGAAGTGAGGTTTTGTGGTGACCTGTAGGTTTAAACTTACATAACAAAACCAACCTCCCTTCAACTCATCTACATGTGCCAAGTCATACTGAGTATCAAAAAGCTTTATTTGTCATTTTTTGGTTTCCTTCTAGTGGTTTAATAAGAGATGTTATTGGTTTGTAGAATTGAATTGCAAACAGCGTTAGGTTCAAAAGAGTGGTTTAACATTTTTGGTTTCCTTCAACTCATCTGCATGTGGCAAGTCATACTGGGTATCCAAAAGCTTCATTTGCCAGTTTTGGTTTCCTTCTAGATGTTAGGTTCTTGTTTTTCACTGTTTAGTTTAGTTCAAACAATTTAGAACATTATACTAAAGAAACAAGCAAGCAAATCTAATCCATTTTGGAATATGGATCGAAATTTTACCCAAAAAGGTACCCAACTGTTTGCTTCAGACAGAATTCTTGGACCCAATGCTCCAAGCAGAGTTTTGTCTATTGATCTGAATGGGGCTCAGTTACTTACTTAGCATTTAGCCCATCTCCGGAAATGTCTCAAATTTCGTTAATTCGATTACTTGTCTGTCAAGCCGAAAGATAAATACTGCAGCATTGTTTAAGCAACTGAATTGGAAAATGATGTTAGAAACTGTACAGAGTGGCTCATTGAAGCACCAGATTGTTGCCCGCTTTTTACCATGAAAGTATGAAAATCTCAAGCCTTGATTTGTCCAAACGATTGTTATTGCACACCATTCAAAATCAATAAAAGATCTTTCTAATAGAATTGAAACCAAGGTACAATGGAAAAAACAATGAAGCTGAATCGGTAAAAGAAAAAGAGAGGTTTTTATTGACCATGTGCCATAATTTCTAAATTAAACCATATAAATTACAGCCGGTGGTATTTACTTTTCACCATAAAACTTATCAGAGTGCGAAGACATCGTAGCACTGTTAAGAATAGTGGTCTGACCTCAAAATACATTACACAATGATCTAGTATGAAATGGGGAGTAGCTCTCAACAAGAGCTCAAACACAGATCTGAAATCAGGACTTGCAAAATGCGTGGAGTGTTTCATCCAGGGCCTTCCTATCATAATCGCCTGTAAAAACACAATTGCCTAAAGGACCTTTCAAAAGGATAAGCCTTAGTAGTCCATCAGCGACCTTCTTATCGACCTGCAATATCAAAAGGGTACAAATATATTAAAGACGAGACAGAAGAGTTTGTCCTTTAAAGAATGATGGCAAACTAAATGTCTTACCGCCATTATAGACTTGAACATTTCTACAGTCATGGTGTCTGGTGGTGCAGTAGGTAACTTAGCCTGTTGCGAGATGTTATGCACACGTTCAACAATAGAATCATCAATCCAACCAAGCCGGTAAGACATGTCAACGGCCATGACCTGAGAAGCAACATACAGTTAAGTAACAGCGTAAAACAGGGAACAGATATGACAAGATGAAACACAAATGAAGAATATGCTAACCGTGCCAGCTGCAACAGCTTCTCCATGAAGCCACTGCCCATATCCAAACCCAGTTTCGATGGCCTGATAAGACATGCCACATGATGAGAAGCAGTTGATCAAGGATCTTTTAGCTAGAACAGAATACCACAAAGTCAAAGGTAGAATGAAATAGAAAAGTTCATATATTACAGTTCAAGTATATGAACCAGCTGACAAGCTAGCTTTGATGTCATAGTAACATATATGCGCATTAGTACTAGCCTACACAAGATGGCAATCTAATACAACAGGCTGGTCTTGCAAGCTAAAAGGTTATTTAATTAATAGACCAAATAAATATGATCCAAGTTATATAATCTAATATAAAACTTACATGACCAAATGTCATGTGTCTCTTTTCAGTTAAATCAGACTTTAGGGGATTGATACTGTTTTATTTGATTGATTTTGGGTGGATACCTGGTCCACTACTAAAGTTTAATATGTCAATTACATTTTAACACAAATACTCATAGTTTTCTAACCCAAAAAAAAATAATAATAAAACTTACATGACCGAATGTATGACCCAAGTTTAGTGTTGCTCTTAGTCCACTCTCCTTCTCATCCAAGGATACAACCTCAGCCTTATTTTCACAAGATCGCTTTATAGCATAAGCAAATGCACTTGGATCCCTGCAATGGGCCAGTCCCAAAATATTCAACAACCAATAAAACCATTCAAAATATAAGAAAGCTCGGTTGACTGGAAGAGATTAGGAAGGGGTTATGCAATATCATATTCCTAAAGCATTAAAAATAGGAATATTTAATCTGAAATAAGTTCAAACATGCCATCCTCTTGTTCCTTGTCTTTCAAATCTTATCAGTTAAGATAACAAACATCACGCCCATTCTTAATGTATAAGAACGCATTAATAATTTTCATGGTCAAACTTATACCTTGCCATCAATTTATGCATATTTTGCTCCTGCCATTCAAAAAATTCTGCATCCCTGATAAGCCCATACTTGATAACCTCTGCAAGTCCTGATGCCAGTTCCCTGTCTGGCAATGTATTTAACGTGTCAGTGTCGACAAGAACGCACTGAGGTTGGTAGAAAGCGCCGATCAAATTCTTGCCAAGGCGGTGGTTTATGCCAGTTTTGCCTCCAACAGAAGAATCTACCTATTAAGAATTTTTGAAATTGAAAGATAAGAAAATGTTAAAGAAAAAGACAAGCAAAAGAAATAGTGGAAGACAGTTGAGAGCATTAAACAAAAAAGCATGATTGAAGACGCAAAAATATAGTAAAAAGGTCTTGGGTAGTAAAATACCTGTGCCATAACAGTTGTAGGAATTTGAATGAAATTAACACCACGAAGGTAAGAGGCTGCGGCATAACCACACATGTCACCAATAACACCACCTCCAAGTGCAACAAACGTAGATCGCCGGTCCAACCGTGATTCAATGGCCTTGTCAAAGACTTTCATGAGAGTTTCCTATAGGTACAAAGTACTTTGGTTAGTTCATGGCA
This sequence comes from Murraya koenigii, assembly GCA_025617385.1. Lineage (NCBI taxonomy): Eukaryota > Viridiplantae > Streptophyta > Magnoliopsida > Sapindales > Rutaceae > Murraya > Murraya koenigii. The sequence goes on from CM046813.1 coordinate 35,241,356, forward strand.
ACTACCAAAGTAATGCAACAATGAAATGATAGCCGAAACCTTAAAAAAGAACCTACCATGTTCTTGTACTTCTCGCCATCTGGCAAAATCACATTCTCAACTGAAACATTTGGATTCCCTCTTGTCAAAGCATCAGTAACTTTATCCAGGTACAGTGGTGCAACTGTGTTGTTAGTAACCACAAGAACTCTCTTTCCTTGAACATGCCTACAATACAAACAGTTATTTGATATAAGCAAGTGAATATCAGAATACCCAAAAACTTATACTAATCACCTAGGAGAACCTTACATAGTTTATACAATAGTGCTTTCAGTGTCAGCAAAAAATCTATTTCTTTTTGTTTTTTGATTCTGACTGGAAGGAAAAAAATATTTTGCAAATCAGTTACTACTTTGAGTTCTCTTTGAAGAACTACTTACTATTTGTTTCTTTTACAAAGCAGTTTGGACAAAATGATACACTAGCCAAATCGTTCTTTTTTCTTTTAATATTTATTCTAGTTAACTGACAAAATCAATTTTGAAGTCGAGGAACACTTGATATGTGCTTTTGTAAAAGCAATGTCTGAATTGGAAATGATCTTGAAATGTAGATGGAAGAGACACGTTGCTCAAAAAAAAAAGGGAAAAAAAAACTATGACACAGCACTTACAAGTGCGCCCTTAATTTCATGTTAAATTACCAGACGTAGTCAAGGAGGAAGACCGTAAAATTTAGATTTTTATAGCATATCGAATGTGTAATCTAGCTCGTTGTAATTAAATTCCTACTCCCATCAAAAGTCAAACAAAATTTTCAAAGACTTAAACGAACCTAAATCGAAATGAACAAACTTTACACAGTGAAATGTTTAAAAGCAATACTTTTGGAGCAGATCGGGATGATCCAGAAGTCCGGATCCGATATAAATCGGGTAACTCCGATGTCCCAAGTCCACCTCAACAATCGTAGGAGCTTCACTAACCGTTTGATCCATAATCGAAGCCGCACTACTCGCGTATATCCTGCGATTCACCTTATACGCACCGAAGGTGAAACCGCCGCTCCGTTTCAACTCAATAGAAGCCGGTGCCGAGGGCGGAGACTTAAGCGCAATCGTGTTAGGGCTGCGAAACCAGGTACATAACTCGAGCTGTTTGGAGGCGAGTTTGGATGACAGCGAAGAAGAGAATGAGTTGGCCGTGGATAATGCCATGGATCGGTTCGGGTCCGGGAATTGGTTCGGTGATTTTGTGTTTGGTGAGTGGATTTGAATTTAACATTGTGTTTGAGCCGTGGAGTTTTGTCGAGAAAGAGAAGGATGAGAATCAGAGACGTGACGGGGTTGGTGAGGAATGGCGCGATTGTGCGCCGTTAATTGACGGACTAGTGGGTTCTGCCGTTCTGTTATGCGAGAATTTGTGAAAATAGCAGTTGTTCTCCTGAGGAAAACGCTTTCTTCGCATATACCTCGTTTTATCATGGGATGATGTTTATATTCACTTTAAAAAATATTTTAAGTATTTTATTATTATATATATTTATTTATTAATTTTTAAAAATATTTTTTATACACTTAAAAATATAAAAAATTATTTACTTAATTTTTTAAAATTAATTATCTTTATTTATTTTAAACACTAATAAAAATATTATACACACTTAATCACAAATCAAAAATATCAGCATCATTTTCAACTACTGCCAATTCATCATTAACATCTGGTGCATTGATGTTTACTATCAAATTCTTTGGCTTGTCAGTGAATCCATAAGTAGCCTTGCTTCGAGCAGTGAGAACCGAAGTGAGTGTCCTGTCATTCCTCCTCAAGAACCTTTTCTTTCAGCTCTGCTCCCAACAGGTTTGGTATTTTCATTTTTAACCTCCGCTTCTTTGACATTATGTTCTTCTTCAGAGGTTATCATAACTAAGTCATTGTCGTTGTTTGCATTTTCAGACGCCTTTTTTTGAGGTTCTGCTGGCTTCTTCGCAATTCTACCCTTCTTGATAGCTGCTTGTCCCGGGGGCCGCTCAAGCATTCACTGATCCCGTGACATGCTGCTACGCTGTCATCAACCACTATGAGCTTGTTCTTCTCTGCCGCTGCTTGCGGTTGTGCCTGAAAACTCCTTGTCAAAGGCGAGACATCAAAATAATAATAATAATAACAATAGTGATAAAAAATATTGGGGAGAGGAACAAGAAGGAAAATAATTGATCGTTGAAGATTATTTGTGTTATAACTAAAAAATTAAAAAGATCACATATACTTTATTAAAATTAAAATCTTCGCCTATTGAGTTTTTTTTATCTAAATATTCATTTAAGTTATTTGAAATAAAAATCTAAGAGTCCAATAAGAAAATTAAACATTAATTGTAATATGTTAAATGAGTGTTTAGAATAATATTATTATATAAGTAATAATATAGTAATAAATTATTGTATAAATTAATGTAAATATTATTTAATTTGTTTGATTAAAAATTTTTTAATATATAATATTATTTTATATTTTTATTCAACGTATGAATTTATATCACATCAATTTGTATAAAATAAATTTGTACAAAAATTTATAATTATATGCTGACTCATATTATATATGCTCATGATAAAATATTCTTAACAATAATTTATATCATTAGTATTTTTATAATAATTTTTTTTTACAAAAATATGAATATCCAGAGTAATTAAAAAAATGCATATAACCCCACCCTTCATTATATTATTCGTTCAACGCGAGAGTAACGGATTAGCAATTAAAGATTTGTGAGAATGAAAAATGTTGACTTATTAAAATAATGCTTTTCACACCCATTAATATCTTTATAAAACCCATTTTTTTATCATAATCCTATTATTATTAGAGAAAATTACATAAAATTATATAATATAAAGTTTATTTTATTAATTTTACCTATAGATCATGAATCCTACTATATTTAAATCCTAATTTATGATGTAATTAATTTTTTTATAAACTTAAAATAACTTTTAAACAAAAAAGAAATAAATACCCAATAGTAAAAATATTTTTATGAAAATAATGTTTTTAATTTAATTAATATCTTTTGAATAATAATAAAATATAATTAAAACTCTATCGTAATTTTTTAAGTTATAAATATGAAAATTAGGGTTTCGTAAGAGTTATAAAGGGTTGTAAGCACAATTGAGAAAGCTACTGGGCTGAGCAGACTAAAAAAACAATTATGGTATAAAAAGGTCAGTCAAAGTTATTGGGCCTATAAGCTCATAGGGCTTAATACTTCTTTGGATAAGATATAAGTGTCCGTCAATTCAAACTTGAGGCAGAAATGAATCGTACGGTACAGATTATTGATTCAATAAATGAATGATGTTCTGTCGGTACATCATAGTACATCATATCTTTACACTTCCCGTACGCTTCTCCCATACGCGTTCTCATAAAATCACTTAACAAAAACCCCAGCATTTTCCCGCGAAATTTCCCTCCATAAATACCTTTATTCCGTTTGCAAGCACTCTGTTACTCTCCCGTCCGTAAAAAATCCTAAAATTTAGGGTTTCTTTTGAATACAGGTTACGATGGGGGAGGAAAACGAAGTAATTGTAATTTCGTCCGACGATGAAGAGTTTGATCTTTCATTGAGTTTAAATCGAGGCTTGGGGAAGTCAAAAACGACGTCGTTGGTTACTCTAACAAACCCTAGGTCGGCGAAGAAGCCTTGTATGAGAAGTGATGTGGATGAAGTATGCTTTAATGTTCATATATTACTGGTCTTCCTCAACTTTATTTACCTGCGTTTTTTTTTCGAAAATTAAAAAATTGAACTCTAAAATGTAAATTAACTGCCTTTCGGGGGGATAATTGTCAAAGAAGAGTGGTGAAAGTTTCAACTTTTGAGTGACTTTGAAGTAATTGCATATGAGTTCTGACCTTTGCATTGATTGCATTTTTAGATAATTATAAGTAGCTTTGTGATGGGAGGCTGAAATTTGTCTATGTGAAATGCAGATCAGTTTGTCTTTTGAAAAGTTTGATGAAGTTCTTAATGGGTCCAAGGTATCCAATGGTATGCATGTTTTTGTCATTTCTTCTTTTACTTATTGTGATTTTAGTAGAGATTTTAAGTGATAACTTTAATTTTCTTGTTGTTTGGGGAGATCATGAGTAGCATTTATAGTGATTCATATTGTAATTATTGATTCAAGTTTGAATTTTGCCTTGCTATTTCTCATTTATTTATATTTTTGTTTTTTTTGTTTTTTTCACATTTGGCATGTCAAAGTTATATGGGATCCAGAACATGATTCAGCATTGGGAAGTAGGAGCATGCAGCAATTGTGGACCAACAAACACAAACTTTGTCCCTTGGAAGAACCTGTTGTTCAGAAAAAGAATGTTCAACATTCTTTAATTCCCTCAAGATTTGATGGTTTGATTATTCCGAAACATGATTTAGCATTGGGAAGTAGCAGCAGACAGCAACTATGGACTGATAAAAACAAACCTTGTTCCTTGGAAGAGCATACTGTTCAGAAAGAGAATGTTGAACTTTTTTTAACTCCCTCAAGATTTGAAGGTTTTGTCAATCCAGAACATGATTCAACATCAGGAAATAGCAGCACACAGCAACTGTGGGCTGAAAAATACAAACCTCGTTCCTTGGAAGAACTTGCCGTTCAGAGAAAGAAGGTTGATTTTTTTTAACTACACCAAGATTAGAAGGTTTAGTCAATTTATTTTTATATCTTTTTCAAGTTTATATTGCTTGTGAATATCATCTCATCTTTCTTCTTTCTTACTGCAGGTCGAAGAAGTTAGGGCATGGTTTGAGGAAAGATTGGGAGATTTAAAGGTAGTTTATTGTTATGAGCTACTCTTTTTACATTCAAGTTTGTTACTGTCATAAATGAAAAAGAAAATAAAAAACACAATTATTACTTTGAACTTGAAGGAGTGGAGGATAGTGTGTAAGAAACTAATAAGTTTACATCTTGTTGTTTCCTTTTATTTTGGCTTTGGACTTCATCATATTTCATTTACATTGGGAAACTTCATGGTCTTTTATTTGTGATGTACAGGAGGAATTTAGTACTAACGTTCTTGTCATCACTGGGCAAGCTGGAGTCGGAAAAACTGTATGTTGTCTCTCATTTTTGGCATTTTATTTGAAAATATCATCTATTAGGATAAAGGATTGTTCGTTATTGTGTGTAAATATAAACATTGTGTTACTTATAAATGAACCAGTAGGCTTGTGGTTGCGTTGTTTCCCTTTCCTAGTTTATGGATATGTGTTGTGCATAAAAGTGGGACTTGGACTTCATACACTGCAATTTAATTCTGCTCTGTACTTACTACTAGGAAATCTAAGTGCCAAAACAAAACTTAATTGAGAGATGAGCAACAATTTGCATAACACTCAGTGATGTTATTGAACAAACAATGCTGCTTCTTTTGTAGGCAACTGTCCGTCAGATTGCATCTCACCTTGGAGCCAGATTATATGAATGGGACACTCCGACTCCCACAATTTGGCAAGAATGTGTGCATAATTGTAAAACAGGTATCTCAAGTAATATTGTCTATGAAGAATAAAGTTGAGTGGAATGGATGGACCCTTTGAGACTAGGTTTTTATTTTTAATTTTAATTTGATAAACATCATTAAATTAGTTAATTTCTGATGGTGTTCTATGTGGTTCTTGTTTATTGGTCTACTGCTAGGGGTTGAGTACACATCTAAGTTGGATGAGTTTGAGAATTTTGTTGAGAGAATAAGGAGGTATGGTTCAACCTCACCATCCATTCCTGGAGAATCAAAATCAACAGTTATACTTCTAATTGATGACCTTCCTGTGACAAATGGAAGAACTGCTTTTGAAAGACTTCAACAGTGCTTGCTACTCCTTGTGAGATCAACTCATATTCCAACAGCTGTAGTGCTAACTGAATGTGGTAAAGCAGATTCAGCTGATAGCACTGCACAGTGTTTTGAACAGCTTCAGTCAATTCTTGTGGATGCTGGGGCTCGCAAGGTTACTTATTGAAAAGGTGTATTTTTGGATATACAATTATTTTTTAGAAATGCTCATTTAATGCTGCTTTTGGAAAATTGCAGGTGGCTTTTAATCCTATCACTAATGGTTCCATTAAGAGGACTCTTACAAAAATATGTAGACAAGAGCAGTATAGTCTGAGTGCAGAACAGATTGATCTGGTAGCACAAGCCAGTGGAGGGGACATCAGACAGGCAATTACATCTTTGCAGTTCTCCTCTCTGAAACAAGATCCAATGCTTAATTTATCGTTGTCCGTCTCTAAACCCAATTTCTCAGAACAGAAAGCAGATGAGCACAGTGGATTTTCTATCCAATTTGGCAGAGATGAGACACTTTCCCTATTTCATGCTCTGGGAAAATTTCTACACAACAAAAGAGAGACTGATAACTTAGTAAAAATGGGTATGCTGTCATTAAGCTGTTTAAAAAAAATTAAAAATTGGAAGGGATTTCATAACTTCAAAATTTAGTAGTATATGAAGATGGGGATCCTGTGGCTTTCTAATCTTTTGGACAATTATGATACTGCTCCCATATGACCGCAAGAGTTTTCACTTCTGAGCTTATGTTTATATTGTAGATCAAGATGCATTTGTTGTGAAGGAGAAGTTCTCTAGATTACCATTGAAAATGGATGCTCCAGAAAAGGTTCTTTCTCAAGCGCACGGGCAAGCAAGACCTGTTCTTGATTTTTTACATGAAAATTGTAAGTTTTTTATCTACAAATTGCTCTGTAATTATTTTAGCTTTTCTCCTTTCTTCAAGTACCACACTCAAGAGATGCATGCATGCGAGCATGTAATTTGTAAGTTCCATTCTACCTGATGCTACTGCTTTTCCCAACTGTTCTATCATTTTTCATGTAGTCCTAGATTTTATCAGTGAGGATGGAATCGATGATGCTTGGGCTGTGGCTTCATATTTAAGTGATGCTGACTTACTTCTTGCTTCATTCCGAGGAAGGCTGGCGAGATATAATGAGGCAGACAATGTTCTACAATCTGCTGCGGCTTCAGTCGCTGCTCGTGGAGTACTATTTGCAAATTCTCATCCAGTGCCTCCTAGGTGTTTTATTTATACGCTTTAGTTATTTAATTATGAGCAGTGGTATTCATATGGTGATTTGTATCAGCAAGTTCGTTGAACATGCAGGTGGCATGCTATTCGTAAGCCAAAGCTCTGGCAAGTGGAACAATCTTCTCTGCCAAAAAAGGTGGATTTCAAAGTTGTCCCGTTGCATTCAACTTTGATCACTGAAACTGCATTTTCCATTATGTGAAAACAAGTTGTAGTAAAATGCAATTCTAAATAGGGGACTAATTTTGCTCTTGAGAGGAAATTAGCTTGTTTTATTTATAATTTCATCCACTTGCAAATCGTGTTTGACTACTGCTTTGCAAAATAAGGGGAGGGGAGAAGAGATAGAGAGAGAGAGAGAGAGAGAGAGAGAGAGAGATTAGATTTGTTCTCTTTGTAATGAAATAGAATGGTGACCTTTTTGGAAGTGTGTCATATGGAGCTGTGATGTTAACACATCTTTGGAGTACATAAATAGAGTTGCATTGGCATGCATTTAGAACTGGAGTTACGTGCTTAACAGTCTTAACCGTCAACTATTTCCACAATCATCAAAGTAGTTGCTAATTTTATTTAGTAGTGGTGATGGCATCTTTTCGCACTAACTTCAATTGTTACATACATCCTTTTTCCTTACACTTTCTTCGCAGAAGGAGTTGCTAAAGAAGAAGTTTATGGCTTGGGATGGATCAAGCTCAGCTGATGTTTACAATGGATTAAGCTCATCTGATGTTTACAATGGATCAAGCTCATCTGATGTGTCAGTTCTTGCAACTGAGTATGCACCTGCATTGAAATGGCTTGGGAACAGAACATCAGTTGGTCTTGAAGTTCATGAGGTGCCAATTCCTGAGAACAAAACACAAGATGACATTTTTGAGGGGATGAGTTTGGACGACCATGAAAGTATTTCTAATTATGAATCAGAGGATGACTGGATGAGTGAGATGTAGAGTGTTTGAAGATTGATGGTCCATTTGTAAATACTTGATGCTACCGGACACTTGACTATTTTGGGATGCAAAGCGATGTAAATATTTCTCTACTGGAAATCTGGAAGTATCCAGCAATGTTAATCCTCAGAATTAACTGAAAGTACCGTCGGCTGTCGAGTGAGGATGAATTAGTTACATGCTGTTAATGATCTATGTCTCATTGTCTTCTGTCTTTTCAGCATCTATCAGCTTTAGTATTTATTCGGGCATCCAAATGAGCATTTGAGAGCTTGTTTCTTAAAGGAGACAACTTTTAAATATTGACAATTTTGGTAATTCCAGTTTCCTCCCCTGAGGTTTGCCGTATCTCCACCTTGAGAGATTGTATCAGCGTATCTCCACTTTCCTCCTCTGTTGTTAGTATGTAGTTTCATATAAGGTTAGACACAGAAGGCAAGTTAGTAATTGCATACTTTTTTGATTAAATATTCACACAATTTCAAAAGTTTGCACTTTGGAAACTGTAAAGTGAATAGAACATCTAATGTCCATTGTGTAACAACAGAAGCCTGCTTTTTATCCACTGTATTTTCACTCAAAAACTATGCTCTTCTCTATGGAGATCCAAGCCACAAAACTCCGAACCTATTTCAATTCCTCACAAAAATGCTTTGAAGAAATTTGTTGCTGCGCATAACAAAGTGAAGATGAATCAAATCTGAATCGATCACGGCGGATACTGAATTCAAGAAATTGACTGGATGAACTGCCATCAGCGAATACCGGCGATGACCTAGAAACCACCCACTTGCAATGTAGCCGTGAGGCAGGTAACTATAACTTTTCTCCTTTTATGTGTTTTTTTTTTCTTATAAAGGTGATGAGATTAGTTAAAAGTGAATCTGGGTTTGTAAAATGTTGGTCATTGTTATCAATGATGTGGCTTTGTGGAGATGATTTTTGCCCTTTTGTTTTCTTTATAATATCAAATGCATGATCCAAATAGGGTTTAGTTATTTCACTGGAGAAAGATTTTGGAGGCTAAAGATGAGGTAATAATATGAATTTTGCATGCCTTTATTGAGAGCTGAGCGAATGAATCCATGGAGTTCTGTTTTTGGGGAATCTGTTTAGGGCTAGCCAGTTGCTGCAATGATTTTATTGTTGGGTTTTTTTATTATATTTGAAATTGAAGATGGTTTTGAAAAGATTGGTGATAGTTATTGATTATGGTGGTTTGTAGAGATGCTTCTGGTTTTTTTTTTTTTTAACTAAAATTATCTGAATGCATGTTAAAAATTGTGAATTAGAAGATATATACTTTTTGCATTTTCAAATTTTTTAGTCAAGGACTGCACTGTTAAGAGATATTTGGTATGCATTCATTCGAAGTAGAAGAAAATGGATCTTGGTCTTTTTTTTTTTTTGTGGTTATTTATAGTGTCCAGTTCAGAGTTTCTGTCTTTTTTGTGTTGGTTTGCTTATTCTGTTGCTGAGAGTATGAAAATTTAAATGTGTGAAGAACACTTATATTAATTGATGGAGAAAATTTAGATGTGTGATCGGAAGTCACATTAAAAAATAAAGGTTCCTAATATTGAGTATGAAAGCAATTTTTCCTCCTTTCTTAAATTACACAGAGTACGAATCTTTTTTTTTTTTCTTTTTTTCTTTTTTAATAAAGAAATTGATGCAATTATCGACAATAATGAAGGCACATGAAAATAAAAGAAACCCCTCATAGAAAGTGTTTAATTCTAAGAGTATTTAGTGCCTTTGAATATTTGGTATTGTAAGATTATTTGTTGCTGTCTGATGTTCAATTTGTTGTCTTTAGTAATAATGACCAAATTATTGTACACATTCTGACAGTAGGGGATCAATAAGAGAAAAACCTAACTTTGATTACAAACATTATGAATTTAGAAATTAAAAAAAAAAATAAAACACAGATGAAAATTCTGAATAATGTTTGATAGAAAGTGTGACACACAATATATGATCAAATTAAACACGGAGGAAAACAATCCTGAATAATGCTTGATAGAAAGTTTTACACAATATATGATCAAATTAAAAATGTGAACAAGTAGTATACAAAGTCAAGCCGTACATTCAGGATCATCCTTTATAAGCAAGCTTCATAGAACCAACAACAGCAAAGACCAAAGAGGCTGCACAATTACACAGATTACATTATCAGAGTTTTTATGTGTTATATATATATATATGTGGTGAAAAAAAATTACAAGGTCATCTAGCAATTCTTGGATGATTGAATATCAATAGATTTCAACGTGCACAAAATAGATGAGCATTAATCTGAATATGTTCATTTTTTTTCTTGAGGAAGTGTTGTTGATTGCTGTCTTACAATCCTTCAGTGAAGCCAGAGTCTCCTTTCTTCTTAGTTTGAGGCAAACACTACTTATTTCCTTTACCGGCATGAGGATTTTCAATTGGATGTCCTATAAATTAACAAGAAATGAAGATCATGATATTAAATTAAAAGGATGAAGAAGAGAAAGAGGAGATTGGTTCGTTTGATTTGTATATTCTTCATGGTTTTACTGAGCTGGTTATGTAGGATTTGGTACATTGACTTGATTGTGCAAAAATAGTTGATGATTGTGTGTGTGTGGAACTTGAGATGAATGATGAATAAGATTGCTTGTCTGGTGATGAGACGTGTTTCAGCTTTTGATTGTAATGAAGATGAGCAGCAAAACAATTGGGAATGTTGAGCTTGTTTGAGGCTGTATAAATAGCCAAATATTTTAAGCTTTTTTATGTTGAATTTTGATTTATGAATCAGCAAAGACAAATTGATATTTCTTTAGGATGATTATTTACGCCGTTTAAACACTTTGGTGCTTGTTTGTCAATGGCTATTACCAAACAAGTCTTCCTTAGCTTTGATTTGAATGGTATATTTGGTCATTTACTCGGTCAACAAACTGTCCGATTAACGGTATAATAACGGTAGGGGTGTAAAGTAGAGATGCGCGGATACAATCTCAAAAAGGAAACTGAAAATCATCCATGACGTTTTCTTCCATTTTAATCGCCTCTTTGTGTTTGGCTCAAAATTTGCTTTTAGTTTCAAAAGTCTATGGGCACAGGATAAAAAAATGTAGATATTAACTACTAAGGGAAAAATAAATTATGATATGAGCAGAGTAACAGGTGGAAGGGAAGGACATTTTGTATTTAAAGACTGACTTATCATGAAAATAAGTGTGTTTATTGGGGACATTTTGGAGTGGACCTGAGGGCCGACAATTTTGGTTGTCGATTGGGCCGAACATAACTAAGAGAGAACAGTGGGCTTTGTAGCAATTAAACCCTTTTGTCCCAAACCCATTAAGCGAGGTAAAAGAAGCACTGTTTAAATGTCTGTTCTTTACAACTCGAACGCAGTTCCATGGACAAAGTGAAAATCGTTGATGACATTTAACATTTTGATCATCGGTAGTCGTCAAAGGTGAATCACTTCACTTTTTATATGCTTCTTTAGGATTTATTGCTGTTTATCATGTGTCACCGTCTCAACCTTTCTTATACTCTAAAGTTCAAACATATATGAATTAAAGCGTTTAGCTACGTGCTCACTGTTCCTATGCTTTAGAATAATGATTTATTATCAATCTTCTGATGAAGGTTTGATTCTGAAACTGGGTCCTTGAATAACGAAGATATTTTCAATTTGCTGATAAAGGTTGTATTTTGAAACCCAAGCTGGATTTTGCTTTATATTTTTTCCTTTTCCTGTGAAATATTAGATTTTTTTAGTTTTTGATTGATGGAATTGCCGATGGAGGACCAAGATATTCTGGGAGTGATGCAAATACCACGGCAGCCAAGGGCTAGGTGGACAGCATTTTTTACTAAGGTACTAGTGGGCTTGATGGTTGATCAAGTTCATTCAGGGAATAGAAGAAATAATACCTTTAATAGGAAAGATGGAGTTTTATTTATGATGGGTTCTTTAGTATAACCGGTTTAAAATGGGACAAGGAGCAGCTCAATAACAAATATGCTGTTTTGAGAAGGCAGTTTGCTCTTGTGAAGAAACTTCTCGATCGAAGTGACTTCACTTTGGATCGGTATACCGGGAATTTTGGCGACAGTGATGAAGCATGGGCTGACTTTAAGGTACTATCCTTTCATTTTCCATTATTTTGTAAAAAAAAATGAAAAAGAAGAGAGTGAGAAAAAGATTTTTTTTTTTTTTTAACATGAGACTGATGCTCAGAATTACAATTCATATATTATGAGATTTATAATTGATATTTACAAATCAGAGTATGACTGAGATTAGTTTACATTAATTCGTATTAGGCACTGCCTAGATTTTAAGCCCTCACTAATATTCGAGGGATGTCTGCTCCTCATACTTGAGCAATGAAGCAAACTGACTTTCACTCAATATCTGAGGAAGGATTAACCTCCACAATATAATTGTGGGGATCGAACTGCTACCCTCCAATTTGGAGGACAACAGCCCTCACCACCATGCCGAAGGACTTTTGAAAAAGATTGTTCTGATTATTTGTAGGAAATCAATGGACAAGGGTTTTTGAAACACCTCCTCGATGAAAACATAGGAAATAGCAATGATATTAATTCAGAAATTAAAAAAAAATACTAAAAAATCTAGAGCTATGAGCTTAAGAAATCTTTCCCAACTTATTTGTGTGATGCTTTTCTTGCCTACTAGAAGATGATTTATTTCTTCTGCTGAAAACATTTTGGTTATTTAAAAAAAAAATAAAAATTCTTGGAGGATATGTGCAAGAATTGGACACTCTTCATTTCATGCGGCAAAACTTTAATTTGATGAGTAACAGATAAGGGTGATGTACACTTTAGTTTGGAGCTTAGGAAGGAGCTTGTTTATGTTCTTTATGGATTGTGCATGACCAACGCTCAGTGAAATTATTTAGGGACATCCCGATGCTGAAAACATAAAGAGTCAATGGCTGCCCAATCTACAAACAACTTTGTTTTGTATTCTCTGAGTCGACAACAATTGAGAAACATGACCCATTAGTTGAGTCTCTTCCTTGTCTAGGTTCCTTGGGTGTGATCCAAGCAAATGTCATCAGAATACAAGGAACCAGATGACATGGTGGACGATCAAGAGTTTCTGAATGGTTCAATTGCCATGCGGAAAAGAGGTCAGAAGGGAGTTGATGGTTCTATTGCAGAAGCTATACAGGAAATGGCAGCTTCTTCAAAGCTGAGAATGGCTGCTGTTAACTACTGTGATAGCAGATACGGTATTGCCAAATGTATCAAAGAACTGGATGCAATGAAATTAGTCGATGGAGAAGTCTATCTTGCAGCTCTGGATCTGTTCAACAACCCTAATGCAAGAGAAACTTTCTTGTCTCTAAAATGTGACAAAAGATTTATTTGGCTGTATAGGAAGTGTGCTAATCTATACACTGCCTTAAGTTTCAAGGAGCTTTTATAGAGTTAAGTCTTCTATTTGGAGCACATATTGAACTGAACTTATGACTTAACTAGTTAGTCCTATATTTTGTGCATAAATGCACTTTACCAGTCAGTCTATTCATGCATAATGAACTGACTTTTAAATTTAGTTAGTCCTGTATCCCGTGCATATGGAACTACGTAACTGGTAAATCCTCTATTTGTATATTGAACTGCCCTCAACTACTGTATGTTTTTAGCCGGTTATGATATTTTGTTTTCCTGCAATTATAGTTTCTAGGGAATTAAATCTCAATTTTATGCATCTGCTCACTTAGGGTTCCCTCGCCTCATCTGGGACGGCTGTATTTCTTGCCATTGAAGTCATGGCCCTAAGAGCCTTCCGGGAAATCACCTCATGCCCCATACGAATCAAACAGTGGCCAAACAATTCACCTTTTAGAAACACACGTGATTATAATAAATACATAAATCCTTACAGGAGCAGACTCGGTGAATGGAAACGCTTTACTCCTATTACAGAACATAACAGGTATATAACATACTACTTAGAAAGAGCTGAAAGGAAGTTTCCACCACATCCTATACCCAAGTGACTCACACCATTCCCCATCAATATGCCCGTGGATTTACCATATTCTGCACAAAATTTGCAAAGAGATGGGTGCTGCAGGACATTTCTCGGCTTCAATCTGACAACTGAGTTGGGTATGCATCATCTATACATATAACACCATAAATATCTATAATATATAAATGCCACTGCTTATCCTAACTCTAGCATCCATTTTCAAGGTAGTATCCTCTTCACCTCACAATCCTGACTGATGTGCTTGCCATCGTTGTAAACAGATTCAAATGCTTGCATACACACACTTGAAAATCCCACCATCGCTTGAAAGACATGTGGGAACCCCATCTGCAGGTTATTCAAGGTCATTGCCCTGGTCACACTCACTGACTTCTCATGCTTGGTCTTCTCCTCTTCAGCCTTTGTTCGCAGCATCTCCACTTTTCCTCGTTTCTCTCCAACTGGGTCCTTTCCAGAGGATTCAGGCATTGAAAATGGGCCATACTTGCTCTCCAGGGATCTAAGCTCGGCTGCCTTCTTCTCATACTCCTTAAATGCAGACTCTGCTTTCTTCTTTTGCTTATGTTCTTCACTTTGTTGAACAACAATGGCGTGAACCACAGCTAAGAAGCTTTTGATTCCTTCAGATGCCACTTTGTCTGGAATCCTCTCAACTGCTTGCTGCCATTCTTCACAAAGTGAGTAAATTCCAGATTCCTGAGTAGTTCTTGAAAGAGGGCTTGTGCTGAACTGAAACAGGCTAAGGCGGAGCCAGCCTGTGAGGGACTGGACATAGTCCTGTTGAGCCTTAACTAGGCTGCTGAAGGACTGAAGCCACTGCTGGACTTGGAGCTCAAGCTGGAGAGTTGCTTGCCTGTGAATCTCAGATGTGGGTTCACTAGATGGCATTGTGTTGATGTATTTGAGCTGCTGAACTATGTGTGTCTGAACCTGGTGGCTCTCATACATGCTTCTCCACATGCACATCATCCTACAAATCAAGCAAATTAGAGCCAGTGCTATTTGTTACATTGTTCATGCATGTCTACTTGTCCTTCCACAGATTACATAGTCCACCTAACAAATAAATTAGAATATCAACATGATATAATCCTAGGCAATCCTTCATTTCTACCTTTGAATGTCAAATTTCAAGATGGCATTTTGGGTAACTAAAATCTTTTGAAAAGTACAAATATTTTAGCTAAAGCACAACAATAAAACCAGATTAGCAGGATTTCAAAGAGTCAATATTGCAGAGTGGCAAAAGTTTTGCTTAATTACACAGCCATAAATTTGGTATGCATAGAGTCCAAGATATATTGCACCTGGGCCACAGAGGTTGTCTTAGGAAGACAGAAAAGACATAAGGAATTATTAGAAGATTAAGCTTGATTTTGAAGACAAACTGAGACCCATTCTTGATTTTGAAGACAAAATGAGACCCACTGGGTCAATTGTAGTCTGGGGTCATAGCTCTTCACTATATTGTACATAGCATCTTTCGGTGATGCTCTAAAATATTAGGTAAATAATTGTAATTATGGTTTTTAAGCCAAGTTAATTTTATCCAATAATTGTTTGGTATAAAACTTATAACACTTTTTTACTAGTTTTCAAATAAATTTTATTTAAAAATTATATTTATCCAACATAATCAACTTTTATTTTACAGCTAGAGTTTTTTTTTTTTTTTTTCTTACGACAACACCTCACTATGAAACAGACCTATAGCAAAGTTGGTGTGAGGTTATCTTTACAAACAAAAGCAACTGAGGGGCCAGGAGAAGCAGTTACAAAAAGATTATTTGTGCTGTAAAATAAGCAAATCTTATGAAGTAATTAAATGAGGACCAACTTCCACAATAAAAGTCCAAAGTTCTCGATTATCAATGAATTAGCAATATATTTAAAAAAGAAAAAACCATTTCAGCACAAGAAAAAGAAAAAGATCAAAGTGAAAGCAATCGGCAAAAGGATGCCTGCTCAACAATAATAATAGTGCTCTATGAATGGACAAAGTGTAGCTATTCTCTTCACTAGTTTCAAATGCAAGAGTAGCTAGACGTAACAATAAATTCTTCTGTGGAGGCAATAAACTTAGATGACTCAAAGGTTATATGCTATCTAATCATCTAGTACTAGCCATTAGAAGTGCCCCAAGAAGGGAAATTGATGGAACAAAGTCACATGATCTCATAAGCATTGACCCTAGCTCATAAATGCCAATTTTCACGAAATGGCTAAGTAGATGAACATAATACATATATAGATTTTATTTCTCTTTTATCAGTGGCATAAGGAGTTAGAAGAAGACTAACCCTTTTACAAGATCTAGGAGCTGAGGATAGAGAACTGTTTCTCTAACTTTGATGATTTCAGCTGAAATAGTTTCAATGGCCTGTGAAGAAACTAGCATTTGGGACTCAAGCTTTTCAACCACTTTCCTGGTCTTCTCAGTCTTCAAATAGTCAGCCCTCCTAGCCTCCATTCTCCTAAGCTGGCTCAGCTTCTTCTCATGCTCTTTCTTAGAAGTCTCCCAGTTCTAAAACAGGCACAGAAGAAACCGAATCTATCAATCTTATGGAATATGGAGAAAACTCTTTCTGACATTAAAAATAATAAAATAATGGATAATACACATTTCCCACCAACCCACTTTTTGACTAATAATCCAAATCTCCATACCCCATTCTTAGGCCCCGAAAGAAAAGAAAAATAGTCAAAAGCTAGACTTCTATTTGCGCACAGAATCATAAGTAATTGAAACTAGGACAAGAATTCTACTAATAAAAGAAAGTGTTCAGAGGAAAAAAAAATGCAGATACATCTTTACCTTAACCTCCATGAATAGTTTCTTTTCCCATGCATAAAGCCTCTCCACAGTACAGTGATGGCTATCGTTGATAGCAGCCCCAGCACCGGTGTCAACCTCACCCACTCTTACTCGATGTGTGTTCATTCTTGGAGTCACACCCCATGTCCAAGATGTTGGATTCAAAGTGCACCCATAATTGTAAACCTTATTAACTGCAATATATAAATTAAAATATATATTACAACAGCACCACCTGCCAATCACTCTAATTAAGAAACTAAACATATGTAAATTAAGGGTGCGTTTGGGAAAGCCCAGCTGCTCCACCCCCTATATTCCTATGGAAATTGTTGCTGAAATCTCGATAACATGTAACAAGAAAAATCGACGAAGAAAGCAAGATACCTCCTTTAGTTTCAGTAGAAAAGCCACGGCTTGAAACTTCTAAAATAGCAGAAAGCTCAGCGCCAGCATCAGCAGCCTTGAGAAAGTAATCATCAACTTCCTTAGCAATCTCTCCAAGATCCTTTCTATTTCTTGACACAATAGCAAGCTCAGTACTCCCACTGACAACAGAAGAAGAGGGCGGAGCCGTCACACTCTCTGCCCTGTTCATTGCGGCGTCAGACAGTAAGGTTTCAGCCTCCACATCCTCCTCCCAGAACTCTTCCTCAGTCGCAGACAATGGGGAAGCTGCGGGGACAAATGGATCCCAGAAATCCCAATTTGAAGAGGATGGAGGTGGCGGCGGTGGAGGCGGCGGCAGAGGAGATGCCGCTGTGGATGATGTCCAGGTATCAGAGCAGGGACTGAATGGCAGCGGGCGTGGAGGTGGAGGTGGCGGTGGCGGTGTTGTTGGTTGGTAATTATAATATTGCTTGTGGAGAGAGGTTTCGTTGGTTGAGAACTGAAGAAGAGCTGAGCCAGTGCTGCGAAGAGAGCGAAGATACATTGCATGTGAAGCTGACAAAGCTTGTCTCGCATTCACAAGCTGCTTCATGTATCTCTTCCTCCCCTTGCATCTTGTCACTGTCTCTTCTTTCTCTATTCTTGAATACCAGCACCCCATTTTTCTCGTTCTTCTTGTTCCCTTTCCTTTTCTTGATGTGCTTTTAAAACTTAAACCAACAAATAAATAAATAAACAAACAAACAAACCTTTCTCAAAAAAATGTTGCGAAAATATATACCAAAATCTTAAAATAAAGAAAAAAAAAAAAAAAAGCTTTTGGTCTCTGGGTTTGTTTAATAATTAATACGAACGTACTTGATTAAGATCACGAGTTGCTGCTTTGGCCTCTGAACAGGCATTCACCCTCCTCGTGTCTGTAGAGCCTCAATGTGTCAAAGCATTAGACTAATCGAAACACTAAAGTAGCTCTCTTTCTTCTTTTTCAGATTTTAGTACGAATCACTTCAGCCACTGAGCATACTGAATCTATGCAAATATTGCTGGCAAAGCGTCTATCTATATTACCTCTAATAACAACACTGTTTGTTTGTTTCACAGAAGCACAGAGTTATGACTATGCATGGCTGTATTATCAAAAAAAAGAAAAGAAAATTTACTGTGTTGCCATTTTCGTAAATTATCAGAACAGAAAAGGTTTTATTTTTATCAATGGTGGTGACTGGTGAGTGATGACGGCGGCGGAAGAAAAGAAAGAGAAAATAGGAGTTGAGACATGGCTGCAGAGACGCAGAGCCCCTTGGATAGAGAGCCAGAGAAGTGCAATGTCCAGATTTTTATATTTGAATTTTAGAGACGATTTTGCCCCTACGAGTACTTTTCATTGGTCACAATTGCAAAGCCCTTGGTGAGTTGCATACTGGATGAACGCACAAGATTCAAAATTAGGACAGCTCAGCCAGCCCAAAATCTATGCTCTTGATGTCAGATGGAGTGTTGGATGTACAACGGTCTCTGTGATTTTGATTTGGACAATTTTGAGGGTGTTAATTGTAATTTCATTTCATATTTTAACAGCCATATGGCTCAGCATATATATATATATATATATGGAAAGTTGTTTCAAATTTAAGGGGGTTTTAAATTTTTTATTTTGAAGTGAATGTTATTTGTTGTGTTGCCAGTGACGCCGCAGTTATTGCCAGTTAATCGTTAAGCTACTTGAGGAATGAAAACGCTTCCATTCCATTTTTTGTTTTTTGTTTTTTTTTTTTTAAATATAGCTATTATTGGATTTATCTAATGCATTCTGAAAATAATTATAGAAACAAAACAAAATAACAAAAATGCATCCATTTTTTTTTTTGTAATTGATCAGTATTGAAAAAATGACTTCGATATGACAATATAAATCCATTAGTATATGAAGAATGACTTTAAAAAACACGATTAGAATTCTTTCTTTCTTTCCTTGTCTTTTTCTTTTTTTTTTATAATTTAGTGAATTTATTTATTTCAAATATAAATAAAATGTAAAATTTAATTTTAACCACTCATTAAATAAAGAGGTTAAAAGAATGTAATATTTATTTAAAAAAATAGATAGACAATAATATATATTTATATCTTGGCACATATTTAATTGAAAAAAAAGAAGAAGAAGAGCAGAGATAAATGAAAAAAATAGAGTGAGATAAAAAAAAAGAAAAAAATTAATTTAAGTTCTATTGTTCAATTATCAAATTGAATTATTTCTTAATTATTATTATTCCTATTCTCTCTTCTCCTTTTCTTTCATTTGTTCAAATCAAACAATCCATAGAAATAATAAAAGCTATCTATATATTCTATCCTTGCCTGTTCACCCAAAACAATGCCTTGCAAAAGTTGGGATGCATGGGAAATAGATCTTATATTTTAATTGTTTTATTTTATAGTTATCTGTGACATTGGAATCTAACCAAGGAAGAGACAATGAGGGGTTAGGGTAAATCTTGTATATATAAATCTAATACTACTGTGTATTATTACAATGGAAAGCACATCCCAAGCCTATGAACCGTTACTTTCACAATTGCGAGAGTGATGGCCCACCACTTGGTCCAAAGATCCAGTTAATATTTGTTCAGATAAAGCTTAGCTTGATTAATTAGTATCATTATTATCATTATTTTGAAGGTAGCTTGATCGATTAATAACCCAACCATGTGCCATTGCGCAGCCTTCCTCGCTACATATTTATGAATTATTTATTTTTTAATGTTTTGAGTTAGAAAATTGCTAGTAAATCAAAATAACCCTCGTTGACCAATGAGTTTATAATGTAATGAAAAAGTTATTGCATTCACAATATTAAAAATAAAGGTTTAAATTTCTATAAAAATATTTATATGAGTTATAAAAAAAAAAAATCTTCATTAGTTAGATGGTATTCAATATTCACCTTCTCTTCTTAATTTTACGTATAAAAATTTAATTTTCTGTCATGCATTACAATAAAATTTTACTAATATTATAATTCAAAATTTGTCAAGATTATTCTTTATATAATTTATTTAAAGCTCAACTTAAAATTTTGTTTGAAAGAATAATTATGAGACCTAATCATACATCGACAGAAATTCTACTCACACAATCAATCACATGAGAAATTTGAACCTTTGATCTTAACGATAAGTTCAAGATATATTCATCATTGGACGAATGGATGTTGACGTGCAGATTAGATTGATCAGACTATTTATTGGAATAGTGTTTTACTTCATTTGGGTAAATGTTTGAACTGTTGCTGCGCATAAGGACACTAATCTTAACATATTTCCAATGAGATGTTAAAAGAATAGCACTCTTAGTTTAAGTTATTCGGTGTTCAAATACTCACGCTGTTTCAATAATTTATCTATGTATCTATTTCATTCAATTTATTGAATCCACGTGCCTTCTGATTTTGTCTAGTTTTGATTAGATCTACTTGTGTAAGGAGTTGATCACAACTCATCTTTTAATATAAAATATCAGACTTTTACATAATATTATTTATGTACATGGTTATTCACCAAGAGAGACAGAGAATTGGTTGGATATTCATGGATCAAGGAATTTTATTCTACTAACAACACAGCTAAAAATCAAATAGATCGAATCCAAATATCTTTAACAAATCACGCATAGCTGGAAAATTTTAATATAAAACACAAATTATCACATGGGATTGTAAGATCACCGGTTGCAATTCATCATGGTCCGCACTAGATAGAATTCACATGGTGGGATACAAATGATCGCATGCCATTTCATTCTCATGTCCAATTAGGGAAAAGGCTCTTCGAAATCTCGAATAAATACTAATAATTTTAATCAACGGGAGTGAATTTTTTTTTAAAAAATTAATTTTATGATATGATTTTTAAATACTTCTTTAAATTTAATACAAATGAGTGTGTCGTTCAAAAGAGCTATATTATGAGCTGATTTAATTATCTTAACATACTCAAAATTTATTAAAATTAAAGAAAAAAAACACTCAAATCCTCAAAAGTTGATATCAATACAAAAGTAAACCCTTTAACATTTAAGAATGAATATATAGACGGGGCTCATACTATTTATATATTGATTTTTTTTTTTCAAATCTATTTCACTTTGATGCAGATTTCAGAAAACAAAGTCAATATGCCCATAAATAATTAAAGAAAATACTAATGAAACTATGAAAGAGAGCATGGATGTTTAACTTTGAAAACGTAAGAGGTCTAAGGATATATTTATAATTGAAGTTGAGTAATTGTAGTTTTTAAAGTATATTATTAAAATATTTGATAAACATTAATTATTGTAATTTATAAGTTATGTTAATATAACTTTTTTTTATATGATAAAAATTTTATTATATTTTTAATAATTTTATTAAAATTATTATTTAAAAATTATATTTATTTTATATTATTAATTTTTATTTTATAATTATAATTTTTAAGTTACATTATCTCGATCCTAAGTTTATATTTATATTTTATTATACAAATGAGAATTTTTTAATCTGAGATGCATCATTCAATAGTAAAGGATATTGACTATAATTGGGCCGAATGGATAATCTTTTACGGATCTGAATGCCCCGTTTTGGGTCCGACAGTGTGAGAAACTGTGGGCCCAAAGTAACGATAAGTTTGTTGGTGGAGATAACGTGGGAAGGAGTGATGGGGGGTTCCGAAGTTCAGTAAAAGAGAAGGACCCATGTCCCTGTCACACGCGCTGTCACGACGATCAATAAACTGACACATTAGTTGTGTGATAGCCGAAAGGACCACAAACAACACGCGCACGTTCCTCTAGCACGTACTTCCACGCGCCCCCTAAAGCCGTAAAAGTTAAAACCATCCCATCCCCTTCATTAATTAACTTCTAAAACGCTAATACCAAAATGAAGTAGCCACTGCCGACGCCGTAGTTGGGTTAGCGCTATAGTCGGTTCTAGATTCAGTAGGACTCGGATTCGAATCTTAGAGGTGGGAGGGTAAAAATTTTTGACTGCCTACTCCCTAGCCCCAGTAGTAGTCGGGTTAGTCACTATAGTCGGTTCTAGATTCAGAATCACTCTGATTGAATCTTAGGAATAGAAAAGAGTAAAAATCTCTTTGGATTTACCCACCCCTCTTTTTAAAAAAAAAAAAAAATGAAGTAACCACTGCTCAAGAAGATAATTTAGTCAGAAAAGTCAATGAAGTAAAACTTTATTTCATTTACATTTAAAATCTTTCCTTTTCCCTGTTTTTATTGAAAAATTAAACAAAAGCTTCCCTTTTTTTATTTTCCCATTTTTGTACACAAGTGCCACGTGGGACGGCGGGAGTCAAAGTGTTGAGCAAATTCTATGAATAAGATCGATCTCCAATAAATGCATTCATGAGTTTCAAATTAATTTTTTTCGCTTTATTATTATAATTTATTTGGAAATAATCCAGCAGGAATTTGCCCTACAACAGACAACACACACGAGGTAAAAAAAAAAAGAAGGGTGAAAAGCTCGAAACTTGTACCCTATTAGAAAGCAATAGGTAAAAAGTACATTTAAGATTTATTAATTGTGAAGTTCAAAAAAAAAAACAGATTTATTAATTGTGCAACATAATAATATTTAGAGTATTTTTTTAATATTAAAAATAAGATAAAATCCAGCGATTTTGCCATATATAATAATAAAGCACGTTTAGCATCCCATTCATTTCCATTCCCTCTGTCAAACGCAAACGAAATACTTTGCTTTCTCTTCCTTTTATCTTCTTGTCATTCTTCAATCAATCCCTTCCCTTCCATTCTTGCATTTCATATTTTTCTCTCTATATATATATAATAAGTCGTAAAGAAAGTAGATTGAATCGGTCATTTTAATTTTTTCTCAAAATTAAGATAGTGAAAATGGTGGGACGCATCGCAATTGATGCAGAGTACTTGAAAGAAATCGAGAAAGCTCGTCGAGACCTCCGCGCTCTCATCTCCAGCAAAAACTGCGCACCTATCATGCTCCGCTTAGCGTAATAATCTTTCTTTCTTCCTTTCTTTGGTTGACTTGAGAGTAACATTAATATGCAAGTTTCTTAAAATGAAGTGTCTAAGTTTATTGCATGTTTCTTGCATGAATGACACCGTACAGGTGGCACGATGCTGGAACTTACGACGCGAAGACAAAGACGGGTGGGCCGAATGGCTCCATCAGGCACGAGCAGGAGTACACTCATAACGCTAACAATGGTTTGAAGTTAGCTATTGATTTATGTGGTGAGCTTTTAACTTTTTATAGCTGGCAAAAAGTTTTTGCTAATAAGTTTGTTCAATATGTTCTGCAATTTTATGCTTCTGGGCTCTGTTTTGGTAACAGATGGGTTGAAGGCCAAGCATCCAAGGATTACCTATGCTGATCTTTACCAGGTTTTTTTTTTTTTTCCAGCAAATTATATGTAGAAACCATATATAGAAGCTAGTAACTAAGGTAACTGGTTGATTTAAATAATTATTACTAAATGAATATTATTGGCTGACTTGTGACAAAAAGAAATCATTTAGTACTTAATGAAATCCTTTACTTTTGAACTATGTTCTTTTTGGATTCTTAGCTAGCGGGAGTTGTTGCGGTTGAGGTCACTGGAGGACCTGCTATTGACTTCGCTCCTGGAAGAGAGGTAATGTTAGAGGAGAGATGTACTAAATTACTTACTGATTACATTGTTCTTTCTCAGTAATAATCCTGTTTATTTCTTCAGGATTCGTCAGAATCTCCCGAAGAAGGGCGTCTTCCTGATGCCCATCAAGGTTTGTCAGTGAGATTATTTAATTATTTGCTCTTATTTCTGTTAATTAGATTTCTAAAAATATTCACGTGTGGCTTTCCTTTTCAATTTCATGGATACCACTTGCATGTGTCAAGTTTAGATAAGATTGAACTGGGTTAGACTGGACAGATCCCTTTCTCTGTTTTCAATCATCATTGACTGGGAATGCTTTCAAGTCCTGAAAACCCTTCTGCACGAACACTCAGCCTTTGATACTTCTGCTTATCCATTATCAGATGTAAAGTAAATTTCCCTCAAAATTTAACATCTTCTTGGTGTTGGAAATTTTGATTATGTCAAGCACTGTAAGCAGTAGACTTAAAAATTTGTGATAGTTTATATCACTGCTGACAATAGTTTCGGCTGCACATTCAATGGTTAATAGACTATACTCTCTTTATATAAAAACTATTTTCCAGGCGCATCCCATCTGAGGGACATCTTTTATCGGATGGGTCTATCTGATAAGGACATTGTGGCACTGTCTGGTGGCCACACACTGGTAATTCTTATCCCTAATTCATGAACTTTGGTTCATTTTCTGCTATGATTATTAATTGTACAACTTTTTTCTTTTTCCTTTTTTTTTTTAAAGAAATTTCTTCATTTATATTTTGTAGGGAAGAGCACATCAGGAAAGGTCTGGTTTTGAGGGACCCTGGACAAAGGAGCCTTTGAAATTCGATGGCTCATACTTTGTGTATGTTAAATTCTTTGACATAATAAAGCAGTTATGATACATTTGTATGCATGGTAGTTATGCATCATTGACCGATTAATACGGTGATCAGGGAGCTTCTAAAAGGGGAATCGGAGGGGTTGCTAAAGCTTCCCACGGACAAGGCACTACTGGAGGATCCTGAGTTCCGCCACTACGTCGAGCTATATGCAAAGGTAATGGAACTTCTGGAAAGTACCTTGTGCCTCGTGATCTTTCTAAACTTTGGGTGGTTTTCAATCTTTTTACATTTATATGGTAGGATGAGGATGCATTCTTCACAGATTATGCTGCTTCACACAAGAAACTTTCAGAGCTAGGCTTCAATCCACCTTCCTTTGGTTTTAAGGACGCTGTGAAGAAGAGTACATTGTTGGCACAAAGTGCTGTGGGAGTCGCTGTTGCTGCAGCTGTAGTGATTTTCAGTTACTTTTACGAAGTTCACAGAAGAATCAAGTAAAGAGAGGATGAGGATCCATAATAGAAATTAAATCTCAATCAAAACATCCTTACTGGAAATTATACAATTAAGTTTGGGAACTTGATTACTTTTAATTGCAAACTTCCATTCTGAGCATTTCTTTGGATCATAGATTCTTTTTCATACATTACTTACAAAGCATAAAAGCGAATTTGGTAGAAAAGTGAACTAGACATATTGAATTTAATTTATGAGAAAGAATCCCTCATGGAAAACAGATATAGAGATGTGGGAAATCTATTGATTTAATCTCATAATTTCAACATGTAAGAAAATGAGACATCAATATTTTATTGAAATGTGCCTTAATTTAGGCATTACACGAATAAATTGAGATTACATAAAAAAGTTATAAATCTACCATAAGATTACAACTATTCCTTCCACTGCTGGAAGTGTAGTCAAGGAGAACAAGTTTATCTCCAAACCTAAACGCTATAATAATCTGAAGTTTAATTATTAGTTAACGTAACAACAATTTAATTAATTAAAGCATGTCAGGCTCTTGGACTCAAAGAAAGTGTAATATCCTGGAAAACCTTCAGCCTCTTATCAATCTTCTTCTCAAGCATCCCTGAACTGTTGTTGCTAGTTTTAGTATTCTTCCCTGGTGGTTCATTTGTTGAACCTAAAACTGCCGCTATAATGGCTTCTTCAAAGTCTTCATCGTCCGGCAAAAGATCTGAGAGTTTGTCCCCAGATTCTTCAGATGATTCAGATAGCCTTCTTGTCTTGTTTTCTGGTTTCTCAGGTTCCACAGCAAAAGGTTTGGTGTACTCTTCTCCATCGGTCAGTCTCATAGATTTAGTTGCATTACCAGACCTTGTTCTCTTCAGACTCTCTTGATATTGGTTCTCAATTGGGTCTTTCACAAATTTAGATGAATAAAATGGCGGTGCATCAATGTTCCATGAGTTCCCAAAAGGGGCAAGTTGTTGGACGCCTCTTTGCTGAGCAAGAACAGTTTGATTCACAACTATATTGGAGTTGATGTTCTCATCGGCAAAATTTTCCTGAGTTTTGACTGCATTGGCTGAAGGAAAAAGTTGTTTGACACTTCTATGCTTAGAAAGAACAATTGGATTCACATCTCCATTGGAATCAGTGTTTTCATCAGCAAAATCATCTTGAGTTCTGATTGCATTGGTGGTGGGTAAGATGTGATCTTTGCAAGGCTGAGGCTGCCAGATTGATGAAGAGCCAAGGAAGGCATCAAAAAGCCTACTTTGTTCAACCCGGTCACCCCCTTTATTCATCATTTCCGACTCAAGATCTTTAAGCATTTGTTGTGCTCTTTCATAAGCTTTAAGATGGGAATCAACGCCTCTAGGACCGTCAGCAACTGCTGGTTTCACTCGCCGCAAAGTTTCTTTAGCCTCTCCAATTCTGCCTTGCTTCATCAAGCAAATGCCAAGATTGCACATCTTATTGTTATCAGGTGCAATTGAAAGTGCCCTTCTATATGCATCTTCTGCTTCAATATAGTTGTTCTGCTGCATCAGTGCCCATCCTAAATTTCCCTGGAAAGAAAATTCTCTCAATTCAAGCACTCATTTCATAATCATTTAAAATAGAACAATAAGGCCAGTGAATTTTCTCTCACCAGTAACCGCGTTGCCTCTTGTTCCACAGAGACTTGAAACTTCTTGCCTTGAGATCTGGCTGTTTTAGTGCGCTTGCCGTTGAAAGCAAGCCCTTGTTGAATCAAATACAGCTTATGCTTCAAAAGTGCTATTTGGTCGTCCAATCTTCCACATCTCTGTACAAAAATTTACCCATAATACCAATCAGTCAAAATTCGGTACTTGCTTAATCCAAATAAGAACAAATAGTATAAAAATGGGGAGATTTCTGCAGACCTTGTAAAGATCCAGAAGGATGTTATCAAGAGACTCCTGGGCTTGATCCGAACAACGGTGGCGCAATGATTTGATAGCTTCAATGGCTTCTTCAGCCCGATTCTGTTGCTTCATCACAATTGCCATATCTTTCAATGCACTATCTACTCTATCCCCTGCATTAATGGCAGCCCAAAACAATGGTATCGCCTTCTCAGGGTCTTTATCCACCAACTAAAGTCAACGAAGCACAAATCTCCATCAATAATAAAGATATACCAAAAGACCAAAAATAAAAAATCGCATATTAAAACCAATTTTAGAAACTAGCCTGCACATTCTTAGCTCGGACATAAGGAGTGTCACCAACTGGGACTTTGTGAATGGCATGAAATGACTCGGACCGGGTTCTCGAAACACCAAGTGGCTTCGCCGGCGATGAAGGAGCCGATTTGGTTGGCCGGAAACCAGGAGGAGCATTCCACATCTCATGCAGCATCTTTAGATTAAAAGTGTATTTTTGTTTCAAATCTTTTGGTAATTTGATTTAATCTAAAGATGAAGATTGGGCGTGAAGAAGAGAAGTGGAGGGAGATTTAAGAGAAGGAGAGGCAGAGAATGCAGAAGAGGAGTGTGATTTAGAGAGGTTTTTTAGGAGTACTTTTTGAATTTTTCGACCGTTGTAGTTACCGTTTTCCTACTAGCCGTTGGCGTAGACTCTCTCCAATCATATACTCGCTCGAACAGCGGGAATTTTCAAAGCACCCCCGACATTAAGCGTAATTGTTCATCCACAAAATAGTTTTTGTTTATTATTTTCAGCAACTTCATACATCATACAGTTGACGACACGACGTTCTTCATAAATCATAATTCACACCAATAACTCCATTCTGCTTTACATTTTTTTTTTTATTTTTTTCCTTTTTACTCATATACTAAAGAAAGTCAATTTATGATTTTTATTTATTATAAATTATTTTGGAAAACACATTTGTTTTTCTTTTCTTTTTTAATTTTTCTTCAAATGCCAATATGTTAAAATTAGGTGAATTTTAATTGTTTTTTAATATTATTTACCGGAGACATTCAGTAGTCTTTTTTGGGGGGTGGGGAGGGGGATTTTTGTGGGAAATTAGATTTTAGTACAACTGTTAATAAGTTGTAAGTTTTGTATTACTTTGTTTTGTTTTGTTATTATTATTATCACTATTTATTGGGGAATGAGTTAGGCTTCTAATAATGCACTCGAATTCATTTGAATGATGAATTCTATAATACATTATAAGTAATATAATTAATTAATGTATGTATGACATTTGTAATTGAATTTAATGTAATCACTATTAATTTTTCAAAATAAAAATATAAATATAATAACATCATTTATTTATTGTATGACTAACATGATACTTTTGATATATTATAGAATTTCTCTATTTGAACACTATTAGTTCCATGTTAAGACGATTTGATGATTCTCTGATCCCTCTGTTATCTTTAGTGAGGATAAAGTGAGTCTCGCATAAAAATCCTTTGAATTGAAGAAGAAAGGAGAATATATTCACGGGCAATACTGGTGATTATATATAAATTAAAGATGAGATTATATATAAATTATATGTTCTCGAGCAATACTGTTTATCTAAAACTAAAAGTTTGCCCACGATAATTAAGTGGATGAAGTGGTTACTTGTGCACCCTGCACTCTAATGTTGAGAGCATAACATCATATTTTTTATTGTTTAGCCGTTAATATTTATTGATCACCGATCTAGCAATAGTTAATTTGTTTGCCGTTTGGTCTAGTGTAGTGCTATGACTCTCGCTTTGGGTGCGAGATATTTGTCTCGTTCCAGGACCAATTTGAAAACAACCCCCCACCCAACCCCCATTTATTTATATTTGACATCTACAATATTTTTATTTCCATAATTTACGTGAAATTAAAAGGCAAAACACTTCAATGACAGACATATACCCAAATATTATTATGTAATTTGGAACTAAAAGCCACCACCGTGCCATGCATATATAAACCATAACATATATAAGCAACCAGTGAATTCAGACCACTCAAGCCAACTCGGACACCATGTGGGCAAATATTATCATATTGCGTGAGATAAATAAGAGTCCTGTAAGACCAGTGGCAGGGGGGCAAAGCAATCTTTAATTTCTCGCCGTACAAGCAGTGAAAAAAACAAGTGTCTCACTACTAGTACTTATCAACGTCAATGAAACCTCTTTAAGGTTATATGCAATTGTTGAGAAGATTGGTGATTGAAAAGACTCACTCCACTCGAAATACTCAGAACGCAGTATGGAAAAGATGTGCTCATCCTGTGGCTCAAAAGATCATCACATAATCAGGAGAGGATTTTGGACAGAGGAAGAGGATGAGAGGCTTAAAAGTTTTATCTTACTAAATGGTGAGGAGGGTGGCTGGAACTGGAAGGATGTTCCAAGAGATGCTGGTCTTCTTCGTTGCGGCAAGAGTTGCCATGATCGATGGTTCAATCATCTAAACCCTAATATCAGGCGTGGTGATTTCTCTCTAGAAGAAGATGAGCTCATCATCAATCTTTGCCGAGCTGGTTCAAAGTAATTACTAGTATAATTTAATTTAATTTTATTTTTTGCTTAATATATATCGTCTGTATATTAATGCTTTATT
This sequence comes from Murraya koenigii, assembly GCA_025617385.1. Taxonomy (NCBI): domain Eukaryota; kingdom Viridiplantae; phylum Streptophyta; class Magnoliopsida; order Sapindales; family Rutaceae; genus Murraya; species Murraya koenigii. Next base: position 35,271,208 of record CM046813.1, read on the forward strand.
TTTATTTTTTATTTTCTAAGAGTCTAGCTATTATATTAATTTAGTTGTGATGGAAGAAGAGTTTGATATATAACTATTGTGTTTTGTTTTAATTAGGTGGACTAATATAGCCCTACTTTTGCCTGGAAGAACTCATAAAGACGTTATGAATTATTGTAAGACAAGTCACATGAGGTGTAAGATGAGTAATCGAGGTGTAGATCCTTTTGCTAATAAGCGACCAAGAAGGAAGTCATCAACTGCCTCATCGTCTGCTTCTGCTTCTGCTTCTAAAAAGAAAAAGATCATTCAAGAAGAGTCTACGTCCAAAATTCAGAAGAACCAATTAGATGGGGAATTGAATCTTCATCTCTCGTTAAAGACTCCAAACTGAATGGCAATCTGCAGCTTTGAAATTAGAGAATAATCAAGTAGTCTGATCTGTTAACATGCATGGGAGCTGGATATTAATTGAGATTGAAGAAGCTTCACTAGTTCTGTTTCGCTAGCTAACCAGTGTGTAATAATACATTTTAATAATTAATTATAGTCTGAAATAATTTCCAATTTCTCAGTTGTAGAAGCTGCAAAAGTGATGTTGCATTAATTAAGATGAAGTTTCTTTTCAGAGATACATATATACTCTTCTAGCGTATTTCTTCGGGTAACAAATATTTTAAGACTTTTAGCACGTAAAATATGTTAAAAGAAACTGAAACCAGATACAATAATATATATAATCTACACGATAAACAAAACTGTTTTACAATTATTTATATCGGTGTTATATTAGACTTTTCAATTTAAATGTCATTACGGTATAGCAATAAATATTGAGGCATAATCACCCACCTTAGCGGTTAGCATTGAGGCATTATATATGAAATATACATGTAGTAGATAGACACACAAATCAGCAGTATATCCTGTTAATTGAGGCCCTGCCAAGCATACACACACACACACACATATGTAAGTACATATGACTATCATGGAACAAAAACTACGAAAAAAATTCTGCCCAAAAAAAAAAAAGGGAGATGAGACATTCAAATTTATTTTTGCTTTATTATTCTTGAAAATTACACGTAGAAGCAGTAAGTAAACTACAATTAATTAAACACTATAATCAAAGGATCAACCACAATTCCAGAAGCAAAAGCAAAAATAGTTGGTCATGGCAGCATTTTGAATGCATCGGCCCCCGATTTGATTGTGTCTTTGAAGACACTTTTTGCCACAATCTTCAAGTGTGCACCCGTTGGCATACAACTGCTCCATGCATCTTTTTGGTGAATTAGCACTAGTCACCATAAACGCTACAGAAAAAATGAGGGCAAGAAAGAAGAAACTATGGGTATTTGACAACTTTCCCATCTCAATCAGAAGTAACAATAACTCTTGAGTTTTATATGATGAATAATCAATGTGGAATGATCAGTTACAGGCTCTCATTAGTATATATACATTTATATTAGCACAAGAAGTGATATTTGATTTCATGACACATTGTTTAAGGCTGAGTCAACTCAAGTTAGAAGCATTGCATTTCCCGTGAAGATTGCTTGCAGCTTTCCAATGCATGAGACAAAAACCCGTACTTATATTTTGGCATTTGTTTGCTTTGTCCTGAACACACACATGGCTTGCAGGCCGTTTGGTCACTCTCACGGGTTGTATTTAACTATGCCCTACAATTCTTTGTCGTCTATTAGGTCGCTAGCTAGCTAGATAGATAGATAGATAGATAATGAGCTATAACCTAATGAACTAGCAAAGCTAGTTAGCCACCAGGCCAAGTGTGAGGGTAGAATTGCTCCACTCACAACGACAACAGTTTAAACTCTTATAAATATATTATAAAAATATATATTTTATAATTATTAAATAAATTAATTTTAATAATAATTTAATTTATAAATATTAATTATAATTTTATATAATATGAGTTATAATTTTATATAATAAAAAATAAAAGCTAAGCTAGTGAAAAAATTGTCATTTAAATGAGCAGCCCTCATGAATACATGAATACCATTATATTGGAAAGGAAGCTACATACAACTAGTATGTTGATGCCGAAACTGAGATACTACATGAACGTATGAATATTCTTCTGACTTGCAAACAAAGTAGGAGAGGCTCTAGTAGATTGAGTGGGGGCACGACTTGGTAGTTGCTCACGAGGCCTTGGTGTCTGCCACTTGTCAAACATATACTGATCGATAGGGTTATTGCACGCCCTACTCATACTTGTCAAACCTATGGAGTGCTAACCACGTGTCCATAATCTGATGAGAATATCAATACCCACTCATATCAATAGCAAGGTATAGTCAAATATTAACTATTCAATAATATAGTTTTGTCCTCACTATGAACATTTACAAATGTAAAAGGGTGTTGATGTGGGATGATATGTGCCGTCAGTAAGGTGCTTTTTGTAGAGCATAATTTTAATTGTAAGTGTCTATTTTTTTTAAATATAATATATCATTTTGTTTTGTAATTTATAATGAGACGAATAAAATTTGGAATAGGTAAAGTCATTTTAGCCTGTGTTTGGAAATTTTTTTCTTATTATTTTTAAGTTTTAATTTTTTTTTTTTTTCTAATTCTTTTACGATTTTTATTTTTTTCGACAACTCAAATTTAATTTTTCTTTTTTTTTTCTTATTTTAAATAAGAGAATTTTATTATAAAATTATATTTTAAATTTACTTATTTTGATAAATTTATAATATTTAAGTTTGTTATAAAAAATTTAAAATTTTAATTTTATTCATTTAATTTTTTAATAAAATTTACATTATTCAATAATTTTTATTTTCATCTCAAACAACTTTTAAACTTCTGTTTTGTCAAGCGCTATGCATTTTATTGAGGTTTCAGTTTAACAGTGGTCTTAAAGTGAAAGATAAGGAGGAGTATGTGTTTTGTATTTTAAGCCAAAAATATAAATAATTTTGTTAAATGAAATGAGTGATTTTGTTTCTCTCATGGTCTCTCATAATTTTTTTAAATTTAGTAAAAAAATAACTTAATTATAAATAAAATGAAAAAAATAATCTTAATTGTTAACATTAAAATTTAAAATTTAATATTAATAACTTATTTTATTAAAATAGATTAGGCAGGAAAAAAAAAACTGAAAATATCATAATTTTTTTGTAGAATGTACCCATGTGATGACCCAACAACAATCCTGCAACTGTGATAAATAAGAGAGAGAAGAGAGATGGATCTTTTGAATTAAATAAATCAAACAGAGTCTAATTGCAAGTACAGAATAGTCATGAATGATTAATCTTATCATATGTGTGAGTTAATCAATAGTTATCTCTGTTTTGGGCATAATCTAGTCTAACATGTATGTGAATGAGAATAGAACGAGCAGTTGTGGCTATATAATGAATGAATATAGTACTATTTTCTTCTATCTGCTCTGAAAATTGTGTTCGATTGTTCCTTTCTCAGTTCAATTTTTGATACTTCCATAGATCTGACAAAAGCGGTTTCTTTTCAATTCAATAATAGGAGACATACCAACTAACAACACACTAATTACATTTGAAAACCCTTCTGCATTATGCCAAATACAATAGATGATGAGTAAGAAATCACAAGTTATACATCACTGTAAAATATCTTGCCAACGTTCTCATCCTCTTGGTCAAAGAACGAGTCCAGCTAAATAATAAATAAAACCAAAAAACACAGAATTAATCTTAAATATAAATAAGAAACGTAAAATGCTATAGTATTGACTTGATATGGGATCTTTAAGACACAGCAATTTTGTTGCAAGACTGGATATCTGTTAATTTCAAGAAGTGATTATATCTGTTTCAACAACTTTAATTTGTATTGAATTGTACACATCCTAAAATTCTAGATTGTCTATTATATATGTTTTTAGTTAGATGAACAATTTATTAGGTACTGAACATTCATTTTACAAATTTTTAATAATGAGCGGCCTAGCTGAGATATATGAATACTCCATTGATAGGAAGCTATATATAATATGTACAAATATGTTGATTCGGAATTCAGATATCAGCATATTAACACACTAGATGAAGTGGGCACACGTCTTTTAGTTGTTCAAGAGGTGAGGCTTTGGTGACTGCTACTTGTCAAACATGGCGATTAGGTAATTATAGTCTTGCTTCTACAATATTAACTGTATACTTGGAATTATGATGGATTCAAACTGATGACTTGTTTGAGATTGTTCTCCCTAGTTATGTTTGAATTATCAAATTATTTTCAAATTAGTAGATTTTCAAACATAATTATTTATGTGCCTATCTTTTTTATTGGATGGGAATGATTGTTATTGTGTAAGAATAAATATATATGTAGTTAAATTTAAATTGTATAACGTTACAAATTCACATATGGTATAAGATTATTTTTAAAAAAAAAAAATCAGCAAAAACCAAATGAACATTGTAATCCAAATCCATCTTAACCATGCACTAAGAGTGAATCCACGTTACACGAATCATTGTCAATAATTTATTGGTGGATTCTAAACAAATTAATTTTATCTCAAATCTTGGGGTGAGCCCTAAAGCAATGCTTAAATACACTTTTTTTTTTTTTTTAGAAGAAATTTTAATTAGACAATTAAGATGTTAATAAAAGAGTGTTGTTTTATCCAGGTCTCAATTCTGGGACACTTGGTGAGGAATCAAACTCAGCAGAGTAAAACGACAGCGTTTTGGGCCGGTTATTGCATTTAGAAGTCACGAGACAAGCACATGCTCCACTTACGAAGTATAAGCATCAAATCGACATCCACCTGAAGTCGTTTTGGTCATTAATTAAGTAACGCACGTGACGTACATGTGAGTAGCCTTAAGTCAAGAGTCAAGTTCGTTCAAGCGTATCCACGTGGCATTGAGTTGTTCAATCTGGGTTTGCTACTTGCTAGTTTGCCGCTGATGCAGTTATAAAGCTGGCAAGCGAAGCAGATTGGGATCATCACAATGAACAAAATAAAGAGAGATAGAAGAGAGTGAGGGTTCTAGCTTGTTCTATGTAATATCTTGTACTTTCTTTGAAAACCCTTCTCCATTGATCTTTAATAAAATCTCACCAGAAAGCTTCTCCCGTGGTTGTAGGTTGTGCCATTCTTGGTATAGCTGAACCACGTAAAATCTCTCTTTGTTAATTTCTTGGCTGAGTTTTGATTCGATTATAGAATTATGTGCATTAAACTTGTTTCTTGATTCTGAGTAACTGTTCATGCTTAAAGATTTGATGTTGTCCGGATTCAATCTTCAAGCTGTGCATCTTGTATTGATATGTTCAAGATCCAGCGCAGTGTTTGATCTTGCTAAGTTCATAAGCAAGCCAAATCACTACGAATTCCGACCGTCAAGTAATAAAATGCAAACCCGCTGCTCAAAAGTTAAAAGTAGATAGATAATCGTATTTCTTCTAACCCTGGCAACCAAAACAGAAGACACATAACAATTTAAAGACAAGCGAATGCCAATTATTCAACCTTCATGTTTGGCTTTATTGTCCATTTCTTGTGGGACTCATATATGTTGTTGTGCTTCATATAATAATGCAAAACCAAAAACAAATGGATATTTTTTCCGACTTGCAATGCAAACACAGGAGGAGAAGAACTAGAAGTGCTGGATGAGCTTAAGTTGGGGCAGGCTTGTTAGTTGCTCACGAGCCCAGGTGTCTGCCACTTGTCAAACGTATGGCCACTTGGTTATTGCCCTCCTCCTACTTATCAAACTTATGATGGAGTGGTTTCCATGCTCTGTATTGGTGGGGGTCAATCAAATTCATTAATTTCTATATATCTCAACTCTTTTGGCTGGATTGTTAGCATAATTTGCGAATATTACCTCCTCAAGCAAAGCAAAGGTACATTTAAATATTTATTAATCGATTTGAAGTTTTACAAATTTTAATTAAGATGTTAGTGAAACAGCGCTGTACGCACAATATTTTACTGAGGTTTCAGTTTAAGGCCGCTGTTAATTATGAAAAAGTTTTCAATTAATTATTAATTCTACGGAGAATTATTGCCCCGGGATCTGCTTGCTTTCCCTTCCGCTAAATGCCAAACACTTTCTCCTGAATCTGATCCTCTCTTCTCATCTTTTATTTTTCCTGTTGTTTTGTTGGCTTCCGAAAAGCAAGCAAATGGGAATGATGAATGAACGAAGCCAAAAAAAACAAAAACAAACATGACGCTTGACTCGTGAACCTCCACAAAAAAATCATTACTGTGGTCCACCACCACTGTGGTCAATTTTCCAGTAGAATAATTGAGTAAATAACACGTGACATTATACATGATCATTAAATATTAAAAAAATATATATCTTATTATAAAAACTTATTTATTTTATATTTATGCATAAGTATTGTCATTCTACTTGTCAATTCTTAATCTATCGAGCGTATTTGAGTTAAATAAATAAAAATTGGGCATTCCAAAGTATGTAAATGAAATTGATGATGATGATGATTAAGCTAAGATTTATCCCCCCTCATCACACACATAAATTGGGATATATACGTCCAAAAAAGATTCATGGACTTCATCGTTAAGAAACAGAATATATATATATGTTAATTATTTGCCACAATCCGATGGATGTACTTTCATCAACATGAGGGGGCGATTAGTTTGGGAGAAAATTTAATAAAATGGTACAGATTGAATAAAATCAATATGCGAAGAAAATAAGTATGATATTTAACTTTGTTAAACAGAGGCTCAATTTATGAAAATTAAATACAAAAAGAATAAAGATAAAAAAAATACATAATGTCGTAATTTTATTTTTTGAAAAATACAGTTTCCGTAGAGAGAATTAAATAATTTTGCTTGAGATCTTGATTATTGGCATGCTTACACGACAATAATTCAGCCAATGAATTTCTTTTAAGATATTTGATGTCTTTGTTGTAATAAATTATCACGGAATTAAAATTAACAAATATCTTTCAGATGAATAAAATAAGGAAAAGATGCATACTACTACCCAATTCAAAAACAGAGAAAAAAAAAAAAGATCCATACTATTACAACATTAAAAAGAATTTGCATAAAATCGGGGGTGAAAACATGAGTACATAATCCAAACTAAAGCAAACAACTTAGAGCCGACAAACATGAGTAAGGATCTAAACAAACATGGATTATTCAAAGCAAGTAAGAACTAACTTGCTCCACAAACAGTAGCTGAGTAGTACAGGCTAGGGATCGATCCCAAAGAGAGAGAGAGAAATCTTACACCTCTTAACGCGATAAAGCCAACATAACGAGGAGAGCCATAATCAAAACAGGAACAAAGAGCAGCATCATAGGCGGTGGTGGCAATGGCGGCACCACCAGCGGCAACACTAGAAGTAAAAACGTGTATATCGACATTACCCCAAAGGCAAAATACCTGTCCATCAAATTTGCAAAGAATAGCTTGTCTTTGATTTACTTACTCATGCGTGATGATCTGATCTTTACATATAAAATAAATCTTATGATTGGATGATAGTGATGGAGAAATGTCCCTTGTCGATTTAAAATAGTTGAATTAATTATACAAGTTTAAGGCATATATATAGAGTTAGTACATGCTCACACAAAAAAATATATATTTCAATATATTAAAAATTGTATATTTTTATTTATCAACAACATCTTTATTTTAATAAAGTGAAGATGTCTATATATATATACATGTACATACGTACATATATGTAGTCTTTTTTTAGTACGGGTGTCATTATTTTTATATATATATATTTTTATGTGGACTCACTATTAACCTACGGTTTAATAGTGATTTTAATTAATTATTAAACTTATGGTTTAATAGCATATCTGCACGAAAAAAATAAGGACGCTATATTATATATAATCTTTTTATTATACTATTAGATTATATAACTTAATAGTTTTTCAAGATTTTAACAAAATTTAAGATTATAAATCTTAATAGCAATTTCACTTTGTAAAAATAAGGATGCTTTCACTAAAAATTTATATATATATATATATATATATGATATAATTTATATTCAAAAATTAAGTTAAGAGTTGAGAATGCTTAAATTTTATTATTTAACTGAAAGTTAATTTTTATCCAATGTGAGATAATGTCTTTAATAAATTTTATCACATGTAATTCAATTAATAAAATAATGTGAGTCTACTCATACATAAATTTGACTATAATATTATATAAAAACCCATAAATTTAATTAATATTTAAAAAATAGTTCAAAAATTGAGACTTGATTGAGTTTTGTGCACTTAATCGATGAAAACAAGTTGAAAGCTAATCAGCGGATTTTGCTCTTAACAATACTAGCCAAAGACTAGTTGTTGGAAACCTGCGGCCACAAACATAGCAATATAAAGACAAAACTAAAGGCACATCGATGACAACGGCAATTATCACGCTTCCACTCGTCTTTGTTCCACTCAATGCCACGTACTTTTTTCTCTGACAAACTATCTTTCATTTCTTTTTCATTTTGTTCCTTCAAAAGTTTTTCATTTTTAAGCTTCGAGGTAGCTAGCATGGAAAAGGATGAAATAAAGCTTATGAAACCAAGGAAAATTACAAGTTGGGTACCCAATTTATGTAAACTGACCACCGTGTCTCTGGACATGTTATAAGGTAATTAAAAAACTAAAAATGTTATTATTATCAGTCAATTACTCAACTTTTGGCAAAATTATATATATTATTTTCTAAAGTTCTAGCTACTTTCAACTAGTGTATGAAAAAAAAGATAAAAGAAATGCAATTTTTTACTGAAAAGATTAATAATATTTAAAGAAATTTATTACATAAAAATGTTATTATATACATTCTCCATCGACCATCTTCCCACTTTCTGTCCAGCGATTGCACATATACATGACTAGCTTGACGGGTCATATGCTCAACTAGTGCAACAGTAAAAAAGATACACATTTCAATGATGAGGCTAACCCATTAGATGAGTACGTACTATATCCTAGGCTGGGCCAATGCATATTTTATGCCACAATCTCCAAGCATTCGGCATGTAACTGCTCCATGCATTTTATTTTCTGAATTAAAGTGAGACAACATAAAATACCCCCAACTGAACAAAATTATAAGGGCAAGAATTAAGAAATGGGTATTTGAAGACTTTCTTATATCTCAAGCAAAAATTTCAATAATAACTCTTTGAGTTTCGGATGATGCTCAATATGCCTGGATCGATCAGTTCAAGCTTTCATTAATATATATATTAAATGAAGTGATATTTTGCATGAGTAACAAAGATGCTATATATTATTGTACTGACTAACTACAAGATGGTGTGTTGTTAAGTTACATTATATAATGTAACTGACATCAACTCAATATAGTAGTGGTGCCCAATAACTCAAAAGTTGAATCAACCAAATTATATTTGAGTTTGTAAATAGAATTTTCGAGTTGACATGTATTACACTATTATGTAACTTATCAGGGACCAAGCTCTATATATTATTCGAAGGGTGTATCAGCTCATCAGATCAGAAGCATGTACACGCATATTTATACCTTGACGTATTTTTATGCTGCCTTTCAGTGTGTGAGACAAAAAACCTGAGAGCACTTATGTTGTGTTTTGGCATTTGCTCCTTTTTCCTGAACACACATGGGTGTTGCAGCCTTGCAGACCAATTTCTCAACTCTCATTTCAACATCAAAACAGAAAAAAGGGAGATTGTGATGTCATCGTATTTTTTTCTTCTTAACTCTACCAACCAAAGACTGGTGGTTAGAAGACAAAGACGGTGGTATAAGCATAGCAATGTAAAAGGCTCATGAATCATGAATGCCAATTAATTCAATCTCAATAGTTGGTATTATAATCTATCTTGGGATCTGCAAAGCCATCCAGTACTCTACGCCAAATACTTATTCAGTTTCTAATTGAAAAAAACAAAACTTATTCAGTTTCTGCTGACAAGGCTGGCTGTTTCGTATTTTTCAAGTCTTGCTTGCTTCCAAGAAGCATGCGAAATGGAATGAATGAAGCCCCGCGAAAAACAAACAAAACAAACGTGTGCTCGTGAACATGCATCAACTCATTTTTGTGGGCCATGGTCGTGGTCCCTTTTTTCACTGATGAAAATTTACTCAGCTTTCATCATCTCTGATTCTCAGCATCCATCATCCGCAAGATATTGTCTCCCCAATAAATATATAAAACTATAATAAAATCCACAGGCCGTGTTATTTCCCCAATAATTATGAATATTGAATACACACGTGATAAAGAAAACTTATGAGAAGAGTACAAAACCTTGGGATTTAGGGTATGTTTGGGATTGAGGTTGGACAGTTATATCTTTTAAATTATAGTATTAAAGTGTTTGGTAAACACTAACTGCTGTAATTTTTAAGCTATATTAACTATGTTAATATGATTTTTTACTTGTATGATGTAAAATTTATTATGTTTTTAATAATTTTGTTAAAATTATTATTTAAAAATTATATTTATTACATATTATTAACTTTTATTTTATAATTACAGCTTTTATTCTACCGCAGCTGTAGCTTAAAAGCTACAACACCTCAATCCTAAATATACCCTTAAACTTACTCAAGATAACAAATAAAATTTTGATTTTTTATTTACGAAATTATTAAAGAAATGCATCAGCTGAACTTGTTAGTAAAGTTTGGTTGTTTTTCTTTTGAATATCTGAATGCAAGTGTTAAGTTATTTATTTTCAAATGTTTTTACACTTCTATTCTTTTAAGTATTTTAATGTTAAATAAGTGATAAAATATTATAAAAATATATAAAATAATATTATTTCGTATTGATTAGTATAAATCACGTTCATGTGAATGTTATTGTAATTTAATAATGATATAGTATATACATGAAAAGTTATGTTTATATATAAAATAGGTTTAGTATGCCAGCAAGCTCAAGTTTGTAGTCTACTTGGAGCTTCTTGTACGCATTGAAGTTGTCTTCAAGTGGCTAACTTGATCTTGCACGAATCTTTTTTTTGTACGATCTCTTAGCCGTCTCATTATTTAATAGACATAAAATTGCATTGCGTTTGTTTCTATTGCCTTGTAATTAGGTAGTGATAAACGAGAGTCACATTAAAAAAAAAAAAAAAAAGCAGCAGACGTTTGTACTAACAAAAGGAATTTGTATAAATAAAAGATTCCATTCCCATCGTCCCATACCATGTAAGTTAGGATAAGTATTAAAGTATATATTAACAAGGATGCATGGACTTCAGTGTTAAGAAACAAAACAAATGTTTTCTATTTGGCCAATGGCCACATCTGCATAAGAATTAAGGAACTTCAAATAAAATAGTATAAAAAGATTGTACTACAAGCCGTAGGATTCAATCATAATTTTCTTTTTTTAAGGATTTTATGACGTGATATTATTTTTTTTATATACACCCAACCCAAGATAATGCGGAGAATTGTTAATGGAATAGATAATGGGGAGCATAAGGCGGGCAGCTGTTAGAAATTATAAAACATAACAAACTGATCAGTTGGGAGTTTAGTATATAGGGAAACACCTTTTTTTCCCCCTAAAATTTTAATTTTTGATTTAAATTTCTCTCTCACGCGTTCTTTCTTGTGATATCCTTGAGATTCATGATATTCAAGAAGAACAAGGACTACAAAATGATTTGACGAAAATTTGGAGAATAATTTGTTACTTAATTTTGTGTTTAATGTTTAGAAGGACTTTTAACTTTTCTGAATGTAAATTCAACAAGAAAGGAGGAGGAGGATAATTAGGAAATAATTAATTTCATGAAATTAATCATTAAAGAAAAGTGACTATTACGTTACTGGGATTATCTTCTCTTACTTCGTGTGTCCTTAGAGGTACGTGCATCCGTTTTCATTAAACAAACTTACGAAATTAGCAAGCACCAAAATGGTGCATTTTGATAGGAGTTAAGGGAAAAAGAAAATGAAGCGATCTTGTTAAGAATGCAAGAGATGATCCTAATCCGTTATACAAAGACTCAATTTATAATTGTCATAACTTCATGAAGAAGACTATTGGTTTCTGCTTTCTAGAAATATTTTTTTAGATCAGATGAATATAAAAAACAATAATTACGAGATCCATGCATACTAATACAAAATTGAAAAAATAAAATTACATAAAATGGAGGGGAAACATCAGTACATGTAAAATCTAAAGTTGATTGCTGTTTATTAAAAAGCAAGAAGAATTTGCTCATCATAAAAGTAGTAGAAAGCAAAGGGAACGGTTCCCAATTGAGAAAATACTGACTATTTTCAACGGGATAAGGCCAGCAAAAAGAGGACAGCCATAATCAAAACCGGAACAAGGAGAAGCATCGAAGGAGGCGGCGGCAATGGCGGCAGCAGCAGTGGCAACAGTATAAGTGACATCGTCAACACAACCAGAACCACAATTGATCCAACTGCAAATAACCCTTTCATCAAATTCGGCAGCAGCCGCTGAATTAGCTCAAGTGTTGTGGTTTGATGTTCTGATAATTTGTATTGAAATTGAACGTTCGGATTTCAACATAGATTTTAAGTATGTCACCGTTTTTCTACTCAACTTTAGTAACCAAAGGCCCTGCGGTCAAATCTCAATTGACAGTGTCACGTAATGACACACGAATGCCAATTGCAATTATTCAAACTCTAAGCCATTTTCATTCCACCCAATTAACACCAATTATTTTCTCTAACTACCACTACTTTTTTTTCTTCTTCTTAATACATTGAAATAAATAAAAATAGCATTACTCTTTTTGAATAATAAATACTACAATATTAATATCCCAATATTTTCATTTCAAGTATTAAGGTGACATTCATTTAATTATAGAGTAATCAACATACTATTTCAGAAGTTTAGCATTACTCTTTAGCTAAAGTACTTCCAAGTAGATTCATGAGAATTTTAAGTTTTAACAGCATCCCAAATATACATAAGTTTTTAATATCACACTTTTAAGTATTTTTCGTCAACTTTATTAACATCCGTTTAAGATGATCATGATCAAGATGCCCTCAAACTTGTAATTAGGTGAGAAAAAAAATAATATAACCAAACCACCCAATTTTTGGTATCGAGTAACTAGTTTTGATTAATTAAAAAAAAAGTTTTCAACAAAAAAAAAATCAAACAAAAAAAAATCAGTGTCCTATTAAAAAAGTTTAGAACATTTTGAGTAGTAATTATTTATGATACATTTATCCTTCATTGTCTTCTCCCCTTTTTAGCCGCCACAAATAATATGTTTAAAATTGAGATTAGACAATCGTAACTTTTAAACTATTACATTAAAGTGTTTGATAAACACTACTGTATCTTAGAAGTTATATTAATATGATTTTTCATTTTGTATAATAAAAAATTTATTATATCTTTAATGATTGTATTAAAATTATTATTTAAAAATATATTTATTATATATTATTAACTTTTTATAATTATATTTTTTTACAACAGTTGTATCTTTTAAGCTACAATATTTCAATTTCAAAAATATCCAAAGTTGTGCCGCCAATTAACCTCTGGCCACGTACTTTTTTTTCCCCTAATTTGTTTATTTTAATTTGAATTTAGTGTACAACTTTAAATCAAATCAAGTAAAATTTCTCTGTCTCGGTCAAAGTCCAAAGCCATCAAAGATAAACATGTAAAATTTATGAAAAAAATAGTGATTTATACAAATTTATTTTTTAATACATTGATGTGATATAATTATATTAACCAAAATATTGATCATGTAGTATTTTTATCTAACTAATACAATAATACAATAATAATTTATATAAAATTTGTGGCTCAATCAGTGATTGAGTATTAAAAAACAAAATGGCTGTGTGTTATGATATTTTAAAAATAGAGAAAGACCGTCCACACACTTACAGTAAAACGATCACAAAAATTCACTTAACTTCAAAAATAATCACACAGACCTCTTTTTAACTATTATACTCTTAATTATAACAACCTATTAATTAACTTTAAATAAACTTCTATAATAAATATAAATATAAATAATGTAATATATAAAATAAAATAAAATATATAAAATATTTTGAAAACTAAAAATGTTATTATAACATTATTAATTTGTCATATTCTTCTAATAATAATAAAATTTATTTGACATATTAATAATATTAAAATAATTATACCTAACATTCACATTAATTTATAAAATTTATATTATTTTATCTACAATATCTTTTTAATTATTTTTATATCAATATAAATCTTTAAATCAATTTTTGAGTTAATAAATTTTAGTATTAATAAAATATGTCGGGATAGACTAATAATAACGTAATATTAAAATTAATTTTTATAAGATACATTATTTTCTTTATTATATTTATTATAATATTTTATTTATATTATATTATATTTATTTATTATTTTTATTTTATTACTATATTTATATTTATTTAAATTATTATAATTAAAAAATATAATAATTATTTATAAAATTAAAAAGATACATATAATTATTTATAAAATTAAAAAAATTTATATGATCATTTAAACAAAGCATGAGGTATGGTAGCTTTTTTTGCCTTTAAAAACTAGATAGATATTATAGAGTAAGCGATGAAATCATACAGTTTACAAGACTAATCATCACAGACATTATGCGGTGAAATCATCATATTGCGCGTAAGACCAAGACCAAGGAAAGCAGCCAAACATTATGTCGCTGACAATCGAATTTCTCACTATGCTTCAATAATTTACCAACAGAACAAGTGAAGAACAACTGTTCCTCAACTGTACACAGTCCAAAGTCTATATGATGAGGAGATGAACCAAAGGCAAGTAAATGAATTGATGATTGAAAAGACTCCACTTGCCTTACCCTCTCGTGTTTGTTTTCGTAGGGAGTTGGTGACAGGTGGTGCAGGCGTACCTTGTAGTGTATGTCTGCACGCGCGTCAACCTTTCATTGGGCTGTAGCTAGGCCTTGCAGCACAGCTCCAAGCTTGACAGGCGCGCAGCTCATCACGCTTATGTAGTCAAATACTCCAAATTAATTAGCTACAAGCTGGCATAGCATCAGCACCAACAACACAGTTGACAATACCAGGAAAAGGTATGTTCCTCTTCAGATTCAAAAAGCAAAGCGCATGTTTATTGGACAGAGGAAGAAGATGAGAAACTTGAAAATTACCTTTAGCTCATGGTGTGTGGGCAACTAGAAAAATGTCCCGAGACTTGCAGGTCTTCAACGTTGCGAGGTCTGTCGCGCTAGATGGTTTCATGACTTTCACCAACTACGTGCAGGCCTAAGAGCGTAGCCGTTTCACTTAACAGCAGGATCAACTTATTATCAGCCTGTTGTGGATGCCTAAAGGGTTGGTGTACTCACTAATTATTAGTACTCGTACTGTTTTAATTTACACGTATATTATTTTTATAAAGTAACTAATTTGATGAATCAATTTTGATTAATGAAATAATATAATATTATAAGTGGGATTCTTTGGCTAGCTGTGAAAAATCAGTGCGAAACTGTTAATACGAGGCACCAGATAATAACTCGGGGAATAAAAAATCCTTTTGATGATGGAGCCTAAACCTGCTAATCAGATGAACCACCATAAAGGATCAAGCAGTAGAAAGTCAGCTTTGAATGCTCGTCGTCAGCGAAAGAGTGCGGAATTGAATCTTGAGCTCATGTTGGGCCCTTCCCATTCCTAATAAAGAGAAACAACAACCAACAGTTGACATGTGGATGCCGATGCAAATCATGCAATGACCAATTGTTGCGTTAATTAACGTAAGTAGCAGCAGCAGCAGCATCATGTGATAATTATTATCATCCACATTTATTGAATTTAATCATCAACATTTATTACTACCTTATGCGTCGATTTATTGATCTTATATATTTAAAATTTTTATTTTAAATAATATAATATTAATTAATTAATTATATTATCGTTTCAATTATAAAAAATATTATATTATTTAAAATAATTATTTAAAATAAAAAATTTAAAACATATAACATTACTCTTCGTTGATGAGAAACTATTCTAATTGTAAAGTAACAATAATCCACTAGTATTAATAATAACTATCACAATTTAATTTTTAATTAATCTTTGTCGAAGCTGGAAAAAATAATATTGCACGTCTTATGTACGTCTATGTAATTTATGAACTGTTAAATTTGATTGAATAAAACGCGCTTTTTCTTTTTTGCATCTGAATGACATATACAAATCATTATTATTTATTAAAGTAAATATTAAATAAATTCATATTCAGTGATAAATTAAACCAAAAAAAATTACTTGATTTTATTGAGACCTTTTTTAGCAAGTTTTCAGTGTGAAGTTAAATGAACACTTTAACAACTTCAGCTGTATCAATTATAATTTGATCAATATGCATCACTGTACAAGCTTTCATTGATATATTTTAGAAGAATCTATCATTCTTTTTTTCCATTTAACCTAATAGCTAATAGCTAAAGTTGAAAAGAATCGATCATTGGGATGTATAAATGTCCTACAACTTTAGCTATTAGGTTGCTTGAATTTATTATTCTCAATTAATGTGAGATTATTTCATTGACACTATAAATATTTTTAAAAGTCAGTACTTGTTTTATACTTATATTTTGATTTAAAAATTTATTTAATTTCTATATTTTAAAAATACATTAAGATATTCTTATTGTTAAATATATTACGTTCCCATCCATATTTTTATTTCTTTTATAATAATACCCTTACAATAGTATTCTTATAGGTATAAATTAAAAGAAATATTAATTCATCAAATTTGCCTTAAAAATAAAATAAAAATCAATCAAATTTTATGTTTTTATTTTACTTTTAGGATTAATTTAGTAAATTAAATTTTTATATACAATTACTAGCAAGATTATTGCAAATATATAAAAAATACTAATTCGTTCATACTGATATTTATTGGTTATTTTACTAATAAATAATTATTATTAATTTTCTAATTAAAATTTTTATAGATAAATTAGTTAATGACTAGAATATTATGGTTAGGGTATTATTATTAAAGTAAAGGAAAATTAAGAATAAGAATGTAACATATTTAATAACAAAGATATATTGAGGTATTTTTAAAATATAAAAACTAAACGAATAATTAAGTTAAAATGTAAGGAGGACTAAGTAAGCATTTATCTATATTTTTATGCATATACGCTATTTTTTAGCATATCAAGATGATGTTCCATTTCTTTTTTCAAGAGACAATATCTATTATGAGTGCTTGTAAATTTTAGATATGACTAATAAAATAAAATTGTAAAGTTATAGTTTCAGTATATGATTTATTAAGAGTAATATTATAAATTTTAAAATTTTTATTTAAAAAAATTTTAAATAATGTGACATTCATCTATTAATTTGTGAAATAACATAATTAATTATTAACTAGTTAATAAATGACACATTATTTAAGATGAAATTTTAGATTAAAAAAAAATTAGAACTTATATCATTAGACATTTGTTAAATGCAAACAATTGAGTAGGCAACCCATAAAATTATTATGATTTGGAATCTCCAATCTACTCAACGCCAAAGAAATTTTTCCTCTTTCAATTTCGCTTTTAATATTTTACTGTAAGTGTTTATCATCTTATTGTCGAAAAGTTTTTTATGTTTTCTTGGCCAGCTTTGACCAAGGTCAGAAAAATTTGTTGACAAAAAGAATACAAAATGCATGGTGCAATAAGTTAGTAATTTTTCTTGATGAAGTTTCTGTATTTAAATATTTATGACCAACAAAACGGTCGTTCTTGATAATTTGTGAAATGATCAATATGAGGACTAAAAAATTTAAGGTTGCAAAACGTTTGATTTATCACTTTATTAATCTTGAATTTTATTGCTTCTATATGTCATAGATTAACCAATGCAATACGAAAAAGCTAACTGATACCTGAAAAGCAATTCCATTTAACTGGGGTCATGCAGTCAGGCTTTATGTCCCTGCAGCCCTGAGTTGCATTGCAACTTCATTTTCCTTTACGTTTTTTGCCCTCTTATTTATTTTTTAAAAAGAATGTACCTGAAAAGCAAACATCTGAAAAGGCATGCTATATTCAATTCTTTAAATAATTGAAACTGCTTTATCAAAATCTATGTGATCTAATGCACTTTAGTGCCCTTTAGGGAATAGGGCTCGCTTATCGCGTCAAGCAAAAGTTGCTACAAGTGGGGGCTCAGTGGGTTTGTCTTCAAAGTAATTCCACATACCTTTTTTTTTTTTTAAAAAAAAATATATTATTCTTAAATATATAAGACTTTATTAAATTAGATAACAATGTAACTTATAATGACATAAAAGTTGTATCCATAAATTTAAATATAATTTAGTTGATATAACTTTTAAATTATTGAGAACTACTGTATATTAATGTAAGTTACATTATTATATAATTTAACTACACCCAATGATATATAGTATATTTGGTGTGATATTTATACATCAAGTGAAAAATAAATTCTAGTAATATTAATACTAACAATTCTAAATTTATTTCTAAATTTAATTTATCACAAATGAAATATATCATCTGATTTAATATTTATTGAGTTGATAATGATTTTGCTCATTCTTTATTTCTTTTTTCAATAGTCTACATAATAATAAGAGGGTTTGTTAGAAATAATAAATTATTTATTGCAAAATCTATTACCGAAATTTATGAACATTCATGTTATATTATCAAGAATTAATAACAAAATATGCATGAAGCATACCTAAATTCATAATGTTAAATTGTCCTCTAGAATTTTGTAGTTGACCTTCCATGATCAACACGTATATCCTACAAAGTCATTTAGTTTCTATATGCACTACTTTTTATGATGAGATATCAGAAAGAATAGAAAAAATATGTGTGATTTAGGGGCTATAACCATTTATATAGATAATTTTTTTTTGTTGTCACTAGGTATTCTTAATTCTGCCAATCATAAAATTATAATATCATTAGGTCTCTACACATTAAAAGCCAATACTTTATTAGATACATTAAAGCCCAAATTACCAAAAACCTAATTAGATTATTTTTAATTAGACTCAACAAAGTAAACAAATTCAAAATACTCAAATTTAAAGTGCAGTAAGTATAAAAGGAGTAAGAGATAGAAAAATGCAAACACGTAATTTTTATGTAGTTCGGTCAATCATGCCTATGTCTACGCCAATATCCACGTCCACATCACCGGACTTGAGGATTTCACTAAACGCACATTCAAGGCTTCAGCAACACTTACACTTAACTTCTAATATGTCAATAGACTTTTACAACAAAAGATTATTATCAATTTCTTAACCTAAGTATATTATATACGCTTACAATATTTCAACTTGGCGTTTAGAAAGCAAAATTACAAATAAACTTCTCTCACACAATATAATAGATTATAAAATTAAAATACTTAATGTGTGAACAAAAATGATTATAATAAGTTAAGCTTAGATTCCTCTTGAATGCTCAGTGATAAATGTAGGTTGTCTAACTTTGATTTAGAATTAAATGAGTCATGTTATATAATTGGAGCTAAAAACTAGTTATTATAAACTTTTTGATTCTTAATGGTTTGTCGTTAACTTGTTGTCAGATTAATGTTTTGACTTGAGCAAGTTATCATTGGTCTGCGTTTTAAATATTTGGTAAGTTGTTTGCAATTGTCAGTTAGCCTTAACTTATCGGTTAGCCGTTTTCATATTGTCGGATCAGTTTCATCTGATTGTGTTGCTCTCTGAACCTTATCAGTGACCTACTAACTTTTTATTGGTTAGCCGTTTTCAAGTTGTCAGATAGCTGTTAATATTCATCAGATTGTGTTGCTCTTTGCACTTTTTCGGTGGTATGCTAACTTTATTATTGGTTAGCTGTTTTGCTACAATGCCAAATAATTTTGCTACAATAACAACTTTCTAAAATTTATAGTTTTACCCAAATTCTTTTAAAATTATATTAAAGCCCAAAATGTGATATACATTTTCAAATAAGTTCATTTCGGAATTTTAAACAATACTTGGTGATTTGAAGGTTTTAAAATATTCTTTCAATTTATTCCAAAAACTTGAAATACAATCAATTTAAAACTTCTTTAAATTTAATCAATTCAAAACATATTTGTTATTATCAAAATCATAATTATAGAAATCTATATGTGAACAGTTTGTGCCAATGTGCTCTATAGACAACTATCTATAATAAATTATTTCTTTAACTAGAAACTTGATTTCTATGTATTTCGACTTCGTCGAGTTCTTGTTATTATTGGAATACATCATTGTTGATTTATTGTCATAAAATAATCTGAGTGGCCTATCAATAACATCTACTATGCACAGTCCTGTGACAAAATTTCACAATCATATTTCGTAATTAGATGTCTCATAACATATTATGAACTCTTCAGCTAACATATAGATACAGCCCATCGTGGATTTCATACTATCTTGATATCTAGCAAAATCAGAGTCAATATACTCAATGATTTTAAGCTAATTTGAACTAAGAGGCTATAAGAGATTGTAAGTACCGTAAGACTCGTTTGGCTGTTTTCCAATAGTCTACTCATAGATTACTTAAATATCCACCCAACATCCCAGTAATATATGCAATATTCTATCGTGTACAAACTCGAGCATACATTAGACTTCCTACTGCTGATACAATGAATCTTCTACATATGTTTTTCTTTAAAATTATTTTTAATGCATTGATTGAGATTAAATTTGTCTCTCTTAACCACAAAGTATCATCTGGTTTACAATCTTGTATGTCATATCTCTTGATAACCTTTTCAATATAGATCTTTTGTGATAATCTGAGAATATCTTAGGAGTGAGCTTGGTGTATTTATATGCTTAAAATAAAAAATGCGTCAATAAGATCTTTCATCTCAAAATTCTCAACTATAAATTTCTTGGTGTTATGCAATAAACATATATCATTGCTGGCAAGTAAAATGTCATCAACATATAAAACTAAAAAAATATACTTACTTCCATATAATTTATTGTATATGTAATCATCAACTAAATTCATCTCAAAATCGAACGAGATGATCACTTGATGAAGCTTGAAATCCCATTATCGAGATGTTTGCTTGAGCCTGTATATAAATTTCTTAAGTTTGCAAACCATATTCTTTGGATCTCTCAACTCAAAGTTTTCTAACTATATCATATAGATTATTTCATCAATGTCATAATTGAGAAACATTGTCTTCACATCCATCTTATGTAGCTCAAGATTGAAATGCAACACTAAAGTCATTTTCATCCTGAAAGAAATACAAGTTCATGTTCTTGATTGGATCATCTTTCATTACTCCAGTGTTTACTTCATGTTCTTAAAGAAATACAATGTACTCATCTAGCACTGCACTTTTCCATTTTCTAGTGGATCTCCTTAATAGCATATGTTCTTGAGATGATAGAATTTATTTTTCTATAATAATATCTGGTATGAGAGATTCTTCAACATTATCTTGATCTGTTGTATCTTTAACAAAGCCATAAGTGAGACCCTGATCACTGCCAATAACAGATATAAGAATATTAACATATTCATCTTCAAAGATAAAGTCCCTAACTGTATCTCTCCACGCAAACTCGACATTCTCAAAAAACCATTCATTTCTTGATTCAAATATCGATTTAGTCGTGGAATTATAAAACTTCTACACTCTGAATCGTTCAGTAGTATCTAATAAAATAGAAACTCACAATCCTAGAGCCTAGTTTCTTCTCATTATGCCTATAAAGTATTGCCTCCGCTGGACATCCATAAATGCAAATGCTTTAGATTAGACTTCTTATCTGTCCAAAGTTCGTAAGGAGTTTTAGTAGTCACTTCAGTTGAAACCTTCTTCTCAAAGTGATTTAGGTAAAGTAGAATGACAAATCATATTATTCACCATGTCCTTAATCATCTTGTTTTGCCTTTCAACAATACTATTTATAGTGGGCGAGCTTAGCATAGTGTACTATACGACGATACCACATTTCTCTAGGAACTTAGCAAATGGTCTTGAACGTTGTTCGCCGGAACCTTCTTATCTACCATAATACTCACGACCATAGTAAGATTTGACGTTTTTGATTCTTTTATTGAGTTGATTCTCAACTTCAGTCTTAAAATTTTTTAACATATCCAAGGACTGTGATTTTTTATGAAGGAGATATATGTAGCTATATCTAGAAAAATTGTCAATGAACGTCATAAAATAATATTGACCATTCAAAATAGTCGTAAATAATGATCTACAAATATTTGTATGTATGAGTTTCAAGACGTTTAAAGTTCTGTTTTCAAATGCCCTTTTATTAATTTATTTCCCCTTGATACAGTTAACACAAATATTAGAATCTGTAAAACCTAATGAGCTAAAAATTTGATATGACACAACGCTCTCTATTCTCCATCTGGATATATAACACAATCTTTTGTGCCATAATGCAGTAAATTCTCATTTGTTAATTTTCTCTTTTTATCTCGTGTACTCAATTGCAGGAATTTATTAGAAGAAACAATCATATCAATCAAATATAAATTATCATAACCTGACAAAGAACCACAACCAACCAATTTTGAATAATGAAATAAACAATTTTTTTTTTCAAATGAATAAGAATAACCATATTTATCCAAAGCAGAAATGAAAATCAAATTCTGTCTAAAAGATGAAATAATAAATATTTTATCAAGATCTAAATATAATATGGTCTTTAACAATAATCTAAATTTTCCTATTACTTCAACTTCAATCGTCTTGTCATCGTCCACATAGATGTATCTTTCATCATCACTTGACTTTTGGTAATTCAGACAACCTTGCGTACGCACACTGATGTGAGTGGTTGCACAAGAATTTATCCACTATGTGTGTCTAGATAACGAAGTTAAATTAATCTCAAAACAAACTAAATTAAGAAGCATACTTTTCTTAGCACACGTGCGTGATAGCTGTCACAATACTTATTCTTATGTTATTCAGCTCCATAGAATAAAAAACCAGTACCTTTCAGATCACATGGTTTCTTTTATTGTTTTTTGAGGTGCTGTATATATAGTTTCCTTATCTTTCTTCCTCTTTTTGCCCATGTCCTTGTCCTTATACCCCTTTAAAATTAGATTTGTTAAGAGCGTATTCATTCTTGTTACTTTATTTTTAACAAACTTCTTTTCAATTTTTTTAAGGAACTCTTTAGTCTTAGTTATTTTTTCAGACATAGAGTCTCTAAATGCTAACAGAATAGCTTTCTTTATGATCATTATACATATACGATTTGATCTCCCACATCTTTCCAAATCTTTCTTGGCATTAGAAGTACTCTCATTTGTAAAAGGTATAGAAGAATCAACCTTTTACGTAAGGTTGAGATTCATGACTATGAGAACTACTAAGAGATTCTCTTGCCATGACTTGAATTTGAGACATTTAGTATAGGAATTGAATTAATGTTGGCAGTAATATTAACAACAGACATAACTGAATTTAGAGAACAACAAGTAAACAAAACAAGCATTCAGAAGTCTCTAAACAAACTTAAATTCAAATAAAGGTAAATCTCATCTTATAATACCGGACACTCCATATATCTCATCTTTTGACAAAATATTAACTTGTAAATGATATCTTGATGCAGTAATCAAACATTGATAATAAGAACATGTCAAATAATAAATCTTCCTTTGAGCTGATTTATTTTCTACATATAAAATCGTATAATTATCACGTGTTTATTATCACAGGTGCATATGCAACTCTATCAAATATGGACCTACCTTTGGGTAGATCGATATTTACATAAATTACATACATATAACTATTGATATTGATATTTTAAAGTAAATTAATTTTCACAAGAGATGTGGCTTTGGTAACATATTGTTTCAATTAATTTCTCTCAAAATATATATAAATATTTGAATTTAAAATTATACAAAAAATTACTAAAAATTTAATTTTTTTTAGTCAAATTTGGTCAAATAGTTGAATGTTCAGGTCGGTTCGTAACCAAAATCGAAAAAAAAATTATTCAGCTTAGAGTTTTATTGGGCCGAGTCAAATCAACCTGAATCTAAAAAACCATAACCCTAACTTTTTTTTTAAATTTCCTTTTTTTGAGCTTCAGGCCACAGCTGACCAGAGGGTGTAGCCCGAAGGCCGTGCCTTCCCTGTCATGATCACAACGCCATCTTCTTTTTTTTTTTTTGAATGATTTCCATGGCAACTGAGAGGCTACCTAGTTCCTTCTACTGCAACTGGTGCCTTCCGTCATGACTTGGGTAACCTAGGCCAGCAACCACTGACCATTACTCTGACGCCAATGGTCAGTGGTTGCCATCGGTCCTTAACCCTTGAATCGCTGTTTTTATTTCCAAAACAAAATAATTTGAATTTCAAATTTTATTTTCTTTAATTCTTTAATTCAAATTGAATTCCCTTATACATTAAAACCGAATTATAGAAACAAAAATTATTTGACTTAATATCATAAAACAACCACTAATTTTTTTTCAAATTTAATGATACATAATCATTAAATTCAGGAACATCCAAAACTTTAATCAATAATCGAAAATAAAATCGATTCTTGATGATCTTATATGAAGAGACTCTGATACTACTTGTTAGAAATAATAAATTCTTTATAGTGAAATCCATCACTGAAATTCAGGAACATTCATATAGTATCTTTAAGAATCAATAATAAAATATGCGGAAACGGATCTAAATCCATAATGTTGAACTATCCTCTAGAGTCATGTAGTTAGCTTTTCATATCAATACATATATCCTAAAAAGTCTTTTAGTTTTTCTACGCACTCTTTCTAATGATGAGATACCATAAAGAATAGAAAAGATACGTGTAAATTCAGGACTATAATTACTTATATAGTCAACTTTTCTTGTTATCACTAAATATTCTTAATTATGCCCATCATATAATTAGAATACTATTAGGTTTCTACACATTAAAAGCCCACATCTTATTAGATACACTAAAAGCTCAAATTACCGAAAATCTAGTTATATCACTTTTAATTTAGTTTAACATTCTATGATAGTTTGTAATATATAATTATTTATATATAAGTCTAATATTGAGTTAAGAATTCGACAATATTGAATTTAATATCCAACAAGGTCTCCCTAAGTTACATTTAATACAACTTATAACTAGGCAGGCAGCAGTATCTTCTCTTTTGATTTCAAAGTAGAATCATTTACATTGTAATTTCAGTTCGCAAACGAAACACAAGATAAATGAGAAAGCCAAACATCCCACAAAGGAAATGGGTTCCAAACTTCCAATGACAAGTCAACTTCCCCGGCTCGCGGCACAAATCCAATAACCAATCAAACTCAATATATCAACGCAATAATTTTGGGTGGAAAGATCTAGAAAAATTAGTTTAAGCAAAATCCAAATCCAATGTTTAATTTCAGCTGCTGGTTGTTTGTTTAAGCATTAAGTTCTTCAAAAATCAAAATATAATATCTGATGCTGTAATAATAGATGCTCTCGTACAAGAAGCACGGTTCATGGTTGTTATTACACGTTGAAGTTAAGCAAAATAGATCAATCATGAGTTGAGAGAACAGAGCACGCGTGGTGTGCAAGTATGGGCCAGAGTTTATCTTCAAAACCTTCATTATGTTTTCCCACTTGCAATATTCCTCCAACAATTGCATGCATCCTTATTCTTCGACAGTTTCTATATAATGGATGACCGTATATTCATGTAATTGAAATAATTTCAAAGTATAGCTCTCACATACAAGACATGGAGGCAAGGTCATCTTATCGTTTATATTATATTTATTGGTGTAAAAGATGTCCAATATTCAGCAGGCCACCATGGACAAAGGACGAAGATGAATGGCTTGTTAAATACATCGAAGCTCACGGTGCTATCATATCCCTAGAGCCATGCGTAGCTCGCCTAGCATTCGGGGTCGATCGTTCAACCATCTACTCCCTTATATTGATTGACACCCACAAAGAAAAGGGACGATCAGAGTTAATATGCAATATTGGAAATACTCAAACTTAAGAGGGGAGGAGGAGGGTACCTCTTGGTGAATAGGGCAATCTAGCTCAATTATCCAAGATAGGAACTATTATTTACTGAGCAAAAACACTTGATTTTACCACTTGGATCTCTGACAAAATTTTAATATCTCACATTATCCTTAAAACATTAAAAAAAAAAAAACACATATTGTTGAATGGTAAATGTGAAATTTTCACTTAAAAATTTGATTATTCGAGATCTCTAAAAATTAAAACTAATTAACTTGTTTGCGGTCACATTTATCCTTTTAACAATACTTTTTTAACTGTTTTAACACTAACGATGAAATGAGGTTTTATAAAAATTTGTTAGGAACCAAGTGGTAAAAGAAAATTTCTAATAGGATCCAGGTGTGATTCTCGTTCACATATAGGCTGTAGCCAGTAGTAGTAATTTGGTTGTGCTTATAGACTATATTGTGGGACAAATCTATTTTAAGTGTGGAGATAAAACTTTGATTTTGGAATCTGTGTTGTGAAATAATAAGTGAAAAAAATAAAGGTCGTTGTACAATTAGAAAATATAAAAGTCAGCATTATGTATGTTTCTGTTTGTAAGTTTTAAATTATATTTATTTGGATATTGATTGTTGGGAGAAATGATAGTTTTAATTTCTCTTATAATTTTTTTTTAATTAATTTAGTTCTTGGTGAATTCTATTGTTTGCTTACTCACTCACTTTGGATATTCAGTTGAAATATTTAATGATGTAACATCTTATGTATTATCTATTGGGTAGTTGATTGTAAAAAATATTAGGCTAATCATAAAAAATAAAATCAATTAATGGCACACACGTGGCATTAAAGTATGTGACATCTTATGTATTATGTATTGAGTGGATTGTAAAAATAATAGGCTAATCATCAACAATAAAAATAATTAATATCACACATGACATTAAATGATTGATGACACATCAATGTGTATTACAACTAAGTATACAAACTTAGTAAATATAGTATTATTGATTTTTAATATCATATTTCATCTTTTGGGTTAAAAAAGTGTGTGTGTGTGTGTGTAATTGAAAGATAAATATGACATTTTCACATATAAATTAATTATTTGAGACCTTAGAAACTGAAAACTAATTAATTTATTTATTAAAGGTAATTTTTAGCCAACAATCATGTATTTTTGTGTCACTATTTGAACAAAAGAATAAAAAGTATTAAACATTATGAGGACTAAATTGGTAAAACAAATTCTAAAAGAACTAAATTATCACTCTTCCTTAAGTACGTGACGTTACATGCCTAACTCGAAAATTGATTAATGTTAACGATTATCACAATTTTTATAATTTTTTTTTCACTAAATCATACGCTTAGATGAATCTTCCTTTATAACAGAAACATATGTTATTAGAATAACAATAAACAATTGTTAACGTAAATAAACAAAAAATATTGTTTGTAAATAAACAAAATCATAGGGAATTAGGGCGGATCTATTTGAATTTACTATAATACTTTTTGATAAAAAAAATATAATTACTAAAATACTCATTAGTTAAATTATTATTATCGATAATGCAAAAGTAATGTTACATTCTAAATTTTTTAACTCAAATAACTATTTTAATTGACGTGACATTCATCAATTAGTTGGTGAAATAATATAATTAATTCAATTAAATTTTATAAAAAAAATCAACCAATTAATAAATAATACATAATTTGAGATAACTATTTAAGATGCCTATCATTACTCATAATGAAATTAGCCGCCCTATCCACGATTTACAAACCCAATTAACTTAAATTTCTGAAAAAAAAATAAGTATTAGAGAAAGCATAATTTTAATTTTACCTCATTTTCTTTTCACCTTTTTGCCTATGCTCTTGCGCATACACTTCTACAGCTATATTTTTTGTAAATGCATAATATTGATAATCAAACTTTTTTTTCTTTGAGATTCAATCCAATTTTAACTCAAATTTATTTCTCAACCAGAGATGTATTTATTTTAGGATCAATTATGGAGCAAAGACAAAATAGAAAGAATCTGAATTTTTTCCTGACTTTTCTTATTTTTATCATGCAATGAGTTCCATGAAAGCTAATTAGAAACTGGGTTCGATTAAATTTATTGAGGAATTCTAATTAAAATGAAAAGTCATATTACCCGAGTATTTATAAAAACAAACCTTGCGAGATGGGCGTCGGCAAAATTTCATTTCACTAAATGGACCCGACCCATGAAAATAATGGGCCGAATGGGTTCACCGGATTTGCGAGATCTACGTCCACTTCAAACTTTTTTGTTCACACCCACAGCTTTGAATTTGATGTATGTCTAGATTTATTTCAAATGAATGCGCATGGTTTGTTCGCTTAGTCTTTATGGATACGAGTGTAACTTTTGACACCCCTCCAAAATCTTTGTAACACTCGTTTTTAAAATTTTATTTTTTAAACTATCCCAATTTAATTTAAAATCTACAAACACAAATATTAAAATTAACCATCTTGCCACATAAAATTTCACCTTAAACTAGTATTGTTTTCTTTTAATTTTTTATTTATAAACTACATATAAATTTTAAAATCTTAAATTATTTTATCTATACTATATAGTTTTTATCTTCAGAATTTTAAATTCTTGTAACTTTTTTTAAAATAATATTATTTAATTAAAGTTAAAAATATAAATTATTGAAATGGTTGGGTGTAAAATTCTTTAAACTTATTATATTTATATTTTTAATTAAATTTGTATTCAAAATAAGAAATAAAGAAATTTAATTTAAATTATTTAAGTAATAATTTTAACTAAAAAGTTTTATGAGTAATTTTAAGGGTCAAAAGATCCAGTCAATTGATAATTGATTCCTACGGCAGAGCATGGATGATGGATTGACGATGATACGTCAAGAAGCCTGGTACAAAAGTACAAACATGGCTCGTGAAATTTGTTACATCAGATCAGAGTTCAATTATTCATGTACATGCTTGTCCTTGATACACTACGTACATAGTACCCCTTCGTGTCTTAGCTCACAAAAAGGAATGAATCTCATTATTTTGTTATTACTTTTTACATTATTTGGTGAGACATGTAAGTTACTTATAAAGTAATTTAGTAATTACTCATATCTTATAATGTAATAATAAATAAAATAAATAAACAAAAAGATTTGCATTTATTATTTATGTGAATTATTCTCACATATACAAACAAAAATGGAGTATCATTTAAGAGGATTTTTTTTAACGCGAATGTTTGTATTTTCTAAAATGTAAATTTGAAATTTTATAATATTGTGAAAGATTTTTACAACATTCTAAAATTATTTTAATAGTTTACAATGTTATAAAACTTTTGACAATGTTTATGAAATTCAAATTCATATTTTAAAAAATAAGACATTTGTATTTAAAAATGATTATATTTATATATATATAAAAAGCGCATATCACAGACTAAGCAATTAATTTAGATTAAGTTGTAAGAATAAAATTAGCTTGAGTATTGAAATCTCAAATGGGGAGAAAGTACAAAAATATTTTTAAAATTAGTTTGACGAGTAATACTATATATTTCAAAATTTTTATTTCAAATAATCATCCCAAATAATATAACATTTATCAATTTATTAGTAAAATTAAAGTGAATTAATTATATTATCTTACTAACTAATTGATGAATACTACATCGTTTACGATGATTACTTAAAATAAAAAATTTAAGATATATAACATTATTATTAGCTTGACTAATTAAAACCTCAATTATGAGAAAGTAAAAAGTATTAACTATTTTATTGGTCATGAGGATCATTACACACGTCTTTGCAAGAAAATTATTGTGTTTATTAATCAAACTCCTATCATTCGAAATTTTATGTGATATAAACCAATAGACAATTGAAAAACTGAAAAAGAAATTACGACGTATACAAAGATCAATGTATTACTCTTGGAAAGTCGTTTGAATGTAGATGAACAACTAATTATCTCATTCCGGAGATTGACGAGGACCCTTTTTTTTTCTCAACTAAATATTTGATAATAGATTTAGTTTATTCTAGTTAAGATGTTATCGCTGATTTAATCATCACAAGTTGATTTAAGATGTTTATGATAAATTTTTGATTGTAAATATTAATAGTGTGATTTGTTCTAAGATCAAATATCATACGGAATGCGCCATTGTGAAAATGATTTAAAAAAGTTTGATAAACTTGTGATTTTAAATATCAGTGTAGTACATTGTAATGTAATTAAAAAGAAAAAAAAAAGAAGAAAGAAAAAGTTTTTAGGCTTATGTATACATGTATGCATGCTTGGTGGATAAGAAAAAAGAAACCAAGCAAAATCATATCAAAACATTAATTAATATTAATAGTATTACTGTGGTGGTAGCAAATAGCGAAATCGATAAATGATTTGGGTGGGAGGGGCTACCATGCTCACATGTAAAAGATTTCATTCGCAGAGAACTGAGAAAGAAGCCGAGCGACCCAACATTTCCATCAGAAAACACAGTGAGGGTGGTCGCTGGGGGCAGAATCCAAGAAGAGCAGGCCTTTCTCGTTGCGGCAAGAGTTGCCGTGCCAGATGGCTCAAATTACGTCCTCATTATACTTTTAATAACCAATTCTCCTTCTACTCACGAAGAAGATGAGCTCGTTATCAATCTATATGCCATTTTGGGCAACAAGTTAGTCTTTGTTTATTTATTTAATCTTTTAATCATATATTCATGATTCTTAGTTTCCTGATTTATTTGGTTTTGATGAACTCAGAATAAGCTTCCTGGTAAAAACATAAGTCCCCTGTTCTTGTTTAACCTTGGGATCGCTAATCCTTGATGAGTGCAACTGCCAACTACAATGAGTACGACGTGGGATAGAGCTTGAAGATTTGCGTGTGCAATTGCACCACTTGAGGTCTTGAACCACAAACTACATGTCAAATTACTAAAAATAATTATTAACAACTTCAGTGTGAAATTACTATGATATTTGTTTGGAGAAAATTTAGAATACTTTATTTTTTGGCAGTATATTAATCATCTGGACATTCATGATCTATTGTAGTAACAACTATCAATTTTTCTGATAGTTTTTGGTATAAATATACTCAAGACAAGACGTTATTAAATTATTATGCAAGTGTTGCGTAACAAAGGTGAAATTATAGAAGTTCTCAATCATCTTTTATGATTAAGAAGATGGTAACCAAATCCACATATTTAGAAACACCAACTATTCTTGCAGTTATGATTTGCTTAGGACACTGATTTTGTCATTAAGGATGGCAGCAATTGAGCAGAGCAATAGCCACCAATGCTTGATCCATTTTCTGCCCTGGTGTCAATTATCTATGCATACGAGTGGAGGGATCAATTATCAATGCGTTTGCATGTGAAAGTGGGGGAAAGACCTCTTCTTGTTCTGACTGTACCTTCTTTACAAATATCCAACATTTCCCAACTAAAATATTGTAAATGATTTTAGAATAATACAACAAAACAATATATATGAAAAAAAAAAAAATTGTATGTTCTGTTGCAATAGGCAACTTCTGTTTTTGTCGTTGGTTTTGTTTTTTTGTTTTGTTTTGTTCTTGCAATAATGTTAGGAGATGTTTCAGCTACTAACTATATTCTAGAATTGCAACATGCATGAGTCACAGTCACCATTGCCTCAATATTTATTCTGATATAAATAAAATTGCAATGAAATTAATTAAAAGCATTACGTACATCAAAATCTACACCAAAATTATTTAAGTCAAATGCAAGAACTCAAAGCTCATATGAAAGAATACAAGGGAAGTCAACCAATAATATTTTCCAAACTTTAATTATCGGATGTAATTCTTCCAATTTATATTTTGGAAGTACCCCGTATCATTGTCCCCTGTGCATGTTCTTGCTTAACCTCAGGATCAAAAATCAGAGAAGAATGCAATTGCAATGAGAACAATTATTACAAAGGCTTGGTTTCAATCAAAGTCTACAAGCCAATATATTATTAAAAAAAAAAAAAAAGAATTAAGATTGCAGTATTGTGTTTTTGTTTTTTTCCACTTTTTTTTTGTTATGTGTATTTATTTGTTCAAAAAGGAGGCATTGATGGTTATATTAACCGTCAAATTGCTGAACCATTGCTTAAAGTTTAATTTGGTTATACAAACATTTCTTGAGGAATAGTTAATTCCCTCTCTTTATGGTCAGTATTATCGTATTGTATTAATCGAATCGAAGTGCCTTTTCTTGCAAAGCATTTTAGAGAATGCCAATGGTTACTTCTTGTAATGTGAAGTTGCTTATGAGTTAAGACACTAGAATTATCATCAAGGATTGAACAATTGAGCTATAGACATTAATACCCCATCAAATTTTTGTCACGGCTTGAATTATATGCACTTCAATATCAAAGTACAGAAAAGACCCATTATGCATTTGCATTTTCAGAAATTCCTCGCCTTGGGTGGCGGCGGCGTGCTGATATTGTAACTTTATATCCTTTACCACAAACAACTTTTAAGTTACCACCAAGTGAATCTATACAACATATAATACAGTCCTACTTTAATATTGGCGTCCACATATTTGTAAAATACAGACTTAAGCCTTGTTTGGTGATGATTGAGCAGTTGTAGTAAGCTACAGTACTAAAATATTTAATAAACATTTATTGTTATAATTGAACAGCTTAGTTATTTTATCCCACATTCATATGATAAAAAACAAACAATTCTTTATTATTTTCATCAAGATTATAATTTAAAAACCATTTATATGGCTTTTTTTTTATTACTGCAGCCACAACACATCAATACCAAATAAGGTCTTAGCCTAGCTGCTGGCGACAAACTAATAATAACAAAAAATCATAAACTTCAATACACTATACCGTAAGAACATTCGTTGTAGTTCGTGATTTTTGTTTTTATTAGCAACTATTCTAAATCCACATTTACAAAAATATGCACATCAACATCTGAGAATTATAAGTATAGTTTTCCATCCATGAGCATACGAGAACATAAAACCTAGAAAGTAAAATATCATAATTGACTTTAGAATAATTCAAAAAAAAAAACAAAATATATAAACATAAAAAATTTGTAGAATAAATGCTAAACAAGAAAACTTCTAGTTAAAGCATGCCTATTTTATGTATCTATTCTAATAGATGACTAATCCAAAATGCTAGTGGAAACGACTTACTTCCCTTTTCTGTTGATCCCTAGAGTCCATCTCAATGGTGATGTTTCAGCTGCCAATTGTGTTTTAGGACTGAAACATACACAGAGACACAATCACCATAGCCACATTATTTGATCTAATTTAAATCAATCAAAATGAAATTATATGCTCAATGCTCTTATGAATATTGGGGACACGAAATATCTCCAAACTTTACTGCATGGATTGGATCTCAACAGAAGGTGCTACATATCATTTTATGTTTATCTGACAAAGTATACCGATCCTCTCTGAAACTGTAAATTATTCTTCCAACTTATAATTTGAGGAATTATTGTTGAACTTGAACTTCTTTGAACCCCTCTGTATATAGACTTGGTTTCTGGGTAACTAGTTGAATTTCATCTACGGATTTCTGAACTAGTAAATTAAAACTATCAGTACTACTCCGCTAGTCTTCCTAGTGCCACTTGTAATTAGTAAATATGGGATGCAGACCTTGGTGTTCATGCTGTGGCGATAAAGGTCCTGCCAGAAGTAGAACATGGACCAGGGAGGAAGATGACCTACTTATCTCTTACATGAAAGGCCACAAATTTATCCGCAGCTGGACTTATGTACCAAAATCTGCCGGTCTTCACCGTTGCGGCAGGAGTTTCCGTCATCGATGGGTCCATTATCTAAGTCCTGACATCAAGCATGATAAAATTACTGAAGAAAAAGAGGAGCTCATTATCAAGTTACACAGAACTGCTGGTAACAGGTTAGTTTCCCATTATAACCTTATTTACTCTTAATGATTCTTTAGTTTTTATGTAAGAAAAATTAACATTCAATGGTGTGTCATGTGTGTTTGTATTTCTAGTTGGGCTGAGATTGCAAGTGAGCTCCCAGGAATAACTGATTCAGATATCAGGAACTACTGGAGACTGTTATAAAGAAGAAGTTAGTTTGTCAAAATGATAACCACTTCAGTCACCAAACAATCAACAAGCCAACTGTTGATAATCAAACGAACTCAAGTACAGTAAACTTTTCAAAACTCAATCTTGGACTCACTCTAAGCCCTACTTGCCAAAGACAAGTCTCCTGCTCTTACTTGAGCACAGGATTGCAAACCAAACAGTGCTGCTGCAATAGGTGCAACAAAGGTTAGGGCCTAGAGGTTTGGGCTT
The DNA here is from genome assembly GCA_025617385.1 of Murraya koenigii. Taxonomy (NCBI): domain Eukaryota; kingdom Viridiplantae; phylum Streptophyta; class Magnoliopsida; order Sapindales; family Rutaceae; genus Murraya; species Murraya koenigii. The sequence goes on from CM046813.1 coordinate 35,305,688, forward strand.
GCATTACAGGACTTGAATCCACAAGCTAAAATACTGTAAATACTTTTTAAATTTCTGCAACACCCTTAGTTTCCTTTATTTCCATTTCCTGTTATATGCATCAATTTGTCATCTGTATTATTGTGTTGGAACAATGGAATTTAAACATTGTGGAGCAATAATTTAAATTGCAAATAGGAGGAAACAATGTGTCAAATGACTCATCTGAGTCATAAGTAAACAAGAGTAGAAAACAAAATAAAAAAAATGATATTATCTGTATATCAGTGCATTGTTACCACTTCAGCAACCAAGGAAGAATTTCTAGATACTGGTTATACAAAATCTGGCAACAGAAATGGAAACTATGGCATGTTTCAACTGCTACATCAATCTTATTTCAACCAACTGTGCTGAGTGATATATAACAACAAAGTATAATATGCAAATTAAAGCTTCATTAGATAGGTTAGCCATTGAAATTAATGAAAGCTCTTCGGGTTCAAAAGAACACTTCCAGGTATGACAGCCAGCAATAATGCTGTAACCAAGGTTTCAATGAATGTGGACAGACAATCATAGTGCAAAAAGGCTATGACAGTTGATCTTTGACTAGGATAACAAAGATCATAATTGACATGCATAGCCTAGTGTACTTTTTCTTTACCATATTTCAAACCCGCTTTGAAGACTAACATGAGAGAAGGAACATGATTAGTGATTATGGGTACATAAACAAGTTTCTAAGTTCTAACTTGATTATAATAAATTTATACTGGAGATGTTGCACGCCAGAATGAGTGTCTAAACATTCAACACATATTACAAAGTAGAGAAACAAGAAATCATGGAGTACAAATACCATCATAATTTTGTATCCAAACATAAAAAAAACTTGGATCACACCACGTTTATTAACATAACAAGCAATTCTGCAGATACAGCTTTAAAATAGAGAAGAAAACAACTCATATAGAAACTAACCCATATATACTTCAAACTACATTGCCCGAAAACTCTCAGCTTTCTCCAATCTGGCTGGGCCTGAGCTTGAAGACTCTCCCATTGGATCAGGAGAAGCTGCAAACTGAGTTGTTTCTTTCTTCAACGAAGTTGGCAACCCCGAAACCTCCTGAAAAAATGCAAAAGGAAAAGAACAAAATTCTCATTGTCAATCAACATGACTCATATTGCATGACCACCATCAAATGAAATATAAATAGTCTCACATAATATCACTGCTTGGGAAATTATAAATTACCTTCATCAAATGCAATCTCAAGTCACAAGGTCGAACTTGGTTCCCAATACACGCCATTACAAATTTTGAATAATTGAACAATACATCGGCAGCAGCTTGCTTTTTTTCTTCAGACTACAATATAGAACGATTTTAAAGAAAGCCAATACTTGAAAATTTTCTATGAGTATTGTAACAATCACAAATATCCAAGATATATAAATTGGTAAACAAAATATAAAACCTAGTATCTGAAGTTAGAAGCATTCGGCATATCAGTAATTCATAGGGTGCTAAATAATCGAATTATGAGATTTTCTTATTGTTGTAAACTGACGAAATGGATGATTACTATATAAAATGATCATAAACTCACTTACACTCGACTAAGCCTGAATCCCAAATGAAATTTTAGACTATACTAAACATAAAAGAAAAATAAAACAAGTAGAAAATTATAATTACTTAATTTCAGGGTAAATTGACAAGGTAATATAAAGACGGATCACAATTCGCAACAGATATGAATTGATTCCAACATAAGGCAGGAACAGAGACATGTATTAACTGTTTTGCCAAGACATGTAAGTTTATCAATTAATCAGAGATATTATGTTAGTTTTTGAGAAAATATAAATGAAACTGATCAGAAAATTTACGCATTTAAAAACACGATCTCAGTTGAAGATGTACCTCGTAATCTTCTCCCATCGCATTGTTCGTTTCTCTGTTTGTGCGTTTGTTTTTGCTTTAGTTAGTGTTCTCCAAATTCATGTGTGCCAAAGACTCAATTATTTCCCTGACAGCAACTCCCAACAGGCCTATTAGCTCAGTTGGTTAGAGCGTCGTGCTAATAACGCGAAGGTCGCAGGTTCGAGACCTGCATGGGCCAATAATAATTATTTTATAACCTTTTAACTGAAGGCGAAGTTTGTTTTCGTTAAGGATTCAAGGACTATGTTATGCAAATAGAAAACTATAGAAATACAGGGAACCAGACGTTATTTTCCCAATTTTTAATTATTCTTTCTTTCTTACGATTTTGGTATTTCAGTTCACATGATCTACACCATTGATAGCGTTCCTCACACAATTCACATGCAATTTAATTTAAGAGTAAATATTAGTGCTTTATAACTTTGGAAAAGGAGTCTAAATGAAAATGAAGCACAGGTGGACGACACTGAGGTTAGCTGAGACTGTACAAAGAGAATAAAAAATGGCATCATTTTTATTATCCTGCCTGGGCTTATTTGGGAAAGCATCAATTGAGCAATGGCATGGGGCTTACAGTCATCCAAAGATAAAGACAATATTTGACGAAATTATTCGGTGTCCACATCCCCACATTATTTCTCCTGCAGCTGAAGAGTAAGTAGGACGTCGAAACTTGACAGTAGGACGTCGAAACTTGACAGTAGGACTCGGAGCGGAGCAAACAGTTCTCATGCCCCAACAATGCTCACCATAATCCATAAATATGAAATGACCATATACGAAAAATTTAAGCTGGCAATAATCTGGTGCTCTGTCAAATCTTTTATGAGTCCAAATCCAAAAGCATACAAAAGTTAAACCACAAAGAACACTTACTAAAATTCTGAAAGGTGAAAAACAACAGGTAATGGAAAAAACAGAAGCCAGAACTAAAAACTCATGTTTCCTTTGGAGGTGCCTTCTTTGCAGCCTCAGCTGCGGCCTTCTCTGCTTCAATCTCGGCTACTATGGCATCAATTTCAGCTTCATCAAGCTGCTTCAGACCCTTCTCCCTTGTCATCACAGCAACTTCTATGTTTTTGCCCCCGCTCTCAACAACCTGAACATATGATGATGTTATTTTGAAGATTAGTTTTACGAAGATGAAAATATGTGATCACTTGCTATTGACATACAGCATAATACTAAAGTGATAATCATACTTAACAAGAGTACTACATATGTTCATAATACTTGGTGATGGTAATGCCAAGTGATATTCTGAAATATACGAAAGAGCGAACCTCAAGTAATGCTCGAATTGCAAGCTTTATAGTTTCTTGCCCGGAAGTCTCCTTATAGTTTTTCTCCAGAAACTCCCTCATTGAATTAGAGTTTCTCCCAGTTGCATTAGCTTTCCAAGCAGAAAATGTCCCAGAAGGATCTGTCTGATATAGTGATGGCACACCAGTGTACGGATCAAAGCCCACAATCAGGGTAGAAAGACCAAATGGTCTCACACCTCCGCTTTGTGTGTACTTCTGCTGGAGACCTGCAATGTAACGAGTGATATACTCAACAGTTACTGGGTCCTCAACAGTCAACCTGTGGCTCTGACATTCTATTCGAGCCCTGTTTATCAGGACACGAGCATCTGCTTTAAGTCCAGCGCAGGCCAATGCAATATGATTATCCAAGCTGACAATTTTCCTCACTGACCTGTATTATAGAGGAGGCAAAACAGTCACTGTAAAGAAAAGCCAAACCTCAGGCAGATATCCACATAATAACAGTTCAAAATGTGCAGTTTAAGCAACATTTAACCAACAATACATTCCCATATCAATAAAAGATAGCATTGGTGGATAGAATAGGATAGAAAACTGCATAGGATGTGGTTTTATATCACCATCATAGGAAAAGATATTCCTCCCCTCATGAAAAGTTAAAGGTGCTTTATGTTCACAATTCAATATCAATTTCCAGAAATTAAGATAAAATGAGGCAGGTATATCTTAAACACAAGCTCATACAAAATAACAAAGCAAGCATTGCCTTGTTGTTAGATTTGTACCACTCATAAACTTACACCCAAAAATCAACTTATATAATTCTACATCCGTACCCAAAAACAGCTAATGGGTACAGTCAACAAGGCATCTCAGTATCGCTTATTTTTCCAAAAGCAAGAGTGCATAATATGAATCAAACAATGGAACATAAATCAAAACATAAACTACTTCAAACTAATAATAGCAATCTAATACTTAACCAATTCCTTGCACCAGCCTTAAGATCAACACAATGACTATACTCATTTGCAGGAAACAAAAGTTCTTAACGACCCAATTCAAATTTCATAGTACTGATATCAAAATTCCAATCAACAATTCGATCCTCAGCGACGGCAAGGGACCCGTCAATTTTATCAAAAAACCCTAAGATTCAGAAATCACTAATACCCTAATAATAACCTAATTCGTATTTAAATTAAACAAAAAAAAATCAAATCATTTGGGGGGAGCGAGAGAGACCTGGAGTCCTGAAGCTTGACAGTGGATTTCTTTTCGACTCCGAGAACGATGGCGTCGGTGCCGCGCACGCCGACGGCGGCGTTGCCTTTTCGCACAGCCTCTAGTGCGTACTCAACTTGGAACAGGTGGCCATCCGGTGAAAATACAGTGATTGCTCTATCGTATCTCGCCATGTCAAATCTCTCTGATTTTCTTTTTCTCGATCGATTCCTGCGTCTCTCTCACTCGAGTTTCGTTTTCTTTTTTCGAGCTTATTAATTAATTATTTCTTATTTTGAGTGTGATCAGTGTGATTTTTCTCCACCACCTTAGAGAGCAAGTCACTCACTTTTTTTTTCCCCTTTTTTCCCCTTTAATTATTACTCCCTTTCTTCGTATCGGAGTAATTTTAAAATAAAATATAAATGATAATTACATACATAAAATAATAAATAATAAATATATTAAATTTTAATTATATAATTATAAAATAATTTTAATATAATTAAACTTTTGTTATAAATTATATTTAATATATATATTTAAAATAAATAATTTATGCATGTAATTTAGTTTTAAATGTTAACACTTCACTAATGAGAGATCTGTGGAGATTTTTCTTGGATCCAATTTATCTTAAAAGAAAGTGGACACGTGCTAAATTGACAATCGTCTAAAGAAAGTTTAATTTTTTCCGGTTGTTGTCTAATGACTATATAAAAATCCCATATAATTTAATTATCAGGCACTTCATCTCTTTTCGTCTCATATTAAATTATTTTCGTACCAAGACCATTGCCTTGTGTCCTAAAATTTTGAAAGGACTCAAATAAATCTCCTTTCCACGAATAGGAGATAGATAAATCTCCACAATTATTATTAGAATTATGTATTTTTAAGTGTGATAATATTATTAATTAATATATTCATAGTCTATTGAAAATTTATGTGTTTAATAATCTTAGAAGCATGGTTTGAGTCATAATTATTAATGGGACGCAACTCTTCTCTTTTTTTTGTTGTTGAGGCTATTCTCAAGATTCTATTCGTATATTATGAGTATCATCGATATTTACAAATTAGATTATCACAGGACTAGTATCGTTAATTCATATGGAGCACTGCAGATTTAGCCTCATGAATATTCGAGGATGTACATCTCTACGGTGATCGGTGAGTGAATCGATGTTACAAATTAGGTATCACAGGGACTAGTATCATTAATTCATGGGCTGCCGATATTTAAGCCCTCATGAATATTTGAGGATGTCTGTCCTTCTGACGAGTAATCAGTTGACCTGCACTGAGTATGAGTAAGATTTTCACACGATGTAATTGTAGAGCTGAACTACTGCCTCTAAGTTGGAGGCTGCCTCACCAGGCTAGGCACAGTGGCTACAACTCTTCTCTTAAGTCGGTCTGACCTTCAAATTGTGTCATAATAAAACTATTAAAAATAATCTAATTGGTTTTTAATGGCAAATATTAAAAAAAAAAAAAGGTGTGTGTGGCAGTATTAGTGTATACATGTTTTATCTCTAATTAGTACACATTTCCTAACTGTGCAGAATAGACTTTTTTTGAGCCATCACTGTATAGCATCCGCAAAACATAAGTAGATTGCAGCAAAACAAAAATAAGAATAAACAACTGAATTAATTCACTCCAAAGTTAGTGGGACGAAGATTTTAACTTAAAAATAAATTGAAAAAAAAAATGTATTGGGCGTAGAGTTTTGTAAAATGATGCCAAATCCATTACATGCCTATGATAATATAATTCATTAAATAGATCGTTACAAGTATGATTTATTGGTGAGCAAGTAGTTTTTGTTATTACTTCCGTAATGATGTTATGTTTATAATATTTGATATTTTCATCCCTCCACAGTGCATATGGCAGAGTACAGGTTACTTAATTTTGCAAGATTAATGTGTGATCATTAATGCATGGAAACTAAAATAATCAAAAGAAAAGATAAAGCAAGGGACAAGAAAATCCCGATGAGAGATAAAATGTGATGTCATTTTCCATTAGATTTACTTTCGATTTCGTTCAGAACATATTGAAGTAACTTGTCCTCCATTTTCAATAGATTTTGGAATGTGATAGGAGCGTGTTTGTTTGCGGCCATTATATAAAGCTGTATTGCATTAATAATATAGTTTTATATTTGGTGTAATAATTAACTCGTAGTATAGTGTATTATAATACATCAGAAAATTACGGTATAAACTTCTTCTTCTTTGTTTTTTATAAATAAATTTATTTAATAAATAAATAAATAATTTTTGAATATAATATAAAATTAATTTCTATTTTCTTTGTTATATTAAATAAATATAATTATTAATAAAAATTAATAAATATATAATTTATTATATTTAAAATATAACTAAATAATGTATTTTGAATTATATTGTAATAATTAATATATAAAATTTATTATTATTTAATAATTTAATATAAATAATAATAAATACTTAAATAATATATTAAAATAAAAATATAACATAATATTACATTATTTAATTCTATTATAATAATTAATATATAAAAATTGATTATTATTTAATAATTTAATATAACTAATAATAAATACTTAAATAATATATTAAACTAAAAATATAAAAATTAACACAGTACTGTATAGTATCAAACATTATATAACATTATTATAATACAATATTAATGTAATACATCATAATATAATGTACATGCATTAAAATAATATAATACAATATGATACAATGTAGTGTATCAAACATACCCTAAATACATATCTAATATATATCTTCAAGTAGACTAAGAGTACACATTTTCATTTTGGAGTTGTAATATCACAATCAATAATGATGACTTTTTAGAGAATTTTAATTGTATAGAGCTATAGATTCTCTTAAATATAAGTTACTACATAAATCAAACATGTTCTTATATGATGTTATATGTGGAAACTCATTTGGTAAAAAGTATATTGTATCAACTCCAAGCAGATTGCATTTAATTTTTGTAAATGCAAAAGAAGAATATGATGAGGTGGTGTATAATGATAAATGTAATGACAATTTGGTTTATTTTATAAATTGTTTTTATTGTTTAGGTAAATGAAATTTTATTACACCATTTATCTTCGGTATCACAATCGCAATTTTTTTTAAAAAAAGTATTTTTGAAGGGTAAGTATGATATTTTAACAAATCGATAATCTTTTCTAATCTTAATTTGAAGGTATGAAATAATCAATTCGTATGTGAAAATATTACGTTTATACTTCCACTGTGCGTTTTTATGCCACTATTTTTAATATTAGCGACAAAATGAAACATTAAAAATTTATCATTAGAAATCCAAGTGATAAAAACTTTTAATAACGAGGAAAGTGTCAGTACACCGCATATATATATTAATCATTCATTTCGAATTCATACTCTTTATGACAGGGTTGTTAAAATTAAAAAATTTACACTTTTTGTTCTTTAAAAAACTGCATATATAAGACATTGTATAATGAATAAACTATTCATAATGATTTTTTTTTTTTTTTGGTTTCTTAGGGTCCAGAATTTTAGAAAAACAAAAATGCTAACTTATGCACAAGCGAATCACAAAAACAATATATAATAACTTGAAAAAATGGATGAAACGTAGGTGTGCGTGTATATATATATATATAGCAGTAGTATATAATCATATATAATATTGTGCTGTACCGTCTTTAATTTATAAACAGAACTTGTTTATCCTTTTTTTTTTTTTCAAATTTTATTTTGAATGACATGGTAAATACGTTAGAGAGTACTTTCAGAAACCAAATAAACAGTCACGCCCAGCTTTGTTTCTGCAGTAAAAATAATCATAAACGAAGCACGACCACTTTTATTTTAGTAACCCATACGTATTTTCATCAAATTATATATACCCAATATTATTTCCAGCTAAAAGATGATGGACGAATAGGTGGACATAAACAAATAAACAAGCCACGCTTTTATATCATAAGCAAACAACTTACACACGTCTTCAGAACACAATTACAGTACTCAAGAAACCTTTTACAACAACTTATCAATTACATATAACAACAGTACCTAAGAAGATAATTTGTTATAAGCACTCACAAATCGCAATAACCTCCACTTTCTAACAATACAACCATAAATAGAAAAGTGGGAATTAGGTTCGAAAGCACAAATTACGACTTACTAATAACAGCTAAACATAGCATCATCACAAAGTCCATAACCACAAAACACACACATGCACTTGTTGAGAACTGGGAACATGACTCTGATCTGCAACATTATTATCCCAGAAGATGCCCTAAGACAACTTGTTTACCTTTCTTGAGCTTCTGCTTGATCATCACATGAAAACCTGTGACTTTTACGAGCAATAGTCTCAACAATGGCGGCAGCCAACAGGTGTTCCTCTTTTACGAGCAATAGTCTCAACAATGGCGGCAGCCAACAGGTGTTCCTGCGCAGGCTTGTTAAGAAAAGTATCCATGCCGGAATTGAAGCATTCTCGTTCATTATCTGCAGTTACTAGAGCTGTAAATGCAATTATGGGAATGCTTTGACCCATTTCAGCTTCAGCTTCTAGCTTCCTGATTACTCTTGTCGCTTTGCAGCCATCCATGCTGCCCATCTGCTTAGAAATTAATACAATTAATTAATTACTCATGCAGTAAAATGAGAAAAATTTCATGTGATGTATGCCTAATGTAGGAGGAGAAAAAGATACCATGACTGTACGGCCCCACAAATCCTAACTTAAATAGAGGAGTGAAACTTATATAATAAAAATTTAGAAAAGAGCTGATTGTATTCATATATTGAGACAAAGAGGTCAGTACTCATGAGTACCTGGCAGTCCATTAGGATTAAGTCATAGTGAGGGGAATTAGGAGTTTCCAAATTGGATCTATGGTGGAGGTTTTGAATTTGATGATTTTCCCTAGCTGCATTGATCATTAGGGTCATGGCTTCAACAGCAGCCTCTCCATCTTTGACTAGAGTAACACTAGCTCCAAGCTTTTTCAGCATTCTGATTCCTATCCTTTGTAGTACTGCTTGATCTTCAACAAGCAAAACATTTAGGCCTTCCAAAACTTTCTTCTCATCAAGACCTGTAATATTGTCATTCACAGGGCAAGAAGAAGAAGAAGAAGAAGAGCCCTCAGCTTGTGGAATGATATTATTGGTGACAGGGACAGGCTCAAACTCAAGATGTAGCTCATGCTCAAGCTCAAGCTTTTCGAGATGGGATGTTGCTTCAGCTTGCTCTTTGCAAATAGACATATTGTGTTTTGTATGCAAACGAGATCAAGGCTTATTGTGTGATTGTAGCTCTGGTTGCTGCGTGAAGAAACTAGCCATGGCTCTTTTGTATTTAAAGGCAAAGTGAGGAGAGAAGAAAATCGGATCCGTTAATTTAATTAATTGGAGGCACGCACATAATAGCAGAGAAGCCCGTCTAATCGAGGGATGGTAGTGGGTTCATTTGTATTTTGTCTAGGTTTTTAAAGAATTATTTGAATAAATTTCTATGGGTAAGGGCAAATAATTTCACTCACGTATGGCTAGATTTGTGTACCAATGACAATGAATTAACATGGGGTTGCTTGTGATTTGTGACTGTGTGGTGTGTTAGTGTGTGTGAGCCACGAATTACTTTTAGTGGAATTACGTGTATTGACCATTGGAACCCTTATGAGTGATGGAAGAAGAAAGTTTAGAGGGAAGAGGAAGTAGTGAGAGAGAGTTAGAAGTTAGCTGAGAATGTCCAAATTTACAATACTGATCAATATTGTACGAATTTTCAAAATTTCTTTTCTTTTTTATTTTTCCTTTTTTCTTAAGGCCCGAGCAAATTTGCAAAAAGCCACAAAGCATGGCACGAAAATCAAGAGTGCGGTTCATCATCATTCAATGGCATAGTACGTACAAGGTTTAATTGATCAATCATAATCACAGCCCTTGATTTTATGAGTGCTTGATTCTATGACTAATATTTTACATCTTAAAATTTTTTATTTTAAATAATTATCTTAAATAATATGATATTTATTAATTAATTAATTAAATTAAAGTGAATTGATTAAATTATCTTACTAATTAATTGATAAATATCACATTATTTAAAATAATTATTTAAGAAAAAAAATTTGAAATATATAATATTATTGTGATTTTATTAACACTTTCAACTAAATCACACTAATTCACGGTGAAATTATGAAGTCAACGATTTTATTTAATTTTAACTATGGATTTTGACTTCTTAATTAATTTTTATTTTTACTAAATTTTTAATTATATTAAAAAATAAAATATTTATATTTATATTATAATATAGGTGTAATATAAGATAATTTCATACAATACATGATATTATTGTAGTGTACAAAATATTATTATGTAATATATAACAGTATTGTATAATACATAATAATATAGTGCAATACATGAGTTGATCATGCATAATGAGTTAAAATTTTTAGAATTAGGAGTAAATGAAACTAAAAAATCTATAAAAGAAATTTATTTTTATACTTTCTTACAAAAAAATAATTTTATGAATATTTAATTAATTTTAAAATTTAAAATTTATCATAAAATTTAAATCTCATGACGTGTTTAAAAAAAATTCTCAATCAAGAGTATCCAATAATGTTATTATTAGCTTAAGGTTGTTGAGTTGAAATGAAAGTTGGTAAAGCAATGAACTCGTAGTTTATTGGGAGAATCTTTACTCTTACTATGTTGAAAATAAAGATCGGAGCCGTCATAAAAATATTTATAGAATTGATTTTAATTATTAAATAATTGAGTAGAGTTAGTTTTTTTTTCATAAAAGATAAAAAATTTAAACAATATTTTATAAGATCGATGTACATGAGAGATCTCAATTATATAATATGATTGTAAATAAAATTATAATATAATATATATATAAGACAATATTTAAAAAAAAAAAAAAGTTGGCAAATGACCTAGCAATTCAATGAGCGGTCAATGTTTCGAAAATTAATTTACTTTGAATTTGTTCTGAAATAATGACACCTTGTTTTTATTACCTTGAAAGTGAAAGAAGCCTGTCGCGACTCTCGCGCGCGTGTGTATATATTGTAAGACAAGGTAAAAGCAAGATATTAATGATCGAGTGGATAACATTTTATGTTGTAGAGCATAATATTATCACGCATGTTATTTGATTAATTCATAATTTCATCATCATTCAAAAGATATAATAGAGTCAATGGGATTTTATAATTATCTATATAGTTAAATTCTAAATTAATAATACTATTATTAATATTTATGCATAGCAGTCTGGTAATAAAATCTAAAACAATACGTAAAAGCCATGTACTATGTCTACCTTGTCAAGAATTTTGTAAAATACAATGAAAATTTTATGTAGTGTAACAAAAAAAAATAATTCATGCAGTGTAATATTGAGCGAATTTAACATAAAAATGTACAGATGTAAAATATAAAAATATTTTAAAGATAGAAAAAGGCGTGAGAATGTACATTAAATTTGCTTATGAAATTTTAGAATAAAAATTGAGAAGAATTTTTTAAAAGATGCTTGAAATTTGTCTAAATATAGTTTTATTATTTAATTTATAATTTTTTCTCCTTTTCCTTATTAATATTTTTTTCTCATTAAAAAAAATTGAGAAGATTACTAAATAAAAAAGATTTTGAAAAAGCTGGTCAGTAATGACATGTACAACATTGTAAATACCTGAAGTAACTGTGGCACATATGTAGGTTCGTTCCATGAACTGTCTATTTCAATCTTAAGAGAGAGAGAGAGAGACGCTCAGTGTGTGAAATCATTGTGAGATCCTCAGAGATTGTTTTTTTGATAGGGTGATCCTCAGAGTCAGAGATTTGATAAAGCTAAATTCCTTTTTTACTTTTACAACGTTTATGTTTCGGAAAATCACTGCAAAAATACCAAAACAAACAGTGTTTTCTATTATTGTGATATATGCAAAGCAAAATAAACAGTGTTTTCTACATATTTTTTTATTTTATTATATCTTATTTAGTATTAAGGTATAAAACTTTTTGTTAAGTACTAGATATTGTAGTTTAGAAATAAAATTGATTGATATATCACTTACATGATGAAAGACATATAATATATTTATTATTTTTATCAAAATTATATTAATTAAATACTATTAATTTTTGTTTTATAATTATAATTTTTTATAACAGCTATTTTTTTTTTAATTTATAACATCTTAAGTTTGATAACAATAGGCAAAAAAAGTAAAATGCTGTAGTTGCTTTCAAAGCTTTTACGACTGAAAATTTCATAAGCGTACAAGTGTTGCTAATTGCCAAATTTAATTTAATTACAACAAACGTATGTACTAAAGTAGATCTTTTGTATAATTTTACTTTTAAAAAATTTATTAATTAAACCTTACCTATAATTTTATTTGTTCTTAAGGGAGCAGCTACGTTATAGAAATTGTAATGTACAGCCCCTCACAACAACAATAACAAAAATGGATCCAACTCCATTTTTATTTCGAGGTTATACGATACAGCCTCAACAATGGATCTTCATGGAAAAGATGAGATTCATACATATATATATATGTGTGTGTGTGTGCGCGCGCGCGCGCGTATGTGTGTGTGTGGCTGTGTTATAGAAAATGTAACATACAACCCTCACAACAATAATCATGCAAAGTGAGCTCACTTGAACCCAACTCCATTTTTATTGGCTATACGTTCCGGCCTCAACAATGAATCTTCATGGAAAGATGAGATTCATACATACATACATATGTATATATATATATATGTGTGTGTGTGTACAGATACATATATAAATGGAAATTTAAAGAATTAGATATTAAAACTATTATTATTTTGAACTAAAACAAATAGAAATATTTATCATGGATTGTGCTATTATCTATTTTTACCCTTCTTCTAATAATGTCATGCTTTTTTTTTTTCACAATAAATGGAGATCTATTGTCCATTTCAATCTTTAAAAAGTGAATAATTGCATTGAAATCTTTAGGGATATTCAAGGCTCATTTGAAATTGTTTTTGTGAGGCTCAATACAAGGTGATTTTGAAAAGTTAAAAGTTTATTTTAATATTTTATAAATCTTTTAGAAATTATTTTTGATAAAATCACATCTCACAATAAATTTTAAAAAGCAAGAAGTGAGTAACTTTTTAAAATTTAATTTTAAGAACTAATATTATGCTTAATACAATTTTATATATATCCTCATATATATTATAAAAATATAAAATTATCCTTATTAATTAGGAAAAAAATCATTAACATAAAAAATTATTATTACTACAATTATATTGAGATAATAAAACAAAAAATAAAATTAATAATATAAAATATTTATTTTGGTTATCAGTTATTATATATAATTATATACACAATAAAATACTATTTTATATAAATGTTTATATATGTGTAAATAAATTTTATTTAACATTATGTTCATTTTAGTCATTTGCATTCTTACAACAATTTAACAGTAAGATTTATCAAATACATATGTGATACGACTGCTTTTAAAACTCACAAGACTTTTCAAAACAAAATTTACTAAATAGTTAACTGATTTTTTTTACAATTAATTATCAATTTATACACAGTACATTAACAATATTTTTTTCTAAAAAACCTACGATATTACCAAACTAAGCCTTGCTTGGTTTAGGTTGGTACTCAATGTTTTGAAAATTGTAATGAACCACTCCTTGAATTAATCAAACATACTTTTAGTTTTTGATTAATTAATTAAAATTTAATAAATTTAATCTAAACTTCCTGAAACATATATGCACATGAAGTTAGAATGTAGGGTTAGTGTCAAAATTAATAAAATGTGACAAATGACTTGAGACTTGCTCATTCATATAACAAAATCACGCATGAATAACGTACATGAACAAAAAAGAGTAACGCACTTATTACAAATGATAATTTTAAAAAATTGTGTCAAATAAGGTGTGATGTGACTAATGGGTAATAATATTTTGAATAATATGTCAAACTCTTTCAAGTTTCAATATCCATTAAGTGAATACCCATCATATGTGACGAACTTTTGGGGAATAAGTTTTTGAATATATAGCTTTATTCGTAATAAATTCAATAATTGCCTTGCATTTATTAATAACAGATATTGGCACCATACAAGTTGGGACATGAATTTAGAATGGCAATGGTTATGTTGAAAATACTCCATCAGGAAGTACTTTTTTATAACTATACGATTAAAGTGATAAATAATATGAAAGAGTGTTTTGTAGTGGAACATCTCTAATATAGATGAACTTATTTAAAATTTATACTCGTACTATTTTTCTCTTGGTCAAATTTTAAAAATAGAAAATTTATACATTTAAAATTAAAAATATTTCGAAAAATGAGATATTTATTAATGGTTTGAAAATCTCTTTTCAATCTTCTTTTTAACATTTATTGCATCTTTAACTATAAATGGGGAAGTGTCCATTTAATAATAAGAGTAATGCTACATATCTCAAATTTTTTATTTTAAATAATATGATATTTATTAATTTATTGGTAAGATAATACAATTAATTCATTTTGATTTTGTAAAAAATTATTAACCAATATATAAATGCTATATCATTTGAGATAATTATTTGTAATAAATAAATTTGAGATGTCTATCATTATTGCAATAAGAATAATAAAATAATATTTATATTGAAATCCTTAGAGATATTAAATTTGTTCGGATGGATCTATCCTTAAAAATTTGAAAAGTAATAATGATGAACCTCCCCTAAATTAATTAAAGATACCCTTTAAAATTTAATAGACATTTTAGAAAACTTAGGTGATTACGTAACCTCATAAAGAGTTATACACACACACACACACATATATATAATGAATAGAAGAAAGATAAATGAAAAAAAGTGTCCCAAATGTGTAACTAATTATAAGGATGGATTTGCAAGCTTTTTATCTAAAAACTCCCTCAATGAATTATATCAGTCAACTTTGATTTTCGAGCAAAAAATATGCAGAAGCATCACAATCAGATTTGAGAAAGACCTAATTCATGATCCAAGAACAAGAAAAGCCAGACCGTAAGATTAAACTCCTCAGCAATAATAAGGATGCAGCTTAAATGATATATGCTTGATATATAAATCCAAACTAGTCGAAGATCTCTGTCACATGTTATATCTATATGAATAGTTGAATGAATCACAATTCAAGAAAAAGCTTGTTTAGCTGGCGAGAAAAAAGGACAACAAGCATCTTTCCTTCTTCAAGTAAGTTTCTGCAATAATTTACAGACAATTCATAATGAGAACAACTATTGTCAGGCTCCACAATTCCATTACTGCAACCAGTTTACAAAATTCCTCTCACATCCTTAAAGTTAAATTAGAATATATATGTAATCTAAAAAAAAAAATAGCTAAGGAATATAATTAATTCTTAACAAGCATATATAAAAAAGTTAATTAGAATTAGGTATATATGTATATCTTCTTTACTAAAATTTCCAAAATTGGAAAAATAACACAGAACAAATTAAGAAGGGAATCTTTCATAGAACAAATTAAAGATATCTACACTAGTGGTCTATGTAAAAAGAATGTAAAGTGAATTGTGATCATAGACCGATCGATTTGAAATCCGCAGAAGATTATTAGGAATTGGTGATTAATTACTCTAACCAAAATTAGGTTTTCCTTAATCTTCATATCTTGATGTGAATCGCATGCAAGGCATTTTGGCATGACACATACATAGTCCACAGACAACTTGGGGTTAGAATGATGTAGATTTTCTTATTTTTGCCTTTGTATATTTGTCCTTCTTTTCTTTTTTTCATGGATTTAATTTGTTTCTATTTCAATCTCAAACACCTTGTTTTCTTTGCTTTTGAGTAACAAATTACACCCTTTTCGGATTATTAATTTAAGAAGAAACAGTTGCCTGCTTCATTAATACCAAATAGCATGGTCAATCCCTCTACTCAATTTTTTCATGAAACACTTGAAGAAAAGGAAACATGTAATGTTAGGGTTTGAAAATCTCATTACGGGGATAGATTCTTGATATTTTTCTTGCCAAATTAACCCCGGCCCCTCAATTAATGAGATTCAAATATATGAAAAATCTTAATTCATTGCATACAGATAAAATACATATATTTACATATGCCTCCGATTCTCTTGTAAAGAGTAGTCTTCCATTCATTCAATAAGATTAAAAAGAAAAAAATAGTACTCAAATTAGCAGAAAAGAGACAAAACGATAATTAACCTAAAATTACAGAACAACGGACGACAGCGATAGAGGTTGTTCAGTAGTACAAGCTGAAGAAGAGAGATCAGATGTATAAATGAGTCAAATCGTTCGACGGAGGAGTTGTTGGATAGCATTAGCGACAGGAGCAGGTGAACTGACATGTGGCAAATGTCCCTGCGTCGGCAGAACCTGCAGCACAGTGGGGCCGCCGAGATGGCGTCGCATATACTCGGCAACCGCTGGCGGGACAGACAGATCAACAGAGCTCTGAATTATACAAACGGGAACCCTAACAAGGCCCAGCACGTGCCTTAGGTCAGCTGCAAACGCGGTTCTTGCAACATGCAAGGCAATGTCAGGCCTCATGCTGAACAAAGTCCTGCTGAATTCTTGGAGAGCCACGTCAGGCACGTCAGCACCGAGTGCCATTGGTACAAAGCCTTGAACCCACGTTTCGTAATTGCTCTCCATTCTTCGGAACACTTCTTCCATGGCAGCTGGATCAATTCCCCCAATATAATTCCCATCATTCGTGAATCTGATCATGAATTCCTTAATTAATTCATTTTAAGTTTAACTAATTTGATCATCATATTCATAGATCAGTGTCGTCTCGCAAGCTAATTAATTAATAGTAAATCAAACACAAAAAAAATAATATAAAGTGATCCAGAAATTAATTAAATAAAATAATTATACATACCTTGGAGAACCACCGATGAGGATGAGTCTTGAGAAAAGGTTAGGACGGTGAATGGCGGCTAAGAGACCAATCATAGCCGATACCGAATGACCAACAAAGGCGCAACGATCAATTTCAAGGGCGTCCAGAAGGCTGAGCAAGTCATCAACGTAACCATCAAGAGTGGCGTATCTTTGGAAATCATAATTTGCTGGGTCGCAGCTTCCTGAGCACATTAGGTCAAAGCTGATTACGCGATAAAAACGGGTGAAATTAGGGATAACGCGACTCCATACGGATTGGTCAGACCCAAATCCGTGGGAAAACACGATGATTGACTGCCCTTGACCTACTACTCGGACATTTAGTGCTTCCAAGAGAAATTCGCCACGGTTATTATAGTCGGCCATTTTAATAGCAAATTTATTAAAATTAATTTATGAGTGAAAGAACTTACTTTGTTAGAAAGAAATTAATATTGAATGTTGGTACAAGTTTTGATAAGGGCATGTTTTTATATATACATATATATATATATATATAGAAGATGCAAGGGCGGTGTGATGTCTTTGGTGGATCTATGTTTGATTGGGCTGTGTGGATGGTAATTGACATTCTTGTCTGTGTAGTTTAATTGGCAAAGGAATAATGTTCTCATAGGAGGGAATATTTATTTGGCATAAATATTGGCATGACGAGAGAGTTTTGAATTTCTCTTTGTTTTATACTTCATTAGATTTTTGTCATGTGAGTATGTCTACATTATCATAAATGATTAAAATGTAGACGTGAAAGAATGAATTTTGATTTCAAGCAATATATAAATTTTGGATTTGCTGATTTTGGATAAAATGATACAACTAATTAAATTATGAGCAGATACACTGTTATAAATATACATTTAACATGTATTTTTTAAAAAAACTCAAAACGCATCTTATATCAACGCGAAATCCAACCCTTCAATGAATTTTATGTAAGTGGTCCATACATCTTAAATGTCTAATTTTATTTTATTATTATTTTTCGCCACAGATGGCTTGAATGATTGGTCCTGTAATGCTAGTAGCTTCTCACACTTTCTTGGCTCTCTCAAGTTGTAACTTCACAGTAATACTATATATCTCACATTTTTTATTTGAAATAACCATATCAAATAATGTGATATTTATCCATTAGTTTATAAAATTAAAGTAAATTAATTATATTATCTTACAAACCAATTGATGAATACCACATCATTTAGAATAAATAATTTAAGACATGTAGCATTACTTGTAACTTTATGAGTAATGTTATATTGTTACATATCCTAAATTTTTATAAAAATAAATATCCCAAATAATTTGACATTTATTAATTGGTTGATAGTTTTTACAAAATTTGAAGTAAATTAATTGTATTAACTCACAAACTAATTGATAATTACCGCATCATTTGGGATGATTATTTAAAATTAAAAATTTGAGATGTATAACATCATTATAACTTTATTAGGTAATATTTTTTTCAGGACCTTCTTATGATTTGTGAGCTTCCATGTGTAAAATCAAATACACATGAAATTGATGATTAATAATTAATACACATGAATGATTGATGAGTAATTGATAATAATATTAGAGGTAAATTATAAGTCCCAGTGTTTAAGTCAATTAATTAGTTAGTCTATTTATTTATTTTTCCTCTAGATGCACTTTTATAACTTTTAAGAGATATAATATAAAACATCATTTTATCATTAAAAAGTTAGATTCAATAGTTAAAAAAGAAATGACTGAGTCTTCTTAAGTAATTTTTAAAAATATATGGATTAACGAGTTATTGTCCTAAATGTTAGGGAATAATGGGGATGAATGAAACGAAAGGAGAAGTAAAAGGTTGGGGGTTGTACTGTTCTTGAAATCTCTTGGATTAACTGTGGCATTTATTCTTAGGAGTTTTAATGCTTTATATTTATCGGTATATAGTCCCAATTTGGAAACGTTAAAAGAAATTTGTGCCAAACGATGGCAAATTAACCTATAAAAGAAATATATATATATATATATATATATATATATATATTTGTATTTGTAAATGCAATTCAAGCTGATTGGTAATTAATATTCAGTGATTAGGTTGCATAAATAATGAGATCAAAATTCAAACACCATTCAATGGCCAGTGATGAGCTGTTCTGTGAACTTCGTGCGGTTTGTACTTTTTCCAAATTTGCTCCGACAGAGGATTTTGAAAATGGCCACCATTATTATTCACTTTGCACATTCTTAGCTAAGTTCTATATTCGTATACCTTCGATTTAGCAAAACTCCTTCCCAAAGCATCAATAATTTGCGTAAAATTACATATTACTCGTGACATAGAGCATCATGTAAGTCCAACGCCATTGATATTCGCCAAGTTGCTCACATGGATGAAGATAGAAATAGTAATTTTGGCCAAACATTATTTTTTTTCATGTATATTTATGAAAGAATTAAATGCTTCAATCAATCCTTTTGCCCATCCCGATACAACTTGCAACCATCCAGTCTTTAATTTTGCAATTTAACTGTATTGGTGTTTGCCAATTCAATTTTAACGGATAATTACATCACCCCTCACAGTTTGCCAAATGTACGTTTTCTTTTCAAACTCTTAAATCGAGATAGATTTCTATTAGTGACAAATATTCATTAGCGTTAAGAATTTGTTAATTAGGAAAAATTTTTTGATTATGGGATAAATATAAATTTTATAAATTATATAAAAAATTAGTAAATAAAAGACAAAAATAAATAAATTAATATAAGAAAGTTAAATCAATGTTTCAAAATTATTAAAAGAAAAATATATATAAAAATAACATAAAACTTGTAAATTAATATTAAACTTTCATTAAAAAAAATTGATTTATTCATTTAATTTAATTACCAAAAATACTCCAATTTATCACTCTTATATTAATTTACTTGTTTGTCTTCAATTACAAATCCTATGTTTTATTTACTTACTTAATTGATGTTTTATTTAACATTTATTACTGATTTACAAATTTTATGTTATATTTATAAGTTTATGTTTTGTTTATCAATAATACACTGATTTTTCACTTCTATGTTAATTTACTTTTTTCACATGTCATTTACAAGTCTTATATTTCATTTCCACAATTTATGTTTTATTTGACACTAAATATTGTTTACAAATTTTATGTAACATTTATAAATTTTTATTTTATTTACCAATAATATATCAATTTATCAACCCCACATTAATTTACTTATTTTACTCTCTATTTACAAGTTTTATGTTTGCTTTACATAGTTTATATTTTATTTTTTACTTAATATTGATTTACAATTTTTAAGTTACATTTGTAAGTTTTTATTTTATTTACTAATAATACATTAATTTACCATTCATATGTTAATTTATTTGTTTTATCCTTTATGTATAAGCATTAGGTTTCCTTTACATAATTTGTATATATTTTTTTTCACTTAATGTTGATTTATAAGTTTTATGTTACATTCATAAGTTTTTATTATATTTACTAATAATACACTAATTTGTCATTCCTATTTTAGTTTACTTGTTTACCTTCTATTTAAAAGTCCTTAAATTTCATTTACTTAATTTATGTTTTATTTGACCCTTATTATTGATTCATAAGTTTTATGTTATATTTATAAGTTTTTATTTTATTTACCATCAATACACTAATTTACTACTCTTATATATATATGTTAATTTACTTATTTTATCTTTCATTTACAAGTCTTATGTTGTATTTACAACATTTATGTTCTATTTTACACTTAGTATTGATTTACAAGTTTTATATTAAATTTAAATGTATCATATTTCATTTACAAAATTTATGTTTAAATACATAGAATGACCCATTAATTAGATGATAAAATTGTGAGAGTTACGTCTACATTTGTCATTTGCAAATATTTATAGTGGTGTTAACATGTTATACACACACACACACACAATTGTTGGGTCTTTGCATATCAACTTAAATTTTGTGGGTTTCTCTATTGGAATAAGATCCTCTCTTAATTTTTTCCCTCCTAATCATTTTTGTTTTTCAATGATTAGTCAAGTTCATATAGTAATTGAAAAGTTAGTATAATTATCACACACTTGAAAAGTAAAGAGGGCTAGGAAGAAAAAAACTAAAAGAAAATTCTTGTTGTCTTCTGATATGGTATCAGAACAAATGTCTTCAATCTTAGTTCAATTTAATTGAAGTGAAAATTAAAATAAATAGCACAGAATCAGAATCTCACTGCAACCAAAGAGTTACGTAAGTGGATTGATGGATTAGTTAATTAATACTAGCTAGTTTCTGAAATTCTCAAAATAATAATTACCCAACTTATATTTCTTTGATATTTGAAGAGATATATATATTTAATTAATTAATATCCTTTAGGCTTAGGTCTCTTGTTTTTCTTTTTCGGTTGTTTCTGAAAAGGATGGTTAGGTCTCGTTAAGATGACGATAGTGGTGGTGATGATGTTTTGTCACGGGTAAATATAGTCTATACGAATATAATGGACTCTTTTAGCTCTGAAAAGTTGCAAAAGTGAAGACACTCAAGCACAGAATTTAGCCGAGAATGTTTATTGGTTTAATAATGGCGTACCGTTTTCTTTTTCACTGTCCATGCAAATTTTGGAAAAAAGGGCTCAAACATGGCACGAACTCCTAGCCACTGCGGACCTGATTCTCATCCTAAACATAAATTTCAATTTGATTTATTTTTCTTGTAATCGAATCTCTCCTTAATTAGTTGAATTGAAAACTTGGAAACTAGTAGGACAATATTCCCAAGATTATTATAAATGATGATGACATTGTAAGAATATCAATCACAAAACGGAAGAGCAAAAGAAAGAAAGAAAGAAAGAAAGAAAGAAAGAAAGAAAAGAAAGAATGGACTCGAAAATGAATTTTGGGAAGAAACAAGTTTCTTCAAAGAAAAGAAAGACAAATCCTCCTCCCCCGAATAAGAGTAATCGAGTAATCTTTGAAGTGGGTAATGAGGAAGAGGAGATTTCGGTGGGTTTTGAAACCGGCTGGGGCAGCAAACTGTTTCTTGGTTCCACAACTCCAAAGCCGTCGGTGGTGGGTCATGGTGCTGGCCGTGGCAACCACTCTCCTGCTGATGCTGGTGGTTCACTGCAGAGACCATTGTCTGGTGGTACTGGCCCCCCTGGAGGTGGGGGACCGGGACCTGTTGGCCTTCAATACTTGGCTAGACCATCCATGTCCATGCAGGTCTCCTCTCCTGGAAGAATTTTTCAGAAGCCACTTTCAGCTACTGCTTCTGTCGACATTGAGAAGCCTTACTTCTTTTTGAGCCATGAATGCGTAATCTGCAGTAGGAAGTTTGAGCCTGGGGATGACATTTTCATGTTACAGTATATACACTTCTCTCTCCCCTTATTCAACACTTTTAACTTCTAAGCTTTCTCGAATCGTGAATTTTAGATTTTTTATTGGTTTTAACTGCTAAATTATTTAGTAAAAGGTCTTATAATATTTTCTGCATAAAATTTCTTGGTACTTGTAATTATTATATATATATATATATATATATATATGTATAAACATAAACGCAATCATTCTTAGGTATAATTATTTTTACTTTTTTAAGTACAGACACATTTTTAAATAGACTTAAACTTTAATTTTCTTAAATTTTATAATTTAAAAATATGTTCACATAAAACAATAAAAATTTTCGCAAATACTTCATATATAAGTATTTATTTCTTTGCTTCAATATTTTAATTTCTTGGGAGTGTTTCAAAAATTTTCAATAGTGGAAATTATTCCTCGAGATTGATTTTATTGCTCTGACGACATCAGAAAAAAGGCAAGAATGTTGACTTTTGCGGCGATTGTTGTGGGATTTTAATTTTGTTTTCTATTTTTAGCACATAATACTACTGTGCCCTTGTGGGTAAAACTTTCAATTTCGACTCATCAATAACGTATATTAATTTCACAACTAATTAATGGAGTTCATGTTTTTTTTTTTTCTCTTTTTCCTAGGGATGATTATGCTTTTTGCACCCTAGAATGCAGGGCAATACAAATAGACTTTTTTGAGAAGAGACTCTCGATGAGCCGTCGTTGTAAGAAGGAACGACAAAGAGCAGCTGCAAAATCCACCACCACTTATAGCAGGGGTCAATCGTCAAGATATATGTAACAAATAATTTCTTGTAGGTGCATGCAAGAAATTATCTTCTATCTTACGTTAAAGCTGTAGTGTTTAATTTGAAGCTTGTTTAACTTTTGGTCAATCTGTGTTGTTGAAGAACGTGATGAATACATGCACTATATATATGAAATTTGCACTTTTTAATTAGTTCTATATATGTTTAATGTTCCTTCTGTTTGTGATCTGTTAATTTGTACTACAAGGTTTATTTTCTCATCAATTTCTTAATTTGTCCTTAATTACATATAAATGCGATTGAGTCCATTCGAGGGATAGGCGGACTCTTACTCTTTGTTGAAATTTTTTAGTAGAGGATTTGATGGTGTTGATTTTCAAGAGAATGAATGATGGAGATGCCATCGTTTTTTTTTTCTCGTGGATCCATGCCTGCGTCTACCTTTTTGTTTCATGCATGAAAAATTTTAGTTTTTGCAAAAAATAATATTTTTAGAAGATTAATTCCTTCAAATACTGTGCATATATATCCCAAACAAAGAAGGAAAAAACGTTTTTTCATTCGAAATAATTTTGACATTAGGCAAAATCTGAATGACCTAAGTTCATCATTTGGAACCAGAAATTAAGGGTGGCAAACCCAACCTAACTTAATAGACTCAATCTATCCCAATTTAATTTTAACGAATTGAGTGTATTATTGTGAGTTAATTAAGTTAATTTTTCTAACCTAATTAATAATTGGGTTGGGTTAATTATGATGAACTCATCTAATCTAACCCAACCCACGTAAATAATAATATTTATTAATTTTAGAATCGGTAAATATTTTAACTGAGTTTATGATTATTAATTGACATGGTAGCATACTTGAAAATTTTATTATCTTATAAGTTTAATTAAGTTTAATTTTGAAAGTAAGCTAATTTCATTTTTTTTTTTTTTTAATAAATACTTAACAATACATAATTATAAATTACTTTTGTTTTATTATAGGACATAATGCTAGTTAGTTATCTAAAAAGTCATAATTTATAATTAAAAAAAGAGATATAAAAAATTAGAAATAAAATCTAGAAGCTCATTGTCAAAATTTTCTTAATTTTAAGATAGTTTATTTTTTAACTTTTTTATCGAATACTATACCGTAAATAAAATTTTCATGTATTTTAATTTCAATATCCCAATTTATTTTAAGTTTCATATATTTTTCGTTATTTATTTTTAATTTTGATTTAATCTTTAATTTTTTAACACGATCAACCTAATCTAATTCAATACAATGATTTAAGGGTTTAGATTGAGTTGAACTTATTTATCAAATTAAATTAAATTAATTTTATCTCAACTAATTTAATAGTGACTTACATTAAATTTTACAAATTTTATCCAACTCTACTCATCCCCACTCTTGCCAGAAATAGAAAATCACTGTTTTTTCTTGTCACATTTATCTTCTGATAGATATCGCACAAACAGGAAACCTCAACGGAAAAGAACAAATTAAATTTATATATTAGTCTTGTTTCCTGATTCCTAGCCTGCCCTCGGCAACAGATTTTTCTTTTTGCGTGAACGTCTGATCTTTTCCAACTTCTTCCCCTGGAATTTTCTCACTTTTTTTCTGTTTTTGTCTCCCGAGAAACTTCAGCATTGATTTTAAAGTTTCTTCCAGTTGCATAAGCTTTCCAACCTGAAAAATTCGAAAAAGATTTGCTTGATAGGAAAGTAAACATATAAACTAAACATTGTAGTGAACATTTCATCAAAAAAAAAAAAAAGCAGTATTTGGGACTGCTAAACATATCAAACTACAAAGCATGGAGATAATAACATCATCCTAATGGACGATAAAGATAAACTCACTAAGCATACAATTAGTTCCACAACATCATCAAACAAGAGCAGCAAACTCACATCCACTTAAGTTTCGCGACAGTGGCAAAAAACGGCAATTAGAGTACGTAGTAGTTTCATGACAGTGATGAAGCTGAAATTAGACATATTCCCAGGACACTAGCGTTGAATTTCTGCTGAGGATATAGCTACCTCCAAATGTAGCCTAATTTGTAGTCCCTGTAGCTTCTGAGGGCTTGTTCTTGGTGAGTCTAAGAATGGTTGATATCATTCGTTCTGAGTCAATTGGCTTTGTTAGATATGCATTCATCCCCACTCCCAAGCATTTTTTCTCATCCGCGTTCATTGCATGAGCCGTTAGTGCAACAATAGGGATACTGCGTGCACCGTGTTCTGATTCTGATTTCCTGATTTCTATTGTTGCTTCGTAACCATCCATCTTCGGCATCTGATTTTTCATAGAGACGTTAAACACGTTACAGAATTTAATTGAATTAATTAATGTACACGTTCAATGTTAGAAAAATGATACCAAGGAGTGAGACTTGATTTCTTACTTGGCAATCCATTAAGATCAAGTCAAATCGAGGGGTATCAGGAGTTTCTGATGGAGATCCTTGCAGGAGAGATCTCCTTCTGACATTTTCTGCTGCAAGCATTCTGTTCAGAGCTTCTACTGCCTGCAGTCCATCTGGCACAACATTAACTGTTGCTCCAACCTTTTCTAGTATTTTGCATGCCACTATCTGGATCAATGGTGTGTCTTCAGCTAGCAGTATCCTTAGGCCTTCAAGAATTCTCTTTTGATTACTAGAATTATTTGGTGATGACCTAGGTTGATCTCGACGACTGCTGCCAATCTGATGCCGTTCCCTACATTTAGAAGTTTGACACTCAAGTTTAACTTGTATCAATGAGATTGTTTTGTTTATTGTCGACAAACAATAAACTTATATAGTATCTCAAAAGTCATATTCTAACCTGAACATGGTATGGATTAAATCTTCTCTTCTGGAACTGCTTTCCCCTGGACATGAATTATTGAACTCAAATGAACACTTCCTGAATGTTTGGTGCTGTGGTGCACTATAACTCGCAATTCTTCCCCTAATTTCCTCCCCATTGCCTAATGCAGTTAAAGAAACGGATCCATAAGAATTAACTGAGCTGCAGGTATATTTAGTGGAATTAATTATTTTCAATACATTCTTAGGAATTACATACCTTCATTTGTTGAACTAGAAATTCTATTCTTCATTCCAAGATTGCTCCCCCTCACAGCAGTTCCCAAAATTTGAATCATCTTTCCTTTATAGAGCGGTTTGGTAACCACTATATTCTGTCCTTCCTTGCTAAGCTCTGTCTTTATAGGAGATGTGGTTTGATGGTTTACTACCCATGCAAACATCGCTTTCCCCCGGAATATGTCGAGGGAGTTAAGCCGTTCCCTCCATAAATCTGAACTTAAGTCTAGTAGTGCTATATCAATCAGTACAATATAAACTGGGTTAATCAAGGCTTTGATGTTAGTCATCTCTGCTTTCAATGGTTCACTTGATGAATATAGAGCATCAAAACCATCGCTAGAAACTGGACTGATAGGATCAAGGAGTTCCCGGAGAATCTGGATTAGCTCACGCCACTCAGATGTTTCCAAAGTGGACACTTTTTTCTTGCGTAACCATTGGGACATGATCATTCTTTCCATGCTACCAATTGTTGCAAGCACCACCTGCATTGACATGATAATGTGTTAGCTTTCACCTATGTGACATGTTTTATGTTCCAAACGATGTAATTACTCACCACAGTGTTTGGAAAATCAGCATCATAAATCTGCTCTGCTTCTGAAGCGCCCAGGAGCAGGTATAGCTGCATCAGCGTTCCTGGGCTGTTCTTCTTGACAACTTTGATTTCTCCACCCATCTTGTTCACCTGCCGTAACCAGAACATTCAAAGATGAAAGTGATTTCACAACCAAACCTAGTGGATTAAACAAACGTTAAAAGATTCTCTACTTTCATATTGGTTTACCCACCAGGGTTCGCACAATGGATAGCCCAAGACCAGTCCCACCATGCCTGGAAAAATGCAAAACGCTTCAGACGAAAATTCTGAAAGTCGCAGATTTTTATTGTTCCATGAGTTGCTTATTAATCACATGCTTTTGATGAATAAATTTGGTCAATCTTTGCGATTAAGTTTCAATTTAAATTTGTATTTGAAGAACCCATGACAGGATAAACTACTTACTTTCGGGTCGTTGAGGGATCGCCTTGCTCAAAGCTTTCAAATACTGTTTCCCATTTGCACTGATCAATCCCTGTACAGCATATGAAACAGGCATGCATTAATCATTCAGATGTAGCATACTTCTTTACCAATGCATACAGGAATTATTTAATGTGGTTTCAGACATTTTAAATTCGTACCACAGCCTGTGTCATCGACTTCAAAGCAAAGAGCCAATTTGTTATCCTCCCGAAAATTCATTGCATTGTTCCCCTGTTGCTTAAATTTTGTCCTAAATGCACGCCCTAATTTCTTGCGATCAATAGGAAGCTCTGTAGTGTTTTCAGATGTGTCCAAATTCTCACACCATCCACGGATAATAATGTGCCCCGCTGTAAGACATTTGAAACAATTTTCTATAAGAGCTAACTCTAATCACGCAACCACTACCTCAAAATTTATCAAAAATGGGACTGTTATATCAGTCTACATGAACTATCACCACAATAGAACTAGCAAACTCGGCTGGTTGATTGCCGCACTTACATGATGTGAACTTGATAGAGTTGTTAATAAGATTTGAAAATATCTGAAAGACTCTACCAGGGTCCCCCCGAACATTTCGTGGAATGTTATCTAAAAGGAAACAAAGATTAGAGAAATGTCTAAGAACATGACATAGCCTTCTATATATATTAGTAAAAAAATTAAAATTGTACCTGAAAGGTCTAAGACGGTCTCCACATTGTGATTACTGCACTGCACAGAGAACATGTCAACCAATTCTTCAAGCTCCTTTTGCAAGTCAAACTCTGTATTTTCCAGCTCCATTTTTCCTGATTCAACCTGTACAGTGTTTAGAGAAATTAGTAGAAAATGATTACTGATTCGGAATGTAATGTTTGGTACATAGCTGTATTGACTTGTAACTCACCTTGCTGAGATCCAATATGCGATTAAGAAGTCGGAGTAAAGCATAAGAACTTTTTTTAATCTGGCAGACAGTGGAGTATTGTTCATTGGTTAATTGATCATCCGATTTAAGAATTTCCAGCAGCCCGATTATAGCAGCCATTGGTGTCCTCAATTCATGACTGTTAACACAAAAAAAGGCATTTTACTTCTGATAAGGAGCTCAGCAAACGAGTTCTCTTTTAAATTATTCACGGTTTCTGATTTATCCTTTTTTTTTTTTTTTGATAAGTTCTGATTTATCTTTTGTATATGCCATAATGAATCCTTTAACAACCTACCATGTACTATGTTATAGTACTTTCGATATTGTGGGACCACTGACCTCATATTTGCTAGAAATTGGCTTTTGTAGTTATTTGAGGCCTCTGCTTTTCGTCTTGCATCAAGATGGCTTATCAGTTCTGCTCTTAGTTTCATTTCCTTTGATACTCCATTTGTCAATATCAAAATGCAAATACATCCGATGACCAGGATACATACGGATGCAGATATCAGTATAATCAAAGTTTTGTAGGCTCTCTCATCTGCTTTCCCCATTATGTATTCTCTTGGAATGATGATAACACCAACCTACAGAAAGTGTGAATCAATTCAATATCTTCTGATGATTGTACTTGTAATGGCAATAAATGCAATGATGGTACAAGCAATCACGCAAGACATTCAAGCACTGTAGACACAACAAATTATGTAACAAAAAGATTGCATAGTCTACATTGTCGAAACTTACAATGGGTAGTCTCTTTAGATTTAGAAAAAATGTGTCCATGTAATATTGCTTGTGGCCGAGCTTGGCATTCTGTACATGAATCACATGACCTGGAACCTTGCTTCCATATTCAGTCTGTAGCCATTGAGCTCCCATTTGTATTACTGGATTATCAGAATCAACAGCCTTCACAAGCTTTGGCCCAGTTGATGAATTTGTTAAAAGAGGAGCATTTGTGGAAGTCGCTAGCAAGTAGCCCTCTTGAGAGGTCAAATATATGTGCCCACTATGTACTTCAACAAGTTCTTTCATCAGCTGGCCTACACTAGAAAGTGCAGTAGTAACACCCACAACAGCCACAATACTTTTATTTGAAGTGGTTGGCTCCCAAACTGGCAATGCTGCTGAAAGCAATGGCGAATTAGTAAACTTGCTCACTGCTACATGCCATGAAGCCACTCCATCAGGTACTTGAGAGATTCCTGCAATGTTAATTAGGTCGTCTGGGGGGATAGGGCTTGCCTTTCCTATCTTCTCACCAGAAATGGGATCAAGTGGTTCGCGGTACCAAATGGCGGATATATTACCCTTTATGGATTGATCATTCCACCCTTCACGTGAAGAGATCAAATTGGAATCATATGGTCCGCTGGTACCAATTGAATAGTTAGAAAGATCAGAGTAAATGTAGAATGTGTTGTTACTCCTGTGATCTCTATGGAATGCCTGGACAAAACCATTCTTGTAGTTTATAGTTATGGCGTTCAGAGCTTTGCGACTCGCAAACATTGCCCATGTTACATCCCTCATCACTTCATACAGCTGCAAGATTTGACACACAAATTCTGGAGTTAATATTTAATTTTGCCAAGTGTCAACAACATTCGCAAATAATCACCTTGCAAGAATTAAATCAAAAACTTAGTTCTTTGCCTGGATTTGTTCTGCTTGATTAGCAGGCTTGCTGTGCCGCTTAATTACATATTCTGAAAGCTTAACCTGGGCAGCTGTTATCTCAGCAGTGGAATTCACAATGTTCCACATGCGCAATAACGGACGTTGTAGAAGTTCATAACGAAGGCCATATGCCAAAGTATCCAGTGATTTTGTTGTATAGACCCTTGTAAAATGCCATGTCAGTACAGTTAGCAGTCCAATCAGAATGGCCAGCATGATCTGCACTATGCCGTTTTCAGAAGTGACCAGTAAATCAAACAAAACAGAACAGAGCAATAGACCAAATGTACTTTCTCCCTACCAACATATATACTAGTAAAATAAAAAAATTAGAAATTCTGCTTCTGCAGCAAATGTGAAAAATCATGTAACTGAGTTTTTGCAAAGGGAAAACAATTAAATTCCATGAATTTTTATGCGGTTGCTCTCTTCTTTTGGAAAGTCTGTTATGTAGTTTTTCTATCACAACTTACAATGAGAGCTAACGCTGAACAGAATTCGTACGCAGCTCTCAAAACTTCAGTACAGTCTTCTAGAAATGAAAATGACAAAAAGTGAAAATGAGAGCTCATTTTGTTCAGCAACGAGTGGACTATAATTCATTCTGAAGCCATGGTTACAATGGCTAGCCTGTTATGTAATCCATTGCAGTTTGAGAATGCTATAGAATATAGAGACCAAACTTTTATCCATCATGCTACTAAAATTCTAAATTTTTCATGTTCAAGCAATCGAAAATATCAACATAATTGAAAGTTTCTAGCAACACTCCAAAGAGAGACAATGAACTAAGTAGAAACCATAACATCTTAAACATCCGTTTAGGATTAAGGTTGGACAGATGTAGCTTAAAAATTACAGCATTAAAGTGTTTAGTAAATATTAGTTTTTGTATCTTATAAATTATGTTAATATAATTTTTTATTTGTATAATGAAAAATTTATTATATCTTTAATAGTTTTTTTAAATTATTATTTAAAAATTACATTTAATACAAACTATTAACTTTTGTTTCTTAATTATAATTTTTTTTCTATAATAATTATAGTTTAAAAAATTACATCACCTCGATTCCAAACGCATCCAAAGTCATTTTCCATAGCTAAAAAGATTTGTCTGCCAAATTAAAGATTTGGCATGCTGCAGAACGTAAACTTTTTTATCCATCTCTACAATCATGGTTCTAAATTTCGCATGTTCAAGCTTTTGGCAATTTCTAACACACTCGAAAGAGAAAATGACAGGCGAAAACATACTATTATATTTTATTTACCGTGGCTGACCTAGTTCGTATGTCATTGAAATTTGAGCATGTTAATAGTTCATGAATATCAAAATTTTATGCATCTGTATAACTAAAGTTCCTTAATTTGCAGGTTCAAGTTATCTTTACGATTGACTTATTCAAACAACACTCCAAAGAGACTATGACTATTGACTAAGCAGATCATTATAACTGATTTGCCTAGGCTAACCTGATCCAGTGATCTGTATGTCACTATTAGTTTGAAAAAGAAAGAAAAAAAAAATTATCCATTTCTATTGTTACATGTTCTATACTTTGCATATTCAAGCTAATGAAAAATATCTAAACTAAGCAGATAGATATAATATTACCTAGACTAAGCAGATACGTACAATAGTACAACTTTCGAACACTAAAGCAGATGCATGTCATCGAATGTTTGATCATGTTACACGATATCAAAACCAAAACTTTATCAACTTTGCAAGTTAAAGCAAATGTGAAACGTCCACATAAATGGAAGATTGTAACAAGATCATCAAAACTCCAAAAACAAAATTTAGACTAACCATGATAGCAAGGCGAGCAACAAAAACACTGTAATAAGATGAGAGACAACGAGCGGCTGCATGTTGAAACTCATCATCTTGTTGTTGATCAGCAGCATCCTTTTGAATCATCCTTCTGCCACGTGGAGCTCTCCTTCTGCTCCAAGAACCAGCAATACCAGAGGAGATGCATATACTTTCAAACACCCTTTTCATAGTCAGAGGGGTTGCCATTGGCCTGAAGTGTTTGGAGTTTTTTTTCCTCTTATTCAAGAGAGTCAAAAAACAGAAAGGATCTCTATGCTTTATCTGGTGTTCAAACTGTCAGTGCTAGAAAGTCTTTCTTATGGGCAAAAACTAGAAAAAATAAATAAATAAATAAAATAAGTGAATGTTTGTGAAAGTGTAGGAAAGATTGTATTTTGTTTTGTTTTTGTTTTTGTATGTGGATGCGAGTCTGTGACTGTATTATTTGTGCAAGTGCAATTGTGTGCGTGTGTCTGTTGCTTGTGTTGCTGGTGGGTTGCTTAAATAAACTTTCTTGGCTTTATGTGTTGTGTCATACCTACCTTTTTTTTTTCATGCAATTTTTTCATTAGTGGTGGGTGTTTCTATTCCTCATCTGCAAATGTTTTGCCACTTGCGCTTCTCTTTTTTCCTATTCCTTTTGCCAACTTCAGTGTCAACCTTGCGATATATATAGCTTTACGAATTTATCCCCTTTTTCCATGCACTTGATTTAAAAACTTGAGTATTATTTATAAATTGTATATCTTTTCAGATCTTTTTTTTTTTTTAATTAGGTAAGCCGTACAATAGTTTTTGTGAAGACAAGGGTGAACCTTTTCTATGCCACTAGTTATGTAGCAAAGTGACGAAAAAAATTCCTTACCAATAATTAGGGCTCTTATTGGAAGTCTTTGTTGATTTGATGAAAAGGGTATTCTTATTTTAAGAAGATGAGTAGATATAACAAACTTGATCTAATTTGAATGAAAAAGGTGGCTAACTAAAATGCCCTATCTTGTGGAGAATACGTAGAACCCTAATAACAGTACAAGTATTGGCAATTTAGTTGCAGTAACTAGTAACTAGAAAAGGTCAATATGAGCTACTAATGTACGGCAAAGACTACAATTAATTTTACAAAATCTCTAAATTACATTTAACAGTAAAATTAAGTTTTATTTTTTGCTGGTTGCAAGGGAGATCCTTAGTTTTATTTAATTTTATTGAAATGAGCTAGTGTTATAAAGTTTTACTGTATGGGGCCAAAAATCAATTTTCCTAGAGTAAATAGCAGGTGTGAAAGAGACGGCACCCTCGTACTGGAAAGGGCGGTGTCTTGTAATTGGTCAAGATTTACGAAATTTTGAGGAACATAATTGGTCAAAGATTAATTGAAGTGGAACTGTGGCAAAGACCAATTTTGTGATGAGATTGCGGGCATGGGTGGGAAAGTGAAATTTCCAGTTGGGTACCTAGAGTTCTGATTCTTTTGTTGATGGCGAGCAAAAATGCAAACCCAGGCACACACACAAGACCCAAAATCATATTAGGTTTTGCTTTTAAAGAAAATAAGTGACAAAAAGCTGATAGTAGATAGAACCAAATGTATTAAGAGATGAAAATTTATAAACTATGCACAGAGTTTGAGATTTTAGAGATAGAGTGAGAAAGATAAATAGACAAATTATTTTATTAAGAAATTGATGTGCATCTTTGCAAATACTTAAAAAAAAAATTTTTTAAAGAATTTAAGAGGGATGTTAATAGCACTCTAATAACAATAATAAATGTAGTTAGACTTGCAGCTGGAGAGAGATAATCAAAGTAAAAATGAATAAATTAAAAAAATAAACCCAAAATATTAAGAGATTTTTATTACATGGATTCCTTATTTTTGATTATATGGTAAAGGGTGAAGTTATTTACACTCTAAAAATGTATTTAAACACTATAATTTTAATAAATTTATTTATTATAAATATACCTGTTATGTAAATTATTATTAAAGACAATCTTTTATGAGATAAAATAATATACTTTCTTTGAACACTCATCTTGCACGCTCATTTAACTTATAATTATCTTTCCATAAATCCAATTTTCGTTCAGCATATTAAGCAGTACTAAGTTGAACAATGAGCAAATCAATATTTTGGAGTTAATTGTGAGTCTTTGGATTCTTCAAAATAATAATAGTTATATTAATGCCAGATGAATTTTCTTGGCAATTGTTAAAGATGTTTTGATGGCCGCACATTGAGGCTAGGTGAGTAAAGAATCATACTCAAGCAGCTCATTTACATATCGACGGCTTCTGGTATGTGGCAAGCAAATAATCCGAGTTTTGTCTGATAAAAAGTTGCACCAAATTAAGTTCTAATGCCCTAATTAATCCATACACAATTAGAATTTATTTTATTGCTCTTCATATTGGAAAAAAAAACTTTTAAAAATCTAAATGTCTATGAATATTTGATTATATTCACCTGCAATGGTGTGCTGCATAATTTTATATGAATATGGAGAGTAAATAAAGATTAAAATTATTAAAGGCATGTACAAAGAAATAAAATGTTAGAATATAACTTATAGAGTGTCTATATTAAAAAAAAGAATGTAACTTAAATAGCCCCATCCTATAGTAAATTACTTGTTGCCGTAATGTGATTTAAAAATTTCATGACCAATAAAGAAAGTTTTTGGTACAAATTGTTGTTCATTTATTCAATAAATTTCATTTTTATGCATAAAAATAGACACATATCCTAGTTGGATTTAAATGGATGAACGTAAATCTATAAGATAAGAATTTTTTTTCTCGGTACAATTGATAGTGTTTATTAATTTGATAAAGAATCCAAATAATAGGATCAGCAACAGTTCAAAAAAAAAAGAAAAAGGGAGAGGTCGATTGCAGTAACTATTTATTAGCAAGAGTAAAAATTTTTAGCTACTGGCTGAAAATATCGTTGTAATTCGAAAAACAGGTTTTACAAAGGAGATGTCTTGTAATTGGCCGCCAATGTTTTGAACTACTTGTAATTTAGGACCATATATACATACCTACATTTGATTCTTAATTGGACTGCGACGCCGGCAGTGACCACCCTTCTATTACGGGGTCTTAAAATTTATTAAATTTTCAATTGGGTCCTTAAAAGTTTTGATAATTTTGTTTAATCGATACTAATGACTTCTTTGGTATTTATGACCAGTTTAGGATTGCAGTGATTGATTAAATAAGTTGATTCTTTTTGTGCGGATGAAATAAGTTACTGATTAAAAAAGAAGTTGATATTTGATAAATTGTATTGTTACGGTTGTTGTGAGTTTGAAAAGTAGAGTACATACGTTTGGTAATTTTTTTTACGAAAATGTTGTTTTATTATATAATAACTAAAATAGACATAAGTTTAAATTGCATTTTATTTTAAAAGTATGTTTAATAAATTGTTTAGAAATATCTTTTTTTAATACATAAATTAAATAAAGTAAAAAAACTTAATTAAATAAAATATAATGAACTTTATTATTACAAAAAATATGATTAAAAAATCATACTTATATATAAGCTAAATACAATAAAATGTAATATCTATTGCATTCATATTGAATTGATATTGGGGAGAACATATAGTAGTTATAACGGTAATTTAACTGTGACAATAATATGATATATAATTATTTATATATTAAGATTTATAGAAAAGTAAGATATAATTATTAAAATACTAAGGTTATAATAGAAATTTTTAAAAAATTGGTGACTTATTTAATAAGCTACTTATAATAAAAACCCACCATCTATTTTTAAAAACTACTGTCAAAATGAAAAAAATTATTAAATCAACTGTTTTTTTAAATTTATCAAATATTATTTTTGTTAAAAATTATGAAATAAATAACTTGTTGAGTTTCAATTTTAATATTAAATGGAGCTTTAGTAGATAAGAATAAAATAAACGAATGCCGTTGATTGTGAAATCCTATGACGTCTAATAATCGGAATTATTGGTGTTGCTCCGAGCAATAACAGCATACAATTTCCCTTTGGAATGAAGTTAGAAAAAATTATGAAGAAGACAGTTGGAAAATCGAACGAACATTCTTACTATCAATCTATCATTATCTTTTATGATGACATTGACTTCTTTGGTACTAAGATTTTGTAACCATGAAATATCTCGAAGCTTCATGAATTCATCAAAAATATTAAATTTGAGCTACTCATAGTAAAAACAATTAATCATTGGAAGAATAGACAAATTTGAATTTTTTTTTTATTTTAATTTTTTTAGCATCAACTTATGCATATTATATATTTTTATATTCACAATAATTTTTGACGAATAAAATCTAGGATTACTTCTAAATTTTACAGCCTGCATAAGTACATGACTCAAAAATCAAGATTTATATAATTTTTTACTAGATCAAATCAAATCTTGACGTTAAGATACTTTCATGTGATTCATTCATCAATTGAAATCACCGCTTACCTAAACATGACTAACAAATAAAGACTTCTTAAAATCGAATTGAAAAATCTAAAGAAAAGAAATCTAAGGAAGGTGGTCCAGAAAAAATTTATCTGAAGTGGGTGGCTGACAACAACATCAATCGATAAATTAAGATTATAATGATTGTGATGGCGCATAGAGAAATATAGAATTTATGAAAATAACAAAGAGTGGGGCGTGATGCATAATGTTGTGGATTGACATTGATCATAATAGCATGCTTGCTTCGGCATCCTCTAGAATTCTTCTTTTGTGAATCCACCTCAGTAATCCATTTATATGTGATTTATATGGATATCCAGCGGCTAGCTCTACGTACGGTTTCTTTTAACACCCACTAGAGTTGAGATATATGAATGAAAATGCTTAGGTTTTTGTTCAACTTTAAAGCAGCATGAATCATGATCATCCCTAGTGCTTATATAAATCTCCTCATCCATTCAATCACACTATGCTTATTGCCTGCCTCAAAAGATGACACTATAGGAAACAATATCATCTATATCAATATGTGTTTTGATTAATTCCATGAGGAGGGAAAAAAAAAAAAAGGGCTAGTGGGACTTCACCTTTTTTCAGCTTCTTTCTTTTTTCGGTTGAGAGAGTAATTAACTTGCATGCTCTTTTTATTTATTTGTTTTTTTTTTAACATACTTTCTGATTTATTTTTCATAATTCTAGGCAATGAAATATAGATGACCTTAATAATTATCTAGTTTGGTATGCATTGGGTTAGGATAGATTGGGAAATTGACAATTATAAGTTAGAAAATTTCAGAACTGAAAGGAAATTAAGTTCTAACTTTCAGGTTTTGAGTAAAATATCTTCTACAAAGATGCCAAACCGCTTACGTTGTTCTTATAATCTTTTCATCTCAAATGCTTGTGTGTGTGTGTGTGTGTGTAGTGAGAGAATCTTATGTAGTGCAGTCGCCTGTAGATAATAAAATCTGAATTTGATGTATTTTGGTTCTTTACATCCGCATATGAAATCATTAACTGTGATCATTTTTTTGTTCCATTAAAGATTACCAAATATGATTTGTAATGCATGCTTTGTTTATATAACTATTCAAACACTCGAAGTCAAGCTCGCCACTAAATCAATAATGGAGGAAAAATTTTGGAATGGTAGTTGATGCTTATTAGGACAGTCTTGACTTTGAAGGGATAAAAAGAATCTCTTAAAAGCTAGCTAGATCAAACAAATAAACTCTTAAAAATAAATGCTTATCGGGATGAATCCTCGACGAAGAATCAGACTGTAGATACTGTGAAAATTGGTAGTCCATGAACATGATGCATTGATAATTAAACTCAAGTTTCAATTATATCATTCTTTATTTATTTATTTTGAAAGGAATGAATTTTATTTAGAGACTAATAATAATTAATAATATAATACTATAAAGGCGTAATTGTAGGATCACATCTAATTTAATATTATAAAGACCTAATTGTATCTAATTTAAGTATTATATATAAGATAAGATTTAAGACTCAAGCTTAAAATAAATACGATTTTTATTAATTATTACACAATTACAAAATAAAAAAATTACTTATTAAAATTATTTAAGAACTAAAATAATGTTACAGAACTAATTTACCTCACTCAACTAATATAGATAAAATCTCTTTCAATCCGATCAAACAAAACAACACAACTAAACACAAATTAATACTAAAATAGGACACAAACACAAAACAACACAGTATGATTCTTTTACTTATTCTGAAAAAAGCTTCTCATTCTCACACACTGGAAACCAGTGGTGAAAATTTAAAGTAATCGACATTAAAGAAGCACATCACGTGCACCACTATTTTTTCGTTTGGTAAGAATTTTTCATGCTGAGAAAGATGAAAATTGACGTAACCGGATATGTATGAACAAATACAATGCGGCGTACCAATTACAAATAATAAAGCTTTATTATTGACGGCGATTGGGAATATCAATTGGGTCCACCATTTGCTCAATTGCCATTAGATTATCAAGATCAAGGATCGTGTCCTTTTGATCTGCTTGGGGCCCATCTGATCATTCAAGTTTCTTTCTTGATACACACTAAATTAAAAATGGAAACAGCTGACGGAAAAAGCCCATTCAATAGCCGCGACCTTAAAAAAACAAAAAGAGTTGATGGTGATGGTGATGGTGATGTTGATTTAACCATTCAAACGAATAAAGTAAAAGTTGGTATTCTTAGTTAATAATGGTCGTGTCGTTTATTGAGCCCCCTACCTCTGTGTGTACTATTTTCCTCGAAAAAAGTAGGGAAAAAATAAAAATCTTCAGAGCTATCGATGGGAAATTCCTGAGAGGCCATTCATAATATACCAATTTTTGCATGGGGCAAGATATTGAGGACAGATTTGAAGGACTATTTTTTGTTTTGTTGTTCATGTGATTGGTCCTTTTCAAGCCATGATGCAAGCTGCTACTGCTAGGTCCATTTTCAATGAAGGAATCTCTTTGAACAAAGAAAGTTAAAGCAATATGACAACAGATGAAAGAAAGTGATAAAGAGGTTACCTTTGAATTTTTCAGAGCAAAATTTCACAAGCAAAAATACAAAATTTGCATTTTTTTTCCTTTGTGGTAATTGTAACACCCTACTGAAAGCAAACTATTAATTTACTTCTCTGTTTGCTTCTCCATAACAATTAATTCAAACTACATATTGAGAAAGGATAGTAACTATATATATATATTTGATAAAAAAAGAAAAAAAATGGGTATGAGACACAATCACATGCACTACAAGTTGATGTTTACGTGGTCGTCATCACATCATATGCATTTGTCTCATCCATTGTTGAAAAGGAATCATGTGATATCTGTCGATGTTTAATTGATTATGCGGTCAAATTATAAATCGTTTATTTCATGTCCAAAATGTGAAATACGATATCTTCGCATTTGATGATATGAACCACTACCGAACGATTGACACGGTATCACTTTCCTTCGGGTGCTAGACAAACAACACCACTTCAGAAAATGAAAAATGAAAGAATTAGACCGACACTTTGTTGGAGACAACAACCAAATAAATGAAACAAAAATTATATGAAAAGACAATTTTTTTTTTTATTTGTTTTAGTGAGGTCATTAGACATCTAAATACAGACTGGATACATTTAGATACAAGTTTAGCCCAAACCGGTCCAATGGATGAAGGCAAAATGAAAAAGTTGTTAGTACTCAAGAGTCTTCAAAAGCGAATTCAATTCCAGGATGAAATTAGCAACAATGATACACTGCCAGGAATAACAACAAAAACGAACATTAATACTTGTGCAAGAGCAATCTCAGTTCACAAACATCATTTGCACCTACAAATTAGCAAAATATCTACAGTAAACAGCGAAAGCACTTGATGTTTCTTGAGGGTTTAGACTTACATGGTAAAAAGATTGGGGTGCCAGGGGGGCGGCAGAGATATATGGGACATAACATTTACCATTATTGATTCTTGGATCCACCTTTTTCCAAACAGTACCATGCACAAGTAATTAATTTACTTGGAACTCTTTTCACCCTTGACCTCAGAAGCAGCTTTGGCAGCAGATTTAGCCAGGGTGGTAGGTTTTAGTACACTTTTGGGGTTAAGTGCTTTTCGAATTTTAAAAGCAGCCCATGCTGTGCCTATGGCATGGCCAGCTGCATCAAGCCCTTCATTGGTAGCTTCAGCTGCCTTTTCCCCGTACCTGGGGTTGTCCAGCATTGCAGAAAGTCAATAATCTTGAATAGTCACAGACCACACACGAATTCATGCCCACTCATTAAATCAACTATTTTCTTCATCTCATCTTTATTGTCCACTCCCAAACGAACAGCTTATAAAAGAGATACTTCATTGATTTTATGCACAGGGTGTGGACTGTGGACTATGGACATGGATATCAAATTACAAAAATAATCACTTTGAATTCACTAGTGCACAGGGGTTAACTTGGTTGCCAGCAATTATTCCTTTTTCTGGGTTAACTTTTGTTCCCCTTTTTATTCTTGGCTGAGTAACTTGATTAATGTCTTGCCACTACTATGAAAGGTTCATGCAATTGGAGTAAAACTTACTTGTGAGAGACCAGTTGAGTTGTGACAGTGGATGATGTTGACATTACGTTCTTTCCTGCTACTTCAACTGCATCACACACCTTGTCTGTTTTCAAGAAAATAAATCAGTGATTAACATAATGGAAGTGTTAAAGGCGGAACAATTTCAAGTAACGACGAAAAGCATCAGTGAGTCAGAAAGGGAATCAACTATATTGGTTCTTCAAAAATTCAATGTAGTACAATGTTCTTGGGTATATCAAAATCAGTAAATCACTAAGAATCCAGCCATGGTTAAAAGAAATTTAGAGGGAATCATGCTGACACTAAAAGTGAATCACTGATTCATCAATGGCTGACACCAACTGCAAAAGAAAAACAAAAAATCTATTCATGGAAAAAGATTTGTCACTTCAGTATATCAAGTTTGTAATCTTCATGATACATGTCAACAAACTGACTAACTTGTGTGGCTCTCTAATCATCCCAAAAACATTTAGAATTAGATGATAAGAAAATCTTACTGAATAAAAAAATGGAGCAATCAAATATTTGTGAAATAATTAAATAAGAACATAAAATAACAATATAGTTTGCTTCATTAGAGTGAAACAACGATATTGCACCATTATATTTCCTCATCCTAGGAAAAAGTCTTAGCTAATGCCCACACCACCACGTTTCACACAACTATCTAATTGCATGACACTACATATATATTTATCATTAAATTCAAAACCAACATAAATGCATCACAAACGATTAATGCAGGGTAGCATGTAATTGGAGGGTGGTCTGACAACATACAGGTCAATTGCTTACCATATTCCAATTCAAGTAGCCAGGAATTATTTCAAAACATTTCACAAGCTGCATTAATTTATGGTACTAAATACAAAGATTAGCAAAATACTTCAATATTTAATTACTGAAGTTTCTCCGGTGACAAGCTAAAACAGCCAGGAAAGATCTCAAACTTCACAAAAGGCTGACCCAGAAATTCAACAATAATTGCTAAAAGCATATAAATACAAATGAAGGCTGATATTATGTGCACCACCGTGCACTCTAACATGCATAATGGGACACATGTCACCATTTTACTGGGAGCACTGGGGCCTACATAACAGCTTCGCCAACGCAAAGTTAACACAGTGCTTCTGATCAAAATCCAATAAAAACACTTATATATCAATTGATAAATTCATTCACTAAATACATTAACAATTATCCCTGATGAGTTTTCATTTCAAGATCATTATGCAATAACCTAAACGCCAAAGCAATCAATGTGCTTTTCACAAATGTATGCTATCAAATTCTCGTGCAGGCGTTAAGTCGCTCATTTGATTGTAAGCTCAATTCTTCACAGAAGTTATAGCAGATTACAGTGTATCTAAAGTAGGAAATTGAACTTATCAATTGATATTTAATTCCATTTTCCTGCAGAAAATTACAAGAGCAGAGAAGAGTAACATGATCAAGTTCCAATTTAAAATGCTTCAAAGAAACTTTTACTTGTAGTGATTCGTGTATTTTGGAATGCCATTAAAATACTAAACATATGGCAATGGAAAAAACCAATTGGCTCATATGTTTTATATTGAAAGATCACAAAATCTTTGTTCCTTGATTCAATATGTCAACAACATCATTTTGAAAATTCATATGTACTTTTCAATTGGTAGTCTATCTCAAGAAATTTTAAACAGCCTACTAGCATATCTTTGTAGAGTGATAGCTCAACAGTTTTCTTGCATTTTTCTTCTTTATATTTAACCTACTTATATGTGACATGTTTCCTTGGTGTGAGGGGGGAAAAAAAAAAAAAGAAAGGAAATGAGAAGGGGCAAGAGAGGCTTCTGCTATTCTTGGACCCTTCATATCTCTCCTGATTTTCTGATTAATAGGAGGAAATGACTAGAAGTTAAAGGCCACGATCAGAATCATAGGTTCCAAAAGAACCTTAAGGAAGGAATATCATTCATATCTTAGTGATTCTTTGTAATAAGATCTAAAACAATGCCAACCTTCCTGCTTGATAGCTCAAATCCACCTGAGATCTAAACTATCTCTCTCTATTCATCTTCATATTTATAAAAAATCTAATACAATAGAACTCTTGATCACAATAATATCTGTCTGGCCGGTTATTCTTCATTAGCTTTACCATGTAACTTCATAAGAACAATAGTTCCCAACCGCACTCTTAAAGCTTTAGTGATTAAGGCATATACACTAGCAATTTCACATCATATTTGCATGGCTGTCTTTGTTGTCTTCCTTTTTTTTTTTTTTTCCCTCCTTCCCCTGATAGGAAACTTTTTTTTTTTTTAAAAGGGAGGGTGGGCAAGCCCAAAGAGTTTGTACCCCTCCCCACCCCCAAGACTCGAACCCGGGTCGCTACTGAATCTAGAACCGACTATGGCAGCCAACCCGACTACGGCCATGGGGGCATAGGAAACTTAATACTTGTATATTAGTGGACAAAATAGAAGAAGTTACAAAGGTCAACTCAAAACTCTGCATGTATGACCACCACCAACAAAGACTACCTCAAGAAGCAGTTTCAAAATCTTTTGACACTAGGCCCATAGTCATAGAGATTCAACAA
Source organism: Murraya koenigii (assembly GCA_025617385.1). Taxonomy (NCBI): domain Eukaryota; kingdom Viridiplantae; phylum Streptophyta; class Magnoliopsida; order Sapindales; family Rutaceae; genus Murraya; species Murraya koenigii. Next base: position 35,349,034 of record CM046813.1, read on the forward strand.
ATGGGTTTGTTGGGCTTCTTCTTCTAAAACAAAAGTTCAAAAATGAAACCAAAATATCCAAGATAAAAGCCCATAAAAATGTTGGAGGACCATCCACCAAAGTGGAAGATCTCAAAACCTGATCTATTCGATGTATCAAAGTGCACTGACTCAAGAGACTTGTGAAAATTAAGTTAATCACATTTAAAAATATATATATATAGTTTTGTACATTTTATTCTGTAGGACAATTAGGACTGTCAAACTAATCTGATGCCCTTGACAAATCAATTTAACCTACACATACTTTTAGTAAGGGTTTAAATGCATGCCCTTATTTATCAAACTTCATAGACACAACCCTGAACATGGTTAGAGGCAAGACCGAGGTGTGAAAAATGAAGACAAAGGATTAAAAACATGCATGCAATAGGAATTTATGGACCAAATACTGACATACAAAGGAGTAGACAGCTCCACATTTCATGCACATTTTGAACTATTGAAACATTATGGAAACAGGAAGTTATGTGATACATGCAACTTAATGAACATACAAAACCAAGTCTCAATATTATAAACATACTGAATCCATCCAGAGATGCAAGGACAATTTCGCCAGGGAGGAGGTTGAAAAACTTCTTGCCAGCTTTCGTGTTGGCAACTGAACTTGTGAAAACCCCAGAGACTTTCACAACTCCAGAGAGAACCCCAGTTGTTACTTTCTCTGTCATTTTTGTCACTCTCTTAACCCTGCACAAAATCACCAAACCAATTTACTATAACATGTTAATACAGAATTAAACAACCATCAATAAAAAGTAAAGACAGAATGAAAATCCCACCATAGGATGGCACCACATTCTTAACAGCTTGTCTACAATATTATACAATAACATTGCATTCAAGTGTACCATTCAAATTTAGTATCTTCTCAGAACATCTAAACATTTCCACATTTCCATCAATAAGGTAAAACAAATTACTAAAACCAAAAGAAAAGAACAAACACTACCACAACTCAAAACCTTCCAAATACCAACCAAAGCTGGATTCTAACTATATTAAAATTCAACAAATAACACTGACGCTGGCATTTCCTTTTACCTTTTAATCCTCTTCAATGTCTGGGGACTAACCTCCGAGGATTCCCCAGGAACCATCCTCTTCTTCAAAACCTCATTTCCCCACTTCAACCTATCCACCGTCACTTCTCCACACCACAAAATCCCCCTGATCAGCTGCCCTGACCCAGCCGCAATCAATTTCGCTGCAGTCCCACTATAATCCTCCACATTAGGCGCCAATGTGGTCCAATATGCTGCACTCTTTTCCTCCATCACTTCCCTTTTCTTCCCCGTCATCTCCAGCGGGGCCACTTCTTTCGCTATTTCCCCATCCAACTCCTTCACCCTCTCCGAAACTTTCTGCACCGAGAAACAACTATAATGTTGTAAAATCCCATCTAATTCCTTCAATAATTTCTCCTGTCCTTTGGATGCGATGGTAAGCCCGTAATTTAACAAATCAGAATCAGAATTTGATCCAGGCTGAGGCGGGAAACTGAGAGAGAAGAAATAATGAGAATCATCAAGCTTAACGGCGGCTATATCTTTAGTCAATGGCCACTGGATCTCGTCACCGACGGAAGCGAGAACTGCAACTACATTTCCGTCTTGAATTAGGCGAATGATCGTGAAATCGCTGCACGCGAGCTCCACGCTGTAGGATTGATCAATGAGGTGAAGGATTGCACCGGGGACTTTAATTAGAGTTTCCTCGTCAGCTTGCGGTGGCGCCGACGGTTCAGTGTTGCCAGTTGCTGCGGTTTCCGGGAACAAGTTTTCTGTTAAATCACGCATGTCGAGCGCCGGATAGAGATTGGATGGTGGTGATTGGAATTGATAATTGTTCGGAGCTTCGGGGTTCGAATCAATTACTTGAGGGTAAAGGGCGGGTAGTTTTTTGGTGTGATTAGGGTTAGGGGTTGGTTGTTGATACGACATCGTTCTGCCTTCTGAATATGGACTGGCTATGATGTGAAATGTGAATGACAGAGCAAACAGGTTTTGCAGTTGATGGTTGTTGACGAAGACGACGCCGACGACGACGACGGAATAAGGGACGCGTGGCGGGATACAGAGAGTCCGCAATTTTCGAAAGACGTGACGGTTTTAACTGTCTTGGGAAATTCCCGCTCTTGAACCGTCAAAAATTATTTAATTATTTGGTGAAATGGAAATTTTTTTGGCTAAACAATTCTTGGAGTGATTCATTAATTATATTATATAAAAAAAAATCATTTTCATCTCTGTCATTTGTATTTTTATACAATAAATTATTTTATTTTTATATTTTAAATAATAACTTATTCCATTATTTTTATTTTTTAAACAATAACTTAAAATATTTTTTCATAAATGTATGTTTAATTTACTTTATAATTTATTGAAGGTAAAATATAATTTTTAATTAAATAAATATAAATTATTTTAAAATAAAAATCTTAAAAATAATTAAATAATATCTAATATTTTACATAAACTTAAAATTTAAGAATAACTTAATAAAATAAAAATAATACTAAAATATATGTAACATATATACACACACATGCACCTGTGTGTTCATTAATTTATTATTATTATTTTCCAATTATGAATTATTATTTATATTAATATTAAAGATAAGCTAATATATATATAACACACACACACACACATATATATATATATATATATATATATATATATATATATATATATTAATACAATATATTTTATTTTATAATATTTTTAAATATGTATTTTTAAGTAAATGAATGAGTCTGCCTTTACTATTGATAAAATAATATATCTAAATATTTATTTATTTATTTATTTTGATTATATTAAAGTGAATGATAAACTAAATGATTAAAAAAAATCTCATTTTACTGCCTGTAAAATTTTTATTTATTTATTTTATTCTAAATATATATTTTTGAATATTATTTAGTGTTATTATTATTTAGTTATTAAGTTAGCCTTAAATTTTAAATTTATACAAAAAGACATATGATTTTTAATTGTATTTAAGAGTTTTATTTTAAAATAATTTATATATTCTTATTTAAAAATTATATTTTATTCTTAATAAATTATATAATATACTATCGATAAATTAAAAAAATGATATTTTAGACTATTATTTAAAAAGTAAAGATGAAATAGATTATTCTTTAAATAATAAAAATAAAATGAACTATTATTTTCTAATTACACTCTTTTATAGATTTTATGCAATCTAACTCGTTGAATAACCCACCCCATTAGAAATTTAAAATGAATAGATTTTGTAAGTCCACCCTATAAATATAAAAAAAATAATCCTGTCTGTTTTATATTTATAATATTTTCTTCTCTTTAATTTGTTTTTTTTCAGATTTTTGTTTGTTTTAGTTTCAAAAGTGCATCAGTCAAAATTCAAATATAAAAAAGCCTCACCAAAATTCATTCACCATGAGAAAGTAGAAAACTCAATTGAACAAATCACAACGAAGTAAAAAGAGATTTGTGCAGCATTAGCTTAGCCGAGACTGTGCAGGTATTTTAGTAGCCAAAGCTACAATGTTGTAAAATACACCGTACAGAAGACATTATCTGCAGCTAATTTAAACATTCTGATTTCTTTTTTCTTTTTTTAAATAGATTCAGCTTGCCAATTGAAAAACGAAAATCAAATTAAATCAACACCAAATTAATGAAAAGTAGATCTTTCTAATTTTAACTCCATCAAACATATCGATTAACAAATATGCTTTCAAAAAAATACTTACAAAAATATTTATTTATAAAAAAATACTTATTTTTTATTACCTTTTCAGATTTTTTCTATTGCATACCTTCTTTTTCCATCAATGTAATATATATTTTTTTTACGGGTTAGTAAGAAATTTGTAAATAATGGGTTAAATTTAAATTTATTTTTTAATCTTTTAGTATCTTCAAATTCAAACAGATAATCAATTAAATAAAGTTATTTAAAAATTACTTTGACTACATTCTTAACAAAGAGTTTATGAATATAAGAACTCTTAATAACTTTCTAAATTTTGACTTTTAAATTATAATCGATAATAATTTAATTAACAATTATTTATTTTCCTATTTTACTTATTTTACCCAAGGATGGCATTTTAATTACAATATCGCCACCCTTTCCCTCATTTCCGTGTTAATAATGAGCGGTACGTTTTACTCTACATCGAATTCCTATTTTAACTGTTTATTCTTTTATTTAATAAAAGAAAATTACAGCTCTTTTTTTTTTTTTGGGAGGGGTGTGACCTTAAAGTGTTTAGTGATTTATTTTAAATAGATGTAGCTTAGTTAAGTTTTTCTTTAATTTAAATTAAATTAGATAAAAAAAATAAAATTACTAATTACGTTTTAAGTATAAGAATTAGCTTCGTTAATAGTTAATACTTTAAAATAAAAAGTTACCAAAAAGACCACCCAATTTGTGGTCATTTCATGCTGAAATAGGGAAGTTTACCATAATCTGCTATCCAATTAATTTAAAAATCCCATTGAGTTAAATTAATTTTCATATTATTAGATTTAATCATTTGATAATAATAATAATTGTTTTGAAACCAACAATTATTCCAATATTTTAATACATAAGATATTCCAAATCAAAGTTTTGAATAAACAAACAAAGCTGATGAGTCATGAGCAGAAAAATTTGCTCATTTGAAAGATATTATTATTAATAATGAAAAGTACCTTAATATTTAAGTTTTAATGTAAGTTTTAATTGATGTGATATTTATTTATGGAATGGTAGTTAAGTAAATTTATAAATATAAAATTTATTATGAGAATCAAATATAAAAATCCGTAATATTATTGTATTATTATTAATATCATCACTTTTTTATTAATTGTCTTAATTAGAGAGACAACCTCATCAAAATTTCAACAAGAAAGTGCGAATCTCCATAGGACCAAGCTCAACAACAAGAGTTGAGGTATCAACAGGGCCACCTCTAACAGGGGAATGCGTTTTGCTACTTTCTCCTTCAACTTTCCACGTCATTTTCTTCATCTCCAATTTTTCCTGGTTTGCTGATAAGCTCATTTCCTTCAGCTGCTTTATCTGGAAGTTTAAATACCAATTGACCCAGAAAGCCGTTTAGTGCCATCATTATCAGTATTTATTTTTCCGCCCTCTTTCGGTTCACTAATGAAAGTGAGAGCTTCTTGGAAAGAAAGGCCGGTTTGCGGGCATTAAGCACAAAACATACATTGCATGAACACTGATGCAATACTAGTAGTAGTAAGAAGTGATACATACTGATTTGCCGTTGAACATTTTCTTCAGCTCAACTTTGGCTAGAGTTGAGTACTCGGCATCTTCACCCTCCTAATCACATAAAATCACGAGAGAAGTGGAATTAGGCTGTGTTCATAGCATGTAACTTACCAGTGGAACAAAAAGTACATAATCAACTTAATTACAAGTTGAATCTTTATTTATACGACTTCATAGTTTCACGCTTTTACATATTCATCGACTGGTGCATTTGTCTGTATTGCTCTTCTGAGTTTTAGTTGTAATACATCTAATAAAAGTCTCATTGGGTGAATTTTAGTGGGAATAAGAAGAGGAGCAACCAGGTGTATTATCTTTACCTCGTATAGATGTGCCAGTCGCAGAAGAACACTTCCATCATCCAACTCCTGCAATAAGTAATTAGATTGAGATACAGATAAATTTTATCAGTTTATTCTACAGTGAGTTAAGATGCTGTTACCTGAAGAGTAATTAAAGCAACATTGAGAGGCAAGCTGTAGTCTGGATCCATGGTAGTAGATTTTGTCAGATGAGACTCTGTCCAAGTCTCTAACTTCTGAATAATTAAATTCTTGAGTCAGTTTAAGATCTGTAACAAGTTGATAATAAAGTGCTACAATTTAGTCATACCTCATGTGTGAAAGCTAAAAGAAGTGGTGAATAAACTTCTTGGCCGGTTGCTCGCCGCCAGCGTGATCCAGCCCCTAGTTGGTTGACGCTCAAATAATAATTTCCTCTAACCTGACGCAAGGATAAAAATAGCTTTCAGACGAGGAAAAAAATCCAAAACTGGGAAGAACATTTATGCTGATTGTTGAATCATATTTTGCCTGTAACCTGAGTTCAACACTACTAATTACACTGCAGGAAAAAGAATTTTATTTGCTCTGACCGACCAGGAATCTAACAACTCGTGTGGTATGCATTTCTTCTAATGACTAGGATGCATCAAAGGAGTTTAAAATTCTTTAAATATAAGCTGCAGTTGTTATATGATATTATACCGTTAGTCCTTCACAATTATCTCCAACACAAACGCCTTCATCAAGGGCTTCTCCAACTCCCCTGCCATCATCAGCAAGCATACGCCTTGTGCACAGGCAATGAAAAGTTAGTTTTACATGTACATTTGGATCGCAATATGTAGAAAAGATCTCAATGCAGAATTATAGAATAACAAGGAAATTGAACCTATGAAGCATTATCTCTACTTGTCCATCTTTAATGCTGGCTCCTCCAGTAGCACGATCAACTAAGACTGAGAATTCAGATTTCTTATCCATAGTGAAAATTCCAAGATTAAGCTGGGAAAGCATATGGAAGAATATTAATGTTCCCAAAATAGAATATTTTTTAAAGTTTCTCAAATTATTATCTGAAAAACTACTAGGCTATGGGTCCATATTCATAGGTTCCGGATATTTATCTGCCTATTTGTAAACTACAAACTACTCAGAGACCTCTCGTTACGCTAACGACTGAACTCTTTGGGTTCAGGTCTAGATCACCCCTATTTCCATCAGAAGTGGTAGTGTACTTTCAGAGTCTGAGCATCAGTAAGTAAGCACCGCTCTAAGGAAAGATCGACAGTCCGGGCTAGTTCTCGTTACAGTAGTTGGGCAAGACCCAGTAACTATGTCAGTTGTTTTCTCCACTGAGCCAAATTACGGTCCCTGAGTATTTTTATCAAGTTGGCAAAGAATAACTGTTCTAATGCCACTATAATTTGGCCCTTTGCATACCTACTGAGATTGCAAACCTGCAAAGAGAATGTTCAGCTTGATAATTTGTAGTGAAATACTCGGATAGCAATGAGGGCTGTAGTTGGTTCAACTGGTAAAACCTCTTTAGGTGGTACAAGTGGTTTAGGATTAGAACCCCATTCACATGGGTGGGGAGGAAGTTTGTCTTCATTCATACAATACTAAAAATATAAGCCAGTACAGCAATACATTGAATTGAACACACGCATAACAATTTCTTTTCGATCATATATTAGTCCAATATATAATCTATACCAATTGAACTTTGTGTTCTTTGATGCAATTATAATCCATGACCCTATTTTAATATGATAGATGCAGCAAAATAATTGTTGTGTGATGAGCGTATGTGGACAATTAGATTTAAAGGCTGAGCCAAATATTCCTGCTATTGTCAAGTCCAAGGACCTAGAGAGGTCCGGCTTTGCAGTATCAGGCAGGTGTGGTTGAAAGTAATAAGCCAGCCTAGTGCATCCATAACACACTCTTAAGCTAAACTCGTAAACACAATTATTTAGATCATACATATATTCATACTTAATGTTGTTCAGATTAGTAAAAAGAATATTACTGGATAGTAGTTCCCTGCTACTGGTTCATTAACTTGGAGGGACCAGTCAGCTCTGTAGTCTCGGACCTGCAAAGAGCCATGATAGATATTCAAGTTAATAATAATTTAACTTTTTATGAAGAATGAAACTCATGGTAAGCAGAGATAATGAATTTAGTTATCAAAACAAGAGAACAAAGCAGATAGACTTTCATCAAAAGCTGCTTGTAGAATAGTGACACAAAGAATACTGTTTAAAGCCAATATATGTCTTGATTGATAAAGTCAGCTGCCAATCTGCTATAAGAAAAGCAACAAAATCTTTTCCAGACAGCTGAATCTGACAACAAACTCCACGCACTTATTGATATGAAATCCAATATTAATCCACTATGGACGTGATGAGCAACAATTGTTTATTTTGCTAATATTCCAAATTTCTAATGCTTCTTTGAAAAAAGAGAGAGAGATTAATGAGTCAAGAAATATAACTTATATCAAGAGGAAACAATAAATGGAGGTTACCCGCTTTAGAAAGTCCCTTCCATTCGAATCAGTATAAAAGACCTTTTCTGTGACCATGTTGGCTGTCATCAGTGATATTACCTCTTTCCCAACACTATCTTCTGTTGGAATTGGCCCAATCTTCAAAACGAAATATTTTCAGAACCAATAATATCTGATTCTAGATCGATCACACTTAATTACTATCAAAACTGAGTAGAAATTCAACCATAATGAGGAAGAAAAGCATGTGATAAACAGTTTAACCATGTGATAAAGAAGTCAGATAATAGAAGAAAGGTATCCAAAGCCAGTTAATGTGACTCACTGTGTACTCAACTTCAGCATGCTCTTTGTCTTTGTAAAGTCTTGTGACCTAACAAACAACAAAATCAACAGACGATCAACTTGTGGGAGGCAAAAGAAATCAACCATAAACCTAGATAATGAATTTGAATACGAAAACAAAGAGTTAATATAAATTTCAAATAGGTCTTTTGGATGGAAATCATGGTAAATTACAATCAGTGTGTAAAGTCCCCAAGCCTTTTTTTTTTTTTTTTTTTAAATTTTTGGTTTTAAAATCATGGCATCCTTTACAGCTAATATTTCAAATTTATGCATCTTCAAAATATGAAGAAAAAATATGCCACTGAAACGATTATAAAGTTTCTATTTTCAATATCTTGCAAATTATATAATTAACCTCTAGATGAAAACCACGTATCCTGTATTGATGCAGAACACTGATGTTCATATTCCCTGATGTGTTTGTGTAGGGACTTGAAAAAACTATAAAATTCCAAAACAATTACAAACACATGCACTTAATGTATATCGATATTAGATAGAAGGGGGTGTTGAACGGGATGATTGATAACCTGGTAGATCCATGAATTAAATTGTTGGTGCACTTCATCAACCAGCGGCCCGCGAATGATATTAATGGGCACCTGCAAATTAATTAAAATTTTTTAATAGATATAAAGGAAGATCAAAGTAATTACCAAGCGTTTGCACAACTAATAGACAGTGGAAATTGCTTAGGCAACTCCATAAACTTGGATGAGGCTTTGTGGCATTGATGGAAGTAACTTATTAATTTTCCACTTTCATGCGTTCTTCTACATTTACATTTCTGTGTAATTAGACTGGCAAGATAGGAAGCAAAAGAAATAAATATTCTTACTGATCTTGAAACAACATTTGGTTGCACCCCATTAGGGCGGAAAATGTAAGCACCCGAAGACTGCAAGAGAGGGTATACAATTGGAATGTCAACTGGCAACACAATGGAATTTGGATATTCAAATCCAAGGTACAGCGAGAGCTTACCTGACTATCTTCAATTGAACCATACCAGAGAAAGCTCTGTTGTACTGGTACATCAACCTGGTAAAATGCTATCATCTCTTTACATATACATATATTACTATGTGCACTAGCAATTGGGTAATAGATCTGTGTGACAGTATCTGTTTGTGGATGATATCAACAATTCCTGGTTTGGTTCACCAAGGCACAACTTACCCCTGTTCTTGAATTATACATCCGTTTGAGCTGTCCAGTGGTTTGCGAAAAGGACATCTTCAGATTTCCGGGTCCAACTTCAACAGTCTTATTCTGTGGACTGTCCGCCGCTAAGAAAAATCCCTTTGTTCTTTTCACTGCATCATTGTGGAGCATAAACAAAAGACAATACAATAGAATGAACAACAAAAATATTTATGATTTTTAGAATCTAATTCGTAAAGAGTATGCTCCTAAGGCAGCGCAAGGACAGAGGAGTAGACAAGTACCTCTCGCAGCTGCTCGGGAAATGAAGTAAGTGTTCCAACCTAGTGGTGGCACAGTTACTTGAAAGAGAAGCCAATATCTAGGGACTTGCTTTGATGACTGTCCCAAGTAGGCCTCTGTATAGAATTTTCTTAATTTGCTTGTAACATTATCCAAATGTACATATTGCACATGGATAGCATTGCCCAAGGAGTCTTTGACAATTAGATTGGGATCATTAACCTGGTAGGTATTGCATTTGAAAATCACAAATGTAGAAAATATTGAACTTTTTATTTGCAAATAATAGGAAAATACGAGGGTCAAGACAGAGCTTGTGGTACTAAAATCTGATATGGTGTACTAATAATAAGCATTTGATCAGGTACTCAATAATACAATTAATAGAATCACAGTTGTTCCGAAATACTACAAAAAAAGCACAAACATATACTCACTGGTATTCTAATTATGTCAGTTCGGTTCCATCCAAGAGGATTATATGCCACTACAACCTGAAAGCAACCATTTGATGGAAGATGAAAAATGCTTGTACACAGTGGGAAAAAAAAAAGAATAATATGAAAGTTACCAAATTCTTCCCTTCTGGAATTCCTTTCTCTGTAGGAGGGCAGTAGCTGATATTTAATAATGGACACTGTTCAATAAAACGAAGGAAGAAGATGGAGGAGAGTGAATAGCAGCAATTAGGCAAGGAATAAATGATCTTCAGCACAGCAACCTCAGCATTTATATGATTTCTTAGGAGAGTCATACCACTAGGCATGATGAATGCATATAAATACCATCCAAGAAAAATACGAAATTAAGAAGTTGACAAAATCAATATCTATAGTTTCTTAATAAATTGATTTTGGAATTTATCTCTTTTATCTTGAAATAAATTAAAACTTACCTGACTAAATGTGGATGCTGGCTTTGTACATTGATCTCCTGACTTCTTACTAGCAAGGCACGACAGAGCAGAACTAACAACAACTTCAGCCTGTAAAAAGTGGTAGCAGTAAAAAGTTAATAACTAGTTCGGCATACACGAGGAATTATGGTGAAAGAGACAAAGCTTAAAGCTAAAAGGTCAAATTCAGAGGGAAGTCCCCAACCTCAGAGGCTCCAATAGCCAGGCGTTTAGCATAGTCGTTTGTTGTATGTTGTTTGGCAGTACCAGTGATAGCATCATGGTGCTGAGCAATTCCCAAGGCATCCCCCAAAGCAGAAGTGGTGGGACCGGGTGATTTCTTCCCGGCCAGGAATTCTAGTTGTCTTGCTGCCTATTTAATCAGGAAAATCCAAAAGTTTTATTATAAACATGAAAAGACCACATAATAACCTAGGTTAAAAGAAACAGTAGGAGAAGAGTTTCCCCCATTATCGTGCCAACACACATACCAAGTAAAATCCACTCAGCACCCGAACATATCTCTTCAATGCGGGCCGACTAGTAAAGTAGCCTGTCCAATAAGCATTTGGTCCATCTGCATAGCTGCCAGCGATTATACATAGTACAATCATGTGCTTAAAATAGATTATTTTGAGGGGAAAAAGTGCTTTCATCAACAAAAGAAAGAGGAATAAATGATGGCACTAGTTATGCTCACGGGAAGTAATCATCAGTTTTCAGAGGCCACTGTCTATTTGCTGCATTTTTTGCTTCAGTGTAGAGAGACGGTGTAGAATATAATGCATTCACTCGACCACCCTGAGAAGTTACGTAATCTATACTCAGCAGTATATATAGGACGACTGAAAATGGATGGTGGAAATTAAAACTCGAACTGTGATGATTGATAAATAGAGTCTCAGGGGAGTCATCATCAGGGCTGGTGTTTGACGACAACATTGTCAAGGGGATAAACTATGAAAATATGTATAATCTCAACTATCTCAGAAAATAGATAAAATCACACTTCTCATGAACTCTACCTTGTTAACATAGTGAATCAGTTTGTCCATCTGCTTGAACCAAGACTCCGCATATTGGTACTGGAAATCATCACCCATTGTCCACATAATATGGTTATCCCTTGTGACATTTGCCTACAGATTATGACATGGCAGCTTTCTGTCATAGCGTGCTTAAATAGCTGTGTTCAAAGAATGAGAGCAATAGAAGGAGCAATTTTACTTGGGTTAAAGCAGCATCAACAAAGGCATTAACCCTCTGTTCAACATTGTAGCCATTAAGAAGTGGATTGTCCTGCAGTCATAATGTTACAGAAGAGCTACGATGGAAAAAATTAAAATATAAAAACCTCAAACAACCTTTTAGAAAAGTAGATCTAGCAGAAAATTAGAACCTGAACAGGCTCAAAATCATCAGTTAATTCAAAATGGAAACCATTTGGAGGACTATAATGCACGGGAAAGGCATTGGTAAAAATCTGCAAAAGAACACAGACAGCTTAAAGTGAACATGAGAAAAAAAAGATGGAAACTGGTAACAGATGGTCACAGTTTCCAACCTGAGACGAAGAACCAAAAGTCTTGGACCCACGCCATATAACTTCAAGTGATTTGTCTTCCTTGCGCTTTGCTCTGTCCTGATAATCAATTCTGGCAAAATGTACAGAATCGAAACCAAGCTGCCAGTAAAAGGCTTTTAATCGATTAAAACATATCCCCTTCGGCATAATTCATAAATGGAAACTGAAACTCTCAAATGATAACCTTATGCTTACAATTATGTCATGACATTTGGTTAAACGGTACACGTCACTTGTTATAAAGAGTGGAGAATATTTGGTTACAAAGGGAACCAGAATCGGTTCACTTCATTGCATTGCTGAAGCATGCTTATGATCATATTATATTTGTATGTTTTTGTTTTAGAAAAAAATGGTAATGACCAACAGGGTGTGCAAATCTTACAAATAAAATTTTTACCTCAACACCAAGTAGGTAAGCTTGCACAGCTGAATGTCCAAATGGATCAATTTGCCATCCAGCTTTAGGAGTTTTGTTAAATTGCTCCTTAATCAGACGATGACCAAGAGTTGTTTGGTCTATCATGTCAATGTAATGGGTTGTGGCTTCATCATGCATACACCAGCCTCCATTTCTGCAGATAGACACAAAAGGGATTTGTCATACATTCCAAAAACAAATAAAAAATTTGTAGCTGTTGATAAATGCATACACGAATTCCAATTGGCCGGCATCAACAAGTTTTCTCACTTGTTCTTGTATTTCTGGACTTTGCCTTACCCACCATCGATGGAAAAATGCCTGTCATTTGTATCAAGCTTTATCATATGACAAAAGGAAAGATACAATTATTGAAGAGCAGCAAAAGAATAGGAAATGGAGGCAAATAAATGCACGCTCACAAATTGACAAATGCATTGCAATTGACTAATCTATTAAAGATTACCGATGAAGTGTTAAGTAACTGATATATGTAAAAACTCATTATGGTTCAAAGAAGATTCACTTTTAAATATTTGAAGCCTACTTTATGTTTCAACTTCAATAAAGTTGGAGATAATTAACTCATCCGTACGTATGCAATACAACAGTCGTTTCTGTACCAATAATCCAACGTTAACCACTGCAAAATAAGGAATCAAGGGAGTTCAATTAATTACCATTTCAGCAAACACAAATTTTCTATTTGGATCCCGACGCAAAGCTTCCACTGCTGAGTCCAACACATTCTCCACACAAGCACGCTACCGCAAAAACAATAACAGTATAGATAGAACAAAGGAAAATCATGAGATAACAAAGTCAAACTGATCAATAACAAGTCGTATATACAGTTAATACCTGAATGCTATTGTTTGATCCAACATAGTATTGATCAACTGTCTTCAACCATCCAACATCATCATGTGAATGTGCAACCAAATGAACATTCACCTTGCCCGCCACGACTCCGCCTCCAGTATTGTACTTCACATAAGCGCTACCATTAACAACTGCCAAACACAAACACAACACACGTAGCAACACTGAAGGCAAACTATTCAGCTCTTCCATTTTCACACAACCCGGATGCGAGTCTAGCTATCTATACATGCATACATATATATAATGTCAAAAGACCAGTTCTTGGAAAGTCACCTAGGCTAGCTACCTTGAATGTGGACAATTAATTGACTCGTGCTGCACTACAGACAGCATATGCTGGCTGGTGTAAACTAAGAATTTGGACTTTTATGGCTAGTGAAGTGAATTTTTCTTATTTTAATAATGATAATGGAGCCCATACCTGAATTTAACTGCATATTAACAACTTTAAAAGTACAGTTCCATGGTGATTCGCGTTTATTGTAAGCGCGTTTCCTGACCGTCTGATACACTTTTGCACGGTCTATAATATTGATCAAACAGTGACAATTTGTTTAATATGTAAGAAGCAGGTAGTAACTTGTAGGTTAATGATATTGTAACGGTTTGCGCACCCACATGGCATGTTGTTGACCCATGTCATTGGAGAAGGGATGGCGTGGTGGATTGACTGCAGCTGCTATTGTAAATGTAATGACCACACCAAGCTTGGGGGTGTTTTGTGAGATTAGAGTCATAAAGTGATATAATAATATACTTGATTAAACCTCTCGAGAACATAAACATAAGGCTATGTTTGGTTGAAAGAGGTTCATAAAGTGATATAAAAATACACATGAGGACAACTGAGAAATGGTGACAGCTCATGAGAGTTGTTAGTGTAATTGATGAGCAATTACCCTATGGATTTATTTACCCCTTTTTGACTATTCTTGTAATGTACAAAATTTATAGTTTGGAGTATTAAATACTTCTTAAATAATTAACCAAACAAGGAAGAAACGGTCCCCTGTATATTAAAAGCATATCGCAAGTTAACTCTATAAAAGCTAACTTAACCCAGTCGAAAACCTTGCTGTTTTTATTAACTGGTTATAATATGTTTACCTCAGATCATGTAATCTTAACAGAAACTAGTTTTGTTAAAAATATCAATAAAGGATCTCTCAAAAATAAAATAATAGCAACAAAGGGCTAAATACTAAGCTGGAAATCCAGTTGGGGCCGGCAAGCACTGACCACAATAAGAATGCAAAAGCACTTTAGAAAATGTCAATACTACGATTTGATCATTTGACTGATCCTCTAGGACTCGTTAACATTTTTGCATTGCATTGTTAACTCCTCGTTATCTGGTTCTGCGTGCCTGTCCTTACTATTCGATGTTTCCATAAAAATCATCGTACCACGATAATCAATTAACAAGCTTTATGCTTCTACAGATACGCTTTTTCCCTCTGTTTTATCATTAATTTATAGCTGTTTCCCTAAAGAAGTATGTCAAAAGTTTATTTTTGAATCAGCTTTGGAGCCCAAGAGAAAAAAAATCTCCGTCTTAATCGCCACAAAATCACGACATTTGTCTCTGAATAAGCATTTCAAATGTATTCCAACAAGCAAAGGCTCAACCTCAAGATTCAAGTAAATATGAACGATAATAAATGTAACCAGAGAAACACAGTTCTAAAGAAACGCCGTATTAGTGTTGATACATTCGGAGTACAATTCAGAAATTTGCCATTAGTAAACTAGTGGTTCCTCCCAAGCCCTTTCAAATGCAAATCAAAATCACAATATGCATAATTGAAGATCTCACGTTTTCGAACTATCACTTCCAAATCTCAATACCACTTGAGCCATTCTTGAACCCACTCAAAAATGATCCAGTGTTTAAAGTCACATTCTTTAGCGCGCGCCCCCCCAAAAAAAATGTAATTATATAATTTCTACATATCTGATTGTCTGGTGACGAGTATGGTGGCACATTTTCCAAATTCACCTCCCTTCAGCATCTCTAACACTATATTGATCTCTCGTATGTTAATAATTATTTTGAGCGGTGAGTGTCCAAAATGATCATTACAAATCAACACAAACACTAGACATGCTTGATATGTCCAGTAATTCTCTTCCGATACAATTAATTAATTTTAGGGAATTAATGGATCTTTGGTTTAACGAGAGAGTCTTTACACTTATAGTGTATGAGTGTAACTGCAAGAGTTCGGGTCTCCATCAAAATATTATAGAATTAGTTTCAATTTTTTTTTCAATTATCATATAATTGAATGGAGACAACCTCTCCTTTACAAAATATAAGAAGAGCAAATACCTATCTAATATTAGGTAGAGTTTAAAAAATTTAAATAATATTTCATAAGAATAATGTACAAGAAATACCCTAGTCATATAGTATGCTTGTAAATGTTAATTATAATATTTGATGTAATATTAGTAATATTCTTGTATATCAAAGTTAGAAAAAAATTAAGAGAATATTAGAGAGAGTTTAAAATATTTAAATAATATTTTAGAAGAATAATGTACAAAAGATATTAAATTTATATAATATGCTTGTAAATATCAATTATAATATCTGATGTATTATTTGTAATAATCTTGTATATCAAAGTTAGAAAAAAAATTAAGGGAATATTCGGCCAACCTATATAATTTCAGATTGATCATTAATTAGACTATACAAATGGCTAAATTGATTAGATGTTTGCTGGCAATACAAGTTCATGACTTGAAATTTTGATCTCTCGGAAATACTTGTGCCTTTTTGGTGATAATTAAACCTGAGATGTGACATTGTAAAGATTTGACAGTAGTAAATTGTTATAAAGATGTAAAGAAAAGTTTGTTGAAAAAAAGACCCTTTTCCAACACGTGCACCTGCCCAAAAATTCTATTTTCCTAACAAACAATAATTGTGTATCTGGACGTGTTGATTCCACCTACTTTTTTTAAAGTCAAAGTATAGAAGTAGAATTTTCACAGAATGTCAAATGTGTAGAATTTAATCTTTGGCCGCGTGGATTAAAATGTAAATAAAAGAAAAAAAAAACCCAAAGGATTTTAAAACTTGCGGAAGTCTTTAGACCCTTTTAATGGTGGGTTTTTGAAAGGGTAAAAAATAACGACATTTACTCTTATAACATATTTGATCTGAAGAAATATAAGAAGAGAGGAGAAGAGGAAAAATAATAAAGAGAAAAAAATTTTTTATATTTAATCTTATAATAAAAATGAAATTAATTTTCTTTTACAATTATTTTTTCTTTTATTATTTTCTTTCAATTCTTCTACTTTCTTATCATTTTTTCTAATTAAATATGGACTTAATAGTTAACCATGTATCATTTCAGTCTCTCTCAATTATCCTTTATTTCTATTTTTTTTTATTTCCATTCCTCTATTCTCCTATTATTTTTTCTAATTAAATATGAACTTAATTTTTATCCATGTGTCATCTCAATCTCTCTCAATTATCCTTTATTTCTCTACTCTTCTATCATTTTTTCCAATTAAATATAAATTTAATTTTTATTCATGTGTCATCTTAGTCTCTCTCAATTATCCATTATTTCTATTCTTTCCTTTCCATTCCTCTACTTTCCTATAATTTCTTTTAATTAAATATAAATTTAATCTTTATCTATGTATCATCTCAATATCTCTCAATTATCTTTTATTGATAGCTCAAAGTGTATCGCTGTGAAAAATTATAACAAAATAACAAATATATATATATATATATATAAATTAATGCATGAAAAACTTGGAAGAGACAACAAAATAAATCAACTATAGACTAGCTGGGCTTGTGAATTGCTAGATGTGCTATAAAAAGTAGTGGATAACGTGGGGCCCTCTTGTTTGTTAGAGAGACACGGAGAGAGTGCGTTTTTCAATAGTTAAAGGTTTAGCGCGAATGGTTCAAAATAAAAAATGGTGATAATGTTAGGTCTGTTATTAATAATAATAGAAGGTAGGAGTGATGGACGCTTTTTTTTTTTTTTTTTTTTTTTAGGGAAGGGGTTGAGCAAGTCCAAAGATAAGTTTGAACCCTTTCATCACCCCAAGGATTCGAACCTGGGTCACCACGACTCTAGAACCGAAGCATTGCGATCAACCCGACCACGGCCTTAGGGCATAGGAGTGATGGACGTTTAGATCAGGAGAAATTTGCTCTTTTACGACTTCAACATTTCTTCAATGATTCTTATTTTCTTCAAGACTGGGTAATTCATTGGCCACAATGAGGAGGTTAATGACTTGGGATAATAAAACAATTTCATCTAGTAATTACTACCGTGATCACAAATATTAGTAATCTGCAGATCCCAAAAAGTAAGAAATTTACAAGAATCTACCAAATTTGAAACATCTTGTACTGGGTGAATTCAATAGCTGATACAGATCATGAACTGGGTGAATTCAGAAACCCAAACCGACATTGAAAAGCAACTACACAGAATTATTTCTTCTCCTCTTCTGACGTCTTATCTCCATCCTTCTTCTCTTGGGGCTAAAAGGAATACACAGTACAACCAGGTACCGAAAACATTCATCAGACACATTCAATTTGCATAAGAATAAAAAATTTAACATCAAAATTTATTGAAAACTCCACAATCCAACAGAAGTAAACATAGACACACTAACCCAATATTCATTTGGTACTTCAGCTAATATGGTACTATCAAATTTTTAATAAGTAGAGATCTGTCTATTCATCCTACCAAGTCTGATGAACTCACCTCAGACTGGTTTTGCATGGAAGCAAGCACATCTTTAACAGATGGATCTTCTGGATCAACCCCTGGAAGCTGTGGAAGAAAAAATGTATTAACTATTACATGCAATGAAAGAACAGATCATGAGATACCTATGTTTCTCACTTGGGAGAGGGGGGAATAATTAATTCAACTTTAGCAGACATACCGATGCAAGGATGGAGGACACAAAAGCCTGGTCAGCCAATAACTGGCTCATATCACTCTGACTTGGTGCACCTTTTGTGCCATCTTGCATGGATAATTGAAGGGCTACATGCAATAGATATGGGGAAAGTATTAATCATTTAATGCCAAAGTTAGTTTAATTTTTCCAAGTGTCTATTTAATTATAGAATGCTGAACTGGAAAACTATTAATAAGGTGAAAATCTAAAAAAAGGGGCAAAACACCATTGACCCAAAAGAATAGCATAACACTTAACAATCAAATAGAATTCCTATTAGACAAAAATGCAGGGTAAAGGTAAGGTGAAAATGACAGTCAGCCAGTATGTTCTCCAAGAATAGAATAATACTTCACTCTGAGCACTTATCATCAAGATGAAGTATGTGGTACATACAAGCATTCAACCATGCCAAACAGCCAAAGAAAACAAACCACTGAGCACATGGACTCTCACCTAATGCCAACTCTGGATCATCTTCAGCTACCTCTGACATATCTGTATCTCGCCCAGGGGGATATCTAGGAGTCAATGACATTGAAATGGCCTGTTGTAGCAAACCCTCGGTATGCTGTTACAAATTTTCAAGGTTGAATTACTGAATAATTTCTATTGATAATGAATAATTTAAGCAGGAAAATATCAAGGTGAGATGCAACAAATAGCACAAACCTTCGTAGTCTTCTTCTTAGCGTCAGCTTCAGAAGCTGGAACACTGTCTTGATCAGTCATAGTTACATCCTGTGAGCTAGATTGCTGTTCCCCTTCTTTTTCCTTTTTAGCCGCTTCCTCAGCTGCTCTCTTAGCTGCTGCTTCTTGTCTGGCTCTCTCCTCCTCCATTGAAACTCTAAGAGCAAGGGCCAGTTCAGGATCAAGATTGGGGTCAACCCCAAATTCATAACCAGAAGCACCACCGGCTGCAGCTGCAGCTGCAGCTGCCGCAAAACCACTCCCACCCTCACCATTCCCAGTGAAAATGGGTGTACTGACATGAGAAAGGAAATTTTTAACTCAAAACAGAATATCATATGAAAGTAGGCCACTAACATTCAAAATAAATGAAGAAAACTAAAGCAGAGTATATCACCTAAGAAGCACATCCGAAAGGGCATTTGGACCAGGAGGAACATGAACAAGATGGCTACTGTCATTGTTGTTCACAGCAGCAAGAAGTGCTTCAAGCTTCTCCGTATTCCCCTCATCGTCTTCACCAAAGTTGACAATGTCAAGTGCTACACTATTCTTTTTCAACTTCTTGCCAATCATCTCCAGTACTTTCTTTTCATGCTTGATGGGACTGCAAACACACAATCATAACACAAGATAAACAACAAAAAGATAGAATAAATATACATAAAGAACCTAATTCAAACCCACCTTCCAACAAAGACAATAATCCTTTGTTGCTGCTTTTTGTTTTGGCGATGCTTTAGAGCCAATTGAGCCACCTGGATCCCAGCAGCAAGATTCATCTCACCACCAATTTCTAAACCTGCATCCAGCAACATAAATCAATGCAAGTACTGATGTCTGTAACTGGTGCACTTCTGCTTAGCACTTTGAATGCACAGAACCAGTCATTCGTGACAACTACCAATTGCATTCTTCATTTCCACTGCAGCAGTGGACCTCAATCCCAAACATACCCTTGATCTAGAACAAATAGAAGTAAAAGCAAGAAAGATAACTAACCGTGCATGCAAGCTAAGATCTTGCCAAGATCACTGGTGGGAGTGACCAAAACACGAACCCCTTTCCCTGCCATTGTCATAGCTCCTACTGTATTCTCAGGATTTAACTGTTTACACAAAGCAACTCATTTCAAATAAACCCTAAAAAGACATATCAGCAATTATTTGAAAAAAAAAAAAACCGAACTATCAGTTAAGCATGTAAAAGAAACAATGCATATAACCACTTAATCTAAGTTTCTTAATAAATAAGAAATAGAGGAAAGATAAAAAAAAAAAAATTATTTAAAAAGGAAAAAGAAAAAGAAAAGAAATAAAGAAACCTGAGTTTTGGCTCCGCAAATAAGATTAACAGCTTCAGTTTGCGCTTGGAATCTACTAGGAGCGTAATCGCCGTTACGCATCCACTCAGAATTATCAATACAGATCATCGTTGCCTGCATTTGTTTTTAAAATTTTTTTACTTTATTAGATTTCAATGATTAATGAAATGAATAATTAGAACGTAACAATAAACATTTTGTTGCTTACCTCCAAAACCATGGCTATCTTACTGTTTGAGATCAGAAACAGAACAAATGCCAATTCTCGGCAAAGAATAAGAACAGCGACGTTAAAGAAGACTCAATAAGAAGTTTTAAGCTTCTCCCGAAGAAGGTGAAAAATTAGAAGTTTAGCTGCAGGACAGGTCCCGTGGTGTTCTCGTGTGCTCGAGATTATTAGATGAGCGAGCGTGTCAGCTTATTATTGGTTATAGTGGGCTTTGAGAGGGGACCGGAATTTGTTTTAAAGCCAGTTAGATGATGCCACGTTCAAAATAAAAATTATAAAACGGGGAATGAGTCATGTAAGTGACCGTATATTTCGAACATCTAATTCTCTATAGTCTATGTACCATACAGTAGCGGCAGATTATCTATGATCTCAAATTCTCACTTGGATTTTGAGTCTTTTTTGTAAAATTATTTTTTAATGAACAAAAGTAATTCGAAAGTTAAAAGTTGAAGACAAGCAAAGAACCGATGGGTCCTTTTTCTTATTATTATACAGCCAATCGATTCGTGCGTCCACTGGACATGCAACTTCTTTCAACCACTGCTCATGGCCCCTGCAGGAAGGAACATCTAAAGATCATCATGTCATCTTATTCAACATCAATCAGGTCATCGTGATCATCATGGTCAGTGTCACATGAATGGATTGAGTGAAGTGAATGCTCTGGGCCGGACGTGTCTTGGTTCAGGATCGATGGATCTTTAACCATGGAGGAGCTTCCTTCCATGCTGATGCTGCCTGCACCCGATGTGAAATCATCCATTTTGTTCATGTTGTCAGCCAAAGAATCCGAGGATGAGTTAGATGCTGCACTAAGGAGTCCAACGGATGCACTTTGCTTTGCCCGCACTCTTTTTTTCCAATTACCTAGTGATATTCTTACATTTTCAGAAACTACAGATCTCTTCAACCTTGACCCCATCTGCAAGAACGAAAGCCAGCATGCGATCGATCGAGAGCCATATAGAGATGGATACGTACGTTCTGGGTTGAAGAAGCAAACCTATTCAGATACATAATATGTTAATATACCTGTGTAATGATGACATAGAGTGGAAATGTGATGAAGCTACACCAGCACTGTGTCACAGTTCTGCATGTACAATGAGCAACAAATTAATATCCCTTGGCATGGCCATAAAATATTTGGCTCATAAACACTGAAAAGGTCTTAAGAACGATATACCCAAATGTCAAGCGGATAACAACAAAGCTACGATTTTCCATGAAGCAGGAAGGTTCCTTGATTTCCCACTGGAAACAAAATTCAGAATCACCTTCATCTTCATGTAAGCATTACTAGATACATTAGTTTTAGCATTGGACAAGTCTAGTTGGTTATAATTATGTGTTTCTCCTTGAATGTCCAGCAAAATAAAAGACAGGTTTGAGACAGTTATTAGCTATTCAAATTATTTGTCTTCTGTTCTCAGACAAATTTTATTGGCATTTTACAGTGAGCTGTGCAACCAAAACCTTACCAGGGACCAAAGGAATGTTGCCATTTCTAATGCATTCTGCAAAATCAAAAGCCAGCACATCCATATAAAAAATTTTAATCTTTCTAAAAACCGGGCAAATTCATAATTAAAATATCAAGGCAATAAAGATGGCCTAACTCACCTGGAATGATATTAGTTGTATCAAATGCAAAAGAAGCTTGGGCTTGCCAAACCAGAAGAGATCATCCCTCAGCTTAAACTGATGATATCCCTCCCATGGACATTTATCCATGATTTCAACAGCTAACTTTACCACCACCCGGTGTAATTTTGTACCAATCAGCAGTATTAACTTCAATGTACATAAAACAAGATAACAAAATGCAGCAGAGGGAGAGATAAAGAGCAAGGGAGATTAGTAAAGTTGAGTGCTATTAATGTTTCGGGAAAGCTAAAAGAGAAGAAAGATGATGACTTACAATGGCTGGAATGAATGAAAGCCAAAGGTAAGTATTAGTTCCTAGATGAAATTCACAGAATCCATACTCTAAAATTAGTTTAGGAATAAAGGTGGAAAACCTCGCAACTTAATTCAAAGCCAAAAAGATGCAAAGATTTCCTATGAAAAATGAATCAATGTAAATGCTTACATGCTACTCTCTAAATTGCAGCCTCGTGAGTTGAGCCATTACATGATTTAGTAGGATAATGCAATCGCTTAACAAGCAAAATTTTGCAATTGTACTACTTGAATGAATGAGAAACTGATACTGCAAAACGACATATAATTTTTCTGTTCTGCTCTTGAGGACATCCAAAAGTTTTGTTCAACACTATTAGATTTCTTTTGGATGACCAGATATTTCAAATGAAAATTCATTCAAGTGGCCTACTTCCCACAGATATGACACTAGAAAAATAACGACATGCAATTCACTAAACGGTGTTTGCTCATAGGCTTTCAAAACACGGAAAATTACCGTGGAAATTCAGAAGAATGCAACCAATGGCATAAATCCAGAGTGGCACGCTGCAAAAGAAGCCTCAGAAATTAATCAAATTGATTTTAATGAAAAAAAAAACCAAATTAAAGAGAATGAAATTAGAAAAAGAAGAAGAAAAGAGAACAGGCATGCAAAGCAGAGTAATAAGTATTACCTAATGCCAACAATATCACGGAATTCTTCCTCCATGCTTCGATGCATATACTTATGGAAATCGTATGTCAAAGGAAGTTGATGAGTCTACAAATCCAGAAAGAAAAAAATGAAAGACAGGTTTGAGACAGTTATTAGCTATTCAAATTATTTGTCTTCTGTTCTCAGACAAATTTTATTTGCAAGATGACAACTGAAGACAAAGGAAAAACAAAAACAAATGAAGCAAATGAAGGTCTATTGTAATTTTGTTTTCAATTACTGAGACGACTATTAATGGCAAAATTTAAAGCTCACAGGCAAGGAGACTATTCACTCTTCAAAATTCAAAAATTTCCTCATGGTTCAACAGCAATACCCTTCCCCAATTAAGCTTATGAGTACTGAGTAGCATAAATACTAATACTGAAGATCCAGTCAAAAGATATAAATTGAAGAGTCTTCACTGAAACTTGATAAAACTTACAGTGATAAAGCCCAAGCGCAGAGCTATGTAATCAGCTCGATTTATAGAACTCCAAAATTGCCGACTGAAGCAAAGCTGCAAATTTACAATTAGAATAAAAGGCTGCATATTAAACTAATCGTTGGCCCATAGTCATGCAACTGACATTAGTTGTTGCAAGAATAAGCCCTGGATATAGTTTTGGTATGATGGTATCTATGGCATTAAGAATTTAATGCCACGCACGTTCAGGTGATGGGGATTTAGTTATCCGACGTTATAGGTTTTCCCTATGAAACATATATTTTTCCTCTCAATACATGATCAATATCCTGAACTACCAAACACTGTATTTAACAGTTCAAAGAAATGATGTAAAATGAAGGACTAATCAGTTAATCAAGTCATTTGAGAACAGACTTTTAACTGATGCCCCAACAAAGACATCACAAAGGTCCTTAACATCTAACTCGAATAGATCTTCAACATCATTTATTTGTTAGTGAGTCCTCTGGTCTTTATAACCATTAGGCCCATTCTTCACACACACAAATTATGCACCAAGTACACATGTAAATAATTTTTTCCATATGTACTTTATGGGGTAACTGTACTATAAAATGTAACACAAGCAAGTTTTGAGCAATTTGTCTTTTTGGAAATTCAATTATATTCTGCCGAAGGCTGATTTGAGCAACTAGGTTCGACAAGAATTTACAAATATTGGTTCAGCAAGATTTATCTGGTTTGGGTAAATTAATGAAATTAATACTTAAGAATCGGTTTCTCAAGCATAATAATAAGCATATCACCACATAGCACATGAACCAGATAAAAAGTATATGATTTCGAGCATGTACGAATACCAGCCAAACCAGAGCTTTGTGCTGGCTCCATGGATGGGAAGTGCGGTGAAAAATAAAGGTAGATAGTCGCTTCATCTTCCTGTCACTTGATGCAGCTTCCGAAGGCTCTAGATTTAATATATTATTACATAAAGGAAAATTTGTCCTTTGAGAGTGTCTAGCATGACAAAATGCAAGTAATGGACGGGACAAAATAACTAAAAACACACTGACAAAAACCTTCATTTATTGGCTTGAAAAATTTGCACCTTGTTCACTCTGAATAGCCATGGTCATAGCTTGGTTTTCCCATATTCTCCAGCTATAGATCTGCAAATATAAAACGATGAGACATCTTGGGAAATATTAAGCTCTAAAAAGCACATTGACAATGCAGAAGTGCTCCGACCTTAATCATTGCCAAGGCAATGGCAACAAAGCTGTAAGAAACATGTGTAACACCAAGAACAAATATAAAACGGTGAAGCTGCTCAAGACTTTCATGTGAAGCAAAAGATTCTTCACCCTGCAAAACAATAAAATATTTCAAGAAAGTCCATATAGATATAGTACAGTAAATGGTTTAGAAAAATGAAAAATGATCGGCATCACTTAATACATTTAATTAGGAAAGCTTTGAAGGTTGCAGTAGTAATATGAGCTTCATTATCATGAACGAGTACCTCAGGGCAGTAATAGCCAGACCTGTGCCTGGTTTGCAGATGCTCTCCATCAAGAGAGGCATTCAAAAAATTTGATCTTGAAACAAGAGTGTGGGCAGCTGACATCAAGTTAGCCTTGGACGCACATGGATAGAATCTGCTGCTCAGGGCTGATGTTTTAACACAAATTTTGGCCACAAATACAATCCAATGGCCCATCAACAAAGACAAAACACCAAAGAGCATCATCTCTGCATATAAATAACCAACATTGATAAGATCAAAAGAAAAAATCACAACTACATATAAGTCAATATATTAATTGAATAAATCCATATCTAAAGATTAAATTCTCTTACCATCTTTGATCTTCTCAAGAGCAGCAAGTAAAGATTTTCTCTTAGTCTTTTCCAGCCACTATCGAAACAAACATTCGCATTCCATCAAATTAAGACAGCGTGTAATGAAGGAAAGAGTTAAAGAAATTAAAACAAAAAGCTGTCAGTTTTACCTTGCCAAAGTGTTTCAAACAAGTATGAACAAAGAACCCAAAAATGATCATAACAGTGATGACAGTCGCAACAGCCCAAGTAGGGGTGGCAGCTAATGAAGCTCCTTCTCTTACTGTTTCTTTCTTCATTTCTCTAGCAAAAGACAGTGAGAACTTGAGCTTCTGGGCATAAGCATAACATTCAATGTCTACAACCAACCAGTGACATTAAAAAAGCATACCCAATAATGTAAAATAACTCTTTTCTTTTGACCGATTCTGATTTATGAACAAAACATTTCAGGCCATTAATGGCAGTCAGTGTGATGGTGGGCTTTTGCATTTTGTTGCGCTAATTTACGACGACACGCATGGGTTGTTACAACACACAACTGACAAAGCAGTTGAGCACAACGGGCCCGGTAAACAAGATCTTCGCCAGTTGGGATCTGCTGATTTCATGTTTTGGGACAGTCAACAACGTGTTTCTGTCTGTTAATTTTTGTGTCTTGTGAAAGAGATTTTATGAATCCACTTAGAAGCATGCCATTTTGCAGCATTACGAAAGTTGTTGGACTGTATTTTAATTAATCAACCGTAACTAAAACGGAAGTAAAATGATTAATATAATAAAAAATTATGGAGTATCTTTCCATCCAATGAAAGAGAAATATTGAATTGATGGACCATTTTCACTTATTAATCCGCGTGACTACAATTTTAGCTCGCCAACCATATCCAAAAATGTGTGTGTATATATATATATATATAAAAGCATAACTTTAATCAAATTCCTATAATTTTCTGCAACAAATGAACCCCATATATATATAATACAAATTACGAAATACGTTGGCGCCATAAGTTCATTTTCTTGGCATTATTACTGTACGTAATACATGGTGATAATAATGACAAGTCATAATTAATCAGAGCTCAGATTGATGATCTGCTAGTTTTTCATCCACCTTCACCTTTAATCCGTTCTGAACCCAAGCCAAATGCCCACCTCCCATATTGCTCATATGCTTAAAGCCCTGTGATCATTTTGTCAATTGTACAAAGACAGTTAAATTTCCTCTCTCTCATCTTTATTCTAATTTCAAGTTTTCAACTAATTAGTAGCTTTCTTAGTGAAAATCGAAAGCAAAGATGAAAACTTACAGCCTTAAGAAGATCAGCTGTTGCATGAAGAGATCTAACTCCACTTTGACAGCCCTGTGCAGATTAAATACTTACATCAAATCAAAACTGGATGATATATATATATATATATATAAACAAAAATTAATTTTTCTATAATTGATTCATGAACATGATTAATTAATTACCACTACAAAACGATCGTCCTCCTTGCAAAGAGATGTAACCTCCTTCAAGAAATCTGGATTTTTCACTCTACCTAAAACGCAAACACCAGATTAGTTTTTCAAAACTAAAGTATTAAAAGGAAATGGTTCATTGTTATTAGAAGCTAAATCTTTTTAAAAAATAAAATAAAATAATCAGTATAAACCTTCTGGGGTGTTGAACATGTATGGAACGTTGAAGATTTTTGCAGCATCTACGTGACCTTTCTTGAATTCTTCTACCGTCCTAGTATTTTAAGACAAACCCAAAGCTTTGAAATAAGGATTAAAAATAAAAGAAATTACAAGATTCAGAATTATGAAATAGAAAATGTGTACCTAACATCAAGATAGCCGTAGCCAGATTCAAGCAGATTCTTAGCAGCTCGAACATCAATTGTAATAACTTCAGCACCAGAGCTACGAGAGATAAGGAGGAGGAGAAACAATCCACGCAAAAACTTAACCCAATTACGGGAAACACCCATATCAAAATTACAAGTTATATTTGTATATGCCCTGAAGGTATGTACCAATGTATTAACTTGAATGAAATTAAAATTAGAGAAAAGAAAGCGAGTGACCTTTTTACAGTGGAACCCATGAAGAAGAACTTGTGGGTTTGTATATATAGAGCTTTATTTAGTGCTGAGATCTGGTGGCGCAGCAGTAAAGCAGTTGCTTGTTTTGCCGGGAAAACCAGATGAAGTAACAAAGTGTGCTGTGGTGCTGACTCATTCGCTAATTGCTGCTGGAGCTGTTGGATGGTATTCACGTTCCATTTCCGTGGGATTATTAAAATATTTTAAAAATTGTTCATCACCATTTAAAAAAAAAAACAAAAACAAAAAAATTGCAAGCCTCAGTCAGTATGAGTATTATTGAAGAATAGATAAGGGGTTCCCGCTATGTGCTATCTTACAGTTTAAGTAAGCCCATGGAGTTAGGTACAGTTACCCTGAAAGAGACTCCAATGACGTAATATGAAAGCAAAGTTTGAATGTGTTGGTCGTTGGTTTCAACCGACATTCCTTGTTTTTTTCATGTGAGGGAAATTCCATCCAGGCCCACCCACCCAGCTAAGAACTAACTACGGCAAATTGGCAAATTCGCATCAAACTGAGGCTTTACTGCTAGCTGGGCCGCCAACTTTAAAGTAGACCCAGAGAGTCAGCCCAATAGGTTAAGGTCGGTAATAGCTGAGACCCACTCAGGCAAGCGGCAACTAGAGGAGAAAAATATAGATCATAGGGGTCATACATAAATTCATCGTGTCAAGCACCAAGTCCAGGAACAAATTGGTTAAACTTCCACTAGTCAGAATATTATTATGTACAGTACGTAGATCAGCCAAATCTTGGTGAATCCACCAATTAACAACAAATTATTTACACACAATGTGGTTTTAAATAATCAACACAACTTGGCTTTAAATAATCACGCCCTGGATTAAGCAGGCGGAACATCTAGGAGGACCTCCGATGGCACTATTATGCCAACTTCCATGAGGAGCTCAAGGAAGATATCAAGATACCTACAGCCCCTCCCAGGTGGCTGCAGATGCAAAGAAGCTCTATTGAAATCACAACTACTGCAATTTTCCGAATAATATCTGTCAAACACCATATTACACACCATAAATCTCCAAGACTCTGGATAGGTTGAGGGAAAGTTAAAAATTCCATGAAGTTCAAATGACATCCCCACAATATGAAAACCACCCTGAAATAGTAAAAACAAGAAGGAAAAACAAGAGTCAGCTGAAGAGATGGAGCCATTAAACGCGCCCTCTCCCCCGTAACTAATAATTAAGGGAAAAGGCCTTTACCGAGCCTCCAGTGTGTGGAATTGTTTGTAGTAGCAATCCTTATAGATCGTATTAATAATCGAAATATGGTCGAAAGAAAAAATCTCTATTTGACTCCTTAGGAAACTATGCGTTGTAAACATTTAGCTAAAATTTTTGTAACATTAGAATATTTAAACTAGTCTGGGACTAGTTCGAACCCCTATAAGCGCATTATGAGGGTATTTCCTTTCTCAACTATTGAGTGAAGGCAGTCTGCTTCCTTACTCAAATGTGAGGAGTAGACATCCCTTGAATATTAATGAGGATTCAAATCTGGATAGTATCTTATAAAAATCAATGTAAACTAGTCTCATACAATGTTTGATTTGTAAATATCAATTATAATCTCGTATAATATGAGTTGTAATCTTGAGTAATAATCTCATGTAATAAAAAAGAAAATCCCACTATACATCAATTTTATTTTTACTTCCAACTCCATATGCAGCCCAAAGAAATGACCAAACCTCAGCATAGATACTCCTTAGCATGTGTACAAAATTAAAAAGTTCAAAATCAATGCTTTATTCTCTAAAGAAATATATAAACTTGCCCCATTCTCATTTGAAAGCAAAAGCAAACCACAAGTTCATGGTCCGCAGAAGAAAATTTAGAAACATACCTGATTCCAAACGCTAGCCAAATTGTCATTTCAATCCACTGATTTTAAGGCCTAGTTTTCTCTCTTGACCTACAATAAAAACATAATTGACTCAATAAAAAAATTAAACCAAATATGCTACATTGACACAAAAACTAGTAATGAAATCTGTAACATAGTGTAGGAACAATCTGGTAGAAAGCTAACTGTATTCGCCTATTGTCTAGAAACTTATTGCTTTCAGTCTAGAATTAGGAAGGAGAACTTGATATTATTGCAGCAACCAGGGTTACTGCACTTCCAATGCCATAATATCAAGTGTTGGTCCTACTCCTACATGCCGCCTAAGCCCACTTGCAGCATGTTTTCTCCATGCAGAATACACCTATCAAATCCAAGAATACCAAGTATGGCTAGATTTACCAGAATATGAAACTAGGAGGAGTAGATTGCAGACAATATGAAACCAAGTTGAAAAGTTCAATATTATGACACCATCTTATATCACACAAGAAACTACAATATGGAAAAAGGTTGACATTCTTGGTTTACAGCCAAGAAGACATAAATTGACTGTAACTACAAGGTGGAAAGAATTTGACATTCTTGGTTTACACCCAAGAAGACTTAAATTTGCAGGAAACTACAAGTAGGAAAAAGGCTGGCAGTAAGGTTGATGCTCCTCGTTTACAGCCAAGAAGACATAGGCTCACGGGAAACTATAAGGAGAAGAAAGGTCACAGAATGCTGTTATAAGATTCATAATGGTCAAATACACCACGTAATTCTATAGTCTCAAGGCAAGTCTCATGCCAATGATTTTATTTGAATTAAAACTCACACTCACAGTTCCTAACAGATTCTTGGTTTACAGCTAGCTATATACATCACATGTATTATAAATTGATGCCAGCCATCCAACAAGTGCATGCACATTTTTGAGGAATTTGACTTGTGCCAATCACAAGCATAATCAAGTTCAGAGAAAATACTTTAAAGTTTAAAGAAAGCAATGCGAGGATTGAGCAGCATTCGGAACCATGACTAGACTCTAAACCAACCCACTAAAATTCATAAAATGATGGCATATACAAACGGTTCTTTTTCCTCCAATCAACAAAGAGCCTCTACATTTTATGTTCGAGATTTGTACATTAGTATAGAGAACAAAAGACAAATAGCTCCCGCAAATAAAGTCTATGACTAAATAAAAATATTAGTTTAGCTGTATGCCTCAACACTAAGGTCCAAATAGATAGAATGTACAAGGTGAGCCCATTACTTGAGATAGAGAAGTCAGAAATAACAATGCTCGATAAAAGTGTGAAAAACAAGGTGGCCAACTCACCCACATCAAGACAGGCAATTCTGATTCTTGAGATATGATTAGCCAAAAGTTCATAACTTTGCTACAGAAGACAGTGAAAACAAAGGATGGCCTCACACACCCACCTCATTACTTTCACTATTGGTTCTCATATCATGCTTGCATATAGGGCAGAACGTCCCCCACTTAGTCAGCCATGAGTCCACACAGCTTGCATGAAACTCTGCAAGTAGTTTTTGAGAAAAATAATCAGCAGTACTAAAAATAATCTTGATCAAAGTTCACCTCCTAATCAAGGTACAAATCTAAATACATGTGACCCTGCTAATTATTATCTCCTCCTGAAATTGCAACATGCAACCAACAAAAAAAATATGAAGGCAGTTGATTTAAGCACCAAGTCAAATAAGTTTCTACCTAAACTAAAGTTACGCAATTGCTTTACAAAAATCAAAGAAAATCTTCTAATAAATTCAACTATATGGTGAAAAGGTTAAATTACTACCAGCAAGAGCTAGAACCTACCATGTTTGCAGGAGAGAACTTTGAGTTTTTCCCCATCTTGGTAATCCTCAAGGCAAATGGCACAAGTTTCTCCACCATGACACTGACTTGAAGTTGCAGAGCTGAACAAAATGCAGGGGAGTGCTTCCACTACCTTGGAATCTAACCTTCTAGGTTGCTGCTGATTCTGTCCTAGCCAAGGCCTCCAGGGTCTGGGAGTAATAAAGGCTACAGCAAATAATGCAAAGATCACAATAAGTGAGAAGACAGATACCATCAACACACTCCAGCTTCCTCTATTAGATTCTGGAAAAATGCAGCATTCCCCAGTTTCACCTCGGGCATGCTCCTTCAAATACAAACCAGTTTCCAACGAAACAAATATGGCATGCACCTTTACACCCTCACGATTTGCCGTCACTAAGCACAAGTAGCATCATAAAATGTAAAAGGTTAATGATCTAAAATTGCTAATTGGTTTCAAAAAAAAAAAAAGAAGAATAATAAAAGAAAAGAAATATTGTTTAACTCACTAGAAACCAAACTGCTTTTTTCTCTGTCATTATAAACAATTGCAGCACGATATCCTGCAGCTTGAGCGTTTCGGATTTTATCCTCAAAAACGCATTGACCTCTGACTATTAAAACGAAGTTAATTTGGTCAGCATCTTTGGACGCAACAGGGTTGCTTAATGGGGAACAAGCCTCCGGAGGATCTGCTACATGGAGAGCTCCACATGTCCCTGAGCTATTAACATCAACAGCTAACAAGAAAACACAAAATTCATCTTTTTAATAAAAATGAAAATTTACAATTCGTATAATTAAATTATTTGCTACATTTTTTTCAAGAAACAAACAAAAGGTGTACCGAATTTGGCGGGAAGGTCAGGGAAGTGGAGGGAGAGGGGTTTCCAAACAAGAGTTGCAGAGGATAGCGAAACGACAAAGCAGAGGTAGAGATAGATAGGAAGAAGTTTCACGAGAAACTTTTCCTTCATCT
Organism: Murraya koenigii; assembly: GCA_025617385.1. NCBI lineage: Eukaryota > Viridiplantae > Streptophyta > Magnoliopsida > Sapindales > Rutaceae > Murraya > Murraya koenigii. The sequence goes on from CM046813.1 coordinate 35,381,641, forward strand.
TTGTCCCTTGCTTTGCCCCTTCTGCCCGTCCGGGAGTTTGTCCCTCTCCTTATCCTCCTGCAGGAACAGATTTCCGATGAACAGAACGGTGCGTACAGAGCCTTATGGATATAAACACTAGAGGAGTTTGCACCTTTATGCCATCGCCATCCCCATCCCCATCCCCATCCCCGTCCCCGTCTCCCCGTGAAAATTGAAATATAATAATAATATAGCACCCTGTTCAATAATTCACAAATATGACAACTATTCAATGAAATCTCTAAAACACCCTTCATTCTCAAAATTTTCACTCTCACGTAGTTTCTCGTTCCCATTCACCACCACCGTATTACAAACATATAATCAATACATTAATCAATCTACCATATTACAACGTATATTCTATACATTAATCACAATCAATTTAATCTAATCTAATCATGTCTTATGGAGTATGTCTGTTTAATTATTATTATTTTTTTAATTCAACACATATTTTTTCTAATTGTTTAGATAATGTTAAAGGGCTATGTTGGCAGTTTGAGTTCTCTTAAAGTTGGGATTCGTATTAAAGAAAATTTTAGTAAGGATTGATATTTGTACTGGTTGATATTTAGATTATATTATATTAGAATTAATACAGAAAATTTCGATTTGTCTTAGTTAAATAATTTCGCCCTTTTTTTTTAATTTGAAACGATGTCGTAGAGCGAGCCTAATCAAACAAACGTTGACGTTTTAACTTTTGACTCATACGAATGAGTGAATTGAAGAAGAGAACTTGTAATACGGACATACGGTGGCGTTATCAATTCTCAGCTGGGTTTCCTCCTGTAGTATAGACTCGGACTTCCCGCTGTGTTTGCTTGATGGAAGAAATCTCGAAATTGCCCTTGCCAGAAGCATTCCTTGATTTTCTTAAAGAGAATGGACTGGACCATTCGGTTTATTCAGCCGCAGATTCAACTCCTCGGTACATAAGGTATCATACTATCAGTTATCACAAAACTTGTAAGCAATTTTTTCTTTTTTCTATCTAAAAGGCAGTTAACTTTTTTTTTTTTGGTTTTTAATAACTGGAAGGTTGAAAGCTGGGAATGAAGCTGATTTAGAAGAGATTGAAGCGGAGATAAAGTGTAAGCTAGAAAAAGTTGTCTGGTTGAGTGGATTTTATTCTCTTCCGCCTGATATTAAGATTGCTAACTCAATGGCATACAAGCAAGGAAAGGTGATTTTTTTTGAAGCATATTCTTATCATATGACTTCAACTTGGGTGTTGTTGTTCACAATTCTCCATTAATTGTGTTAATGTATCTTTCAAATGTTATTTTAAACCGATTTTCTCCATTTTTGAGGCAATTTGCAGATATATGGAATTGATGCTGCTTCTGGAGCGGCTGTTTCCGCATTGAATATCTCAGCCGGGGATCATGTTCTTGATCTTTGTGCTGCTCCTGGTAAGCAATCTTCTATTCTCATTCTGTTATGTTATTCTCTCCAATTGTTTGCTAATTGATGTGATGTCATAAAATTGAAGTTGATGATATGACAAGTGATATTTTCAATGCGAACTTCTTAACCTGTGGGTCAAAGCAGTATTGCTGATACTTGTTCACTTTTAATTGTTAAATGGTCTAGTATATTTGATTATATTCCTTTTTAAGTTCCTTGGAAATATGAAATTTGATCAAATCTGAATATTAAAGAAAAAAAAATGAATTTGATTTCTTTTTACACCAATATGAATCGGTATTTTTGGCACAAAAAAAAATGAATTTGATTTCTTTTTACACCAATATGAATAGGTATTTTTGGCATCTGCTACATGGATAGTTGCCAACTTGATTCAGGAAACATATAATCTATAAATGGATTCATGTTAGGACATTGGATGATTTTGTAATATGTCTTTTACTTGTCATTTTTCTCCGACTCTTTTGACAGATTGCTCATTTATTCATTAACCTTAAATCTTGTATGTCTAGGTGCTAAACTTTGTATGATACTGGACATTATTGGTGATTCCGGTTCTGTAACTGGAGTTGATATTGCAAGACATCGTCTGGCGGCTTGTAGAACACTGCTGCAGAAATATGATCTAGGTGATAGGTGCCGACTTTTCGTTGCTGATGGAACGACATTTTCCCTTGTTCCCTTGTGGCACCATTTGGATCCTGGATCATGTAATCAACTGATAGAACTTGTGTTTTATTTACTTTATCCTATAATTTTGGTCCCATAAGCCTTTGTAAATTCTATATGAAATCCTCAACATCTTTTTGATGTGTTGTCGTTCTGTCTAGAATTAAACAGGTAAGTCTGTGTTGGAAGAGAAGGATGATGCATTTAGGGAATGGACTTCTAGAATACCATGGAAAGAAAGAAAAAAAGCAGCAAAAGCTAGGGAAAATGCTGCTTCAAAGGCGATAGTGAGGAGTGAACATCCTGAGCTTATATTCTATGGGCATCATTCCGGTGTAGTTGGGCTTACTAAAAATGAAATATATCAAAGTGTTTGTAACAGTGAAGTCTCAAGCTCTGGTTATGACAAGGTGAAGTTGCATTTTTACTCCTTTGTTTATCTTTTTTGTTAAATGAAGAGCCGCAAATAATTAAAGCAATTTTATTTTGTTTTTTAGAATGGCACCACTTGCCAAGCCAGAAGTTTCTTCACTCCTTACCAATGCAACTAAGTAGTTCAAATGTATTTTAGGTCCTTGTAGATGCAGAGTGCACTCATGATGGATCAATTAAGCATATCAAGAAATTTGAGAACTGGGGCTGGAAAACTCTTCAACGTCGTGTACTGGATGCAGAGAGAACTGATAGTGTTACAAATCTTCAGGTAACTTGATTCAATTATCCACTATACCAGCAGTAATTCCAGGTTCATTGGACCTGCTCTCCCCACTCTCTTTCTATCTCCTTTTTAACGATTTGGTCCTCTTTCTCTGTTTTGAGTTTGAATTCTAGTTTATATTAGAGTTTTAGAGCATACTGGATATTGGACGGTATAATTTTGGGTTCATTGGAAGGAAAATTTTAGTAATAAAAAATTTGCTGAAGACTGAAAACAAGGTGAAGAATGTATTTTCTTGAATTTTACCGGTAGAATGACCTAAGCATAGAAGATAATCTGGAGCTGTTGCTGTTTTCCATGCTTTCAGCCGAGTTTACCTTGCGTTTGTGCACATATAATGGGTTATTTGCTGAAATGATGATGAAGCAAAGTTTTATCCTTCTCCAATTTGAGTTATTTAGTATTAAACTTGCATGCAAGACCTGTTATATTTGGAAGAGGTTCAGTTGATCTTTCTAATATATTGAAAGTATTTATCTCTGGTCGCAGTTAAAACTTCTTACTAATGGATTTAGACTGCTAAAAGTTGGGGGCCTGCTTGTCTACAGCACTTGCAGGTATATTTGTTATCATGTTTGGTGGCTCACAACACAAGCACACAGAAATATTTGCCTTCTTTGCTTTCTTATGCCTATCTTTTTCCATTGATTAGCTTGACAGCTGCTCAGAATGAAGATGTGGTGGAGCAGTTTCTCAAGGACAATGCCTCTGCTGGTAAGATTCTCTATGTTTTGAAGTCTAATTATTACTTTCTCTGAAGTAATCGTTGGTTGCATTGCATTGCAAGTGTATAACCTGCAGTCGACAGCTAATATTCTTATTTTGTTTCTGAGCCAAAAAAAATATATTTATATATTTTTAACCAGCTGTGATTGTTAAGCAATATATGTTACTTCTTTCAGGAGATATATCATTTCTTATCAATAAATTATTCACTTTTCAGCCACTGTTTTAGTAAACATTTGATTGTAATAAACAGAACCTGACATCTCTTCTGGTGTTGGTTATGGTAACACTTTTTTTCTTGCAGAGTTGCAGGAGATAGATGTTGCCAAAAATTGGCCTTGTAAGAGAGGGAGGATACCAAAGACCCTCCGTTTTGACCCATTGACATCAAAAACCAGTGGACTTTTTGTAGCAAAGTTTACAAAAATGGCCATCTGATTTTTCTTCAATGTCTTGGTAGCCGAATAGTTGTGTTATGGGTTCAGTATTTATATACTGCATGTTTGTTGATCAGTTAAACGGTCCATGGATTTGACTGGGATTTTTTTGTTGCTTTGACCATAGTCACAATACTACTTAGTATTAATCTTAATATTTAATATTTATTTTTTTCCCATTATTTTCTAAAAATTGATTTCTTTTAAATAGTTTTGACATGACCATAGCCGCAATACTCCTTTGCATTGTTTACGCATGCCAACCAACTTCAATTGCCATGGTGGGGGTGTTTTACTTGCTTCTTGCATTGCCTTCTTTTTAACTCTTCCCTTATATGATTTTGTGTGGTCCAAGTACAATTTTACCTCCTCATCCAGAAATTGAATAAAGATGTAAATTTAAGTTGTTCTGGAAAACGATAAATCCCGCTTCATGAAATAATTTGCAGTTTTATAAGGTGAATAAATCTCTCTCCACAAGCAGACACCAGGCCTCAATGTGATTACAGAGGACATAGTTGGGTGTATGTGCTTCAAAGTTTATGGTTACATAGGCATGAAACAAGGGATCAGACAAGACTTTCTACAAGATTTCAAGCGTGGACATTACACGAAGATTCCACCTAGAGCTATGTTCATGGTACAGGGGCTACTGATACTATAATAGCAGCATTCGTAGATTCAGGAACAAATAGAATGGCTGATAAATAATACCATCTCAGACATATGTCAAAGGGAATTGCTTCCAGCAGATTGCCCCTGGACTTATTAATATGCCCTTAGTGTTTGGGGCTGTAGTTATACTTGCCACCGGCAACTGATCAATTTTCTAAGTATATACCCCAATCCCTAAAGACAGGAAGCTCCAACTTTCAAGAGAATAAAGCCAGAAATTATCTATTTGTATACCATCAACAAACAACTGCTCTGGCAGCCTCAATGAAGCCATTTTCATTTAAAAAATAAAAGAAAAAGCTAATGAAAGAAATAAATAAATAAATAAAAGGTTTTAATCACTGAATACAGGTTGTTTGTGGAAAAGAAACTCAAAGGTCATAAATATATATATTTAAAAAAAAAACATCACTTAATTGCACTCTATTTGCACATCCAATGTAGAGCTTTTCAAGTTTCTCAATTGCACTTTTTATGAATATTAAGAGATAACTCAATTTGATCACGGTAATAAAATGCCCTTACCGTATTATTAATTAACCTCTTCAGTTGACAAACTTGGTCGATGACTTTATTTAAACACAATACGATTGAGGTTTGAGGAGGACTTAAGTGATGGATTTATGAAACCTTGGATTCCTTAATTTCTTTATGCAAACAACAAGGATTTAAGTGATAAGAACGCCTTTAAAATATAACTGAATTTAACACAAAGAAGACGAGAAGTGAGGATCAATGCAGGTAATAAAGTTATTTTTCGTTGGCCTGCTGACCACATCATTTAGCAATCACAGACTTCAACTCGCTACCAAACCTCAATCCCGTCTTCATATTTTCCCCAAACCAACAACTACTTTCACTTGCCCTCTCTCTCGCTTGCCGCCTTGACCACCACCAAAACGGTCTCCTCCTCTGTCGTTTCACACGCACTCAAGTGTTCACATTCTAATATTCTATACTATCCCTTTCTCTTTCTCTCTCTCTTTTTTTTTTTTTCCACTTAAAATTTGTTGTTTCTATTGAATTCAGGTTTTTGAATTGAGATTCAAATCGAAAATGGCAGAAGGTAAAACTGTTACTGCATATGAGGAAGCGTTGGATGCTTTGTCTTCTCTTATAACAAAACGCAGTCGTGCTGATAAGAGCAACAACGGAGATCGCTTCGAGCTGCTTTCCGATTATCTAAAGGTAACTATTTTTCGTTTATTTATTATTTTTCTTTAAATGCTGCAAATCATAATGAGATTGAACTAACTTTGTTCTGTAGATTTTGGACTTAGATGTGGCAATTTCTCAATTGAAGGTTATTCATGTTGCTGGTACCAAAGGAAAGGTAATCCATTTTTGTTTTTCTATCTTTTGTGAAGAAATAAATGTAAGCATAATTCTATATCTTGCATATTTAATTACCTTTTGATAGCTGCTATGAGTTCATAAATTGAGAATTTAAAATAATTAAGATTTTACTTTTCGGATGTGTTTTCAAGTTTTAGAGCATATTTTCTTGAATTTCTTACAAGCACTCAACTGGAAGTCCTAAACTAAGTGGTTGACACGAGTTCTACCAGGCAAATTAGATTTCAATGTTGTTTGACATGAGTTCATTTTTTTCCTTTTCAACTTGAAAGGGATCCACCTGCTCATTTACGGAATCTATATTGCGTAATTGTGGCTTCCGGACAGGGCTTTTCACATCTCCTCACCTCATTGATGTTCGAGAAAGGTTTCGTTTGGATGGGTGAGTTCTTCAATTCCCCCAAATAGATGTATCTATTTTATTAAGCCGTGAATGACCGGAAACTAAATCCTGCCCGACCCCATTTGAGTGGGTACCCCTCCTTGAGAGGTTTTACTACTTGAACTAACTAACGCGCACCAACAGATGTAGCATACATTAGTCAAATTAATATCAAGTTATCTCTATGACCTATGCTTCATTTAATTTTCTGCTGTTTGATTCTCAATTAATACTAGTTATTATATGATTCTAGTTCTTTTGATAAACTGGACTTATAACATTTTCTTAACTCATTGAACAAAAAGCAGGGTCAAATTACAGTTTATCCTCAAGTGACTTTTTTTTTTCTTTTTCTTTTTTAGAATTGAAACTCAATTTATTGATATTCATCTCAAAATATTTCTAGTAGTACGTGATCTTTTATAGATTTCATCTTCACATTTTGCCTAATTTTGTTGGCCTTAGGAAGTGCCAATTTCTTCCCTGAAGTTGAGAACCATACTTGAAATTTCACTCTTTTCTATACATACTATGTTTTAACATTGTGGATATTTAAATTAATTTTTGGCTTTTCTGTTTCTGTAGTGTTGACATATGTGAAGAGAAATTTTTGGCATATTTTTGGTGGTGTTATGATAGACTAAAGGTATGTTCTTCCCTTGTTTACTCTTTTTTTCTCTCTTTAAATATTATTCTCTCCCCATACTTTGGATTGTTCCATCCTTAAAAAAATCTGCTAGTTGTGATTCATATGCTTGGATAATGATTCAAGTTGGATTGATTATATCAGGATACATTTACTTAAAAATTGTTGGAATCATGCTTATTCTTGGATTAAATGTTTACGTGCTGCCAGAGAATCATATTGATCCATGAATGAAAGAGTTGTCTCTTTTATGCAAAGCTATGTGATTTCATGGTGTGTTTATTTGCGTCTTTTTCCTTTCCTTCGTTTGTGTACACAGGAGAAAGCTACTGAAGATGTACCCATGCCTTCTTACTTTCGTTTCCTTGCATTACTTGCCTTCAAGATATTTGCAGCAGAGCAGGTTTGATACGTATCATTTTACTCTTGCAAAATTTCGTACCTAGTACCTGAATATTATTTCTGTCCAGATGAGTGGAATGGGAAATATTACCTTTACCATATTGTTTTATACAGGTAGATGTTGCTATCTTAGAGGTTGGATTAGGTGGAAGGTTTGATGCAACAAATGTGGTAAGTTTTGATGTTTGATGAAGAAATTATTATATTCATATAATTTTTATATCTCTTGTCATAAAGGCATCTACGTGCTAGGATACATATTGTTCCGAAAGTTCTAACAGGCATAACAAACTTCATTTTTCAGGTTCAGAAACCTGTAGTATGCGGCATTTCTTCCCTTGGGTATGATCACATGGAGATTCTTGGTTAGTTCTATTATTCCTTATACTTAGGTAATTGCTCATATATTACTCAATGTGTACAATTGTAAGTAGAGCTTAATGTAGTGCATCACTGCATTCTAAATTCTATTAGAATTTTCTGTCAAATGCAATAGGTGCCAACATGTTCTGGTCTTGATTTGTGTAGAAAATGGCCATACAGCAGATAAGATAATGACTTGTGCCACATTATTCTAGTTCAGAGTTACTTACAATGAGGTTCCAACCAAAGAGTGTTGCTTTGAGTTAGTATCTGGCCTGATTCCATGCCATTTTTTAATTGATGACTGATGCGTGGATTTGTAGAAATTTTACTTTTAAGTTGCCTTTCAAGACCACTTGTTGATATGTAGATGTGTGTTGATGACCTAAGAGTTTAAACTAATTTGCAGAAATTACTTTACTAATCCATACTTTTCTAATGATATGAATTCTCAACAACTGATTTTTGGGATAGTCATAGTTAGTATCTTTAACATTTGGAGTTTTGATTTCCAAAGGCGTCCAGTCTTAGATGATAGCATGGAAATTATTGAAAAAGCGCACTTGAAACTTGAAATTATTAGAAGCCAGTTGAAAATTATGCTCCCTGATGATTATTGGGGCTTATAATAATTGAAATTTCTTTTGTTGGCTGCTACAAACAGGGAATACTCTTGGAGAAATTGCTGGGGAGAAGGCTGGTATCTTTAAGGTTTATACAGATTACCATTTACTCAGAAAAATCTATGCCAGTAGTAGATGCTTTTTCCACTCAACAGAGTTGGGAGTTTCTTTTAATACTTTTCTTTATTCTCTTTCTGTTTCTTGATGCAGTATGGAGTTCCCGCTTTTACTGTACCTCAGCCTGATGAGGCAATGCGTGTACTTGAAGAGAATGCTTCCAAGTTGGATGTAGGTTGCATTTTCTTTCATTAGTGAGTTAATTTTCCTGCACAAATGGAAAATGCATGACTTAAAACTTAGGTGGCAGTTATTAAGATTGACTTGTGTAAGTCAATTTGATGATCATGCTAAGCTAAAAATGAGATGTCAATGAAAAATCAGTTTGTGTTCTGGTACATAAAATGCTAATCTGGGTTTACCATACTGATTTGTTTTAGCATTTTCTTAGACCTTCATCAGGCTACCCAGTGGTTTAAATCGCAAGTCTTAACTGCATTCTTACTTGATACTATGATTTTAAGGGTTGATCCACTTAGGATTTTGAAGAATTGTCAAATCATATACAACCTGCTGTACATGGTTTTGAGGCATTTTGTTTTACAAATTATGCCTCTTTCATCCGCTCCATCAAGGTAGTTCTGAGTATCTCATCCAGTTGTCTGATCTTAATTTAAGGTGGGGCGTCCAATTGTTGAAGGCTCTAAAAATAAGTGAATATTGACATTGTATCGTGTAAAAACTTGTACTTCTGATTTTTCCTCATATAATCATGTTATGCTGCATTTTAGAAAAGAATGAGAAGGTTGCCTTCAGTGAGTGCTAAGAAAATCATACTGATGACAGGTTCCCCTTCAAGTAATACCACCGTTGGATGCAAGCTTGCTGAATGGTTTGAAACTTGGGCTTGAAGGTGAACATCAATATATGAATGCTGGTCTTGCAGTTGCTCTGACTTCTACTTGGCTTCAGAGTACCGGTCAACTCGGAATTAACTACCTGGATACGACTGTATGTTCTTTTCATATGAGTTTGGCCTTTTCGCCTCTCCTTTTCTCCTCAGTCATATTTTCTCTTGTTATATTGGCTTCCTTTTTTCACCTTATGTTATACTTATCTGCATGGCACAGAGTCCACTTCCTGAACAGTTCATCAAAGGTCTAACAATGGCCAACCTGCAAGGACGGGCTCAGATTGTTCCTGATCATTATACAAACTGTGAACTATCTGGAGATCTGGTGTTCTATTTGGATGGAGCCCATAGTCCTGAAAGCATGGAAGTATGTGCAAGATGGTTTTCTCTGGCAATTAAGGAGGAAAATCAGCAAGAAACCTTTGATTTTCAACCACAAAATAATTCTGGATCATCCAATGGATTGCCGCAGAGACACCATTATGGAAAAACTAGAAACAACTCTGCACAGGTAGAGAAACCGGCATCATGCTTTAAGAGTATATATGCTTTGATTGGTAAATCCACAATGATTGATTTCTATACTCCAAAACCACAGGAGAACTCGTAATTTAGTGACGCAAATTCTTTAGAGTAGAGAATATAGGTGGTTCAGGTCACATGCCTTTTCCTGTGACTGCAAATCACATGCTTTAAATTAAGAGAGCCATTTGAATATGTGGTAAACACAATTTTTACCAATAAAAAATAGCTGGGGTGAACTTCATTGATCGCCTCTATATATGAGATTTTCACTGTATTTGGCTTTCCTCTATTTTCAGATCAAAAGTTTGCGTTACTTTCAGTTGACACATCTATAAAAACAGCTTTTGATTGTGTCTTCATATATTTGCATGTGATTTTGTGAGAGCATCCTGAATTTTAGATTGTGATATTTATTGTGTACCTCAGAGAATTTTTGGCTGCATTGGGTCAAATTTTGATGATGGTGAACTAAAGTTATTGAAAAATCCTTGCAGATTCTGTTGTTCAATTGTATGTCCGTGCGAGATCCTCAGTTGCTTCTTCCTAGCCTGATGAAAACTTGTGCAAGGCATGGTGAGTACAAGTCATCTTTTAGATATATTCTCCTACGTTTTTTTTTTTTTTTTTTTAAAGAACATGTAGGACTCATATATGGTTGAAGTACTTGGGAGTTTATTACTATATTTTTCAGAAAAGAAAAGAAGATATTTGATTTAAATTTTCATGGTATTTATCATGTTGATGTAGCTTAAACATTGCATTGTAACTGTAGGTGTTTACTTCAAAAAGGCTCTGTTTGTGCCCAATGCATCAGTGTACAATAAGGTTGGGTCCCATGCTTTACCACTAACCGAGACTCAAGTTGATCTGTCCTGGCAGTTTGCTCTTCAAAGAGTGTGGGAAAACCTCATGCAGGGTGATAAAGGTATCAATTATATGTGCGGTACCCATTGTTGTGATAATCATATTGCATCAGCCTGACCTGTGAAATATATCGCAATTTTAGAAATAAGTAGTTTATCTAAATCCAGCTATTTTTGTTTTATCTATGAAAATGATATTTTTAACTCACTAGCAGGGGAGGCGAAGAATACAGATAATGCATCTGAAGATGCAAAAGACGACACAGAATTGAGTGCTATGAGCTGTGAAAACAGTGCAGTCTTTTCTTCTCTGCCATTGGCTATTAAATGGCTCAGAGACAGTGTCCAACAGAATCAGTCTCTTCGTTTTCAGGTAACCGTTGTGGTCATGTAAGATCTTTGTAGACCTTATTTGATTTACATTATTGTCGATAAAAATTTTCTCTTTAATCTATCAGGTCCTTGTAACCGGTTCACTTCATCTTATTGGTGATGTGCTGAAAATAGTGAAGAAGTGAGGAGTTCATTAACGGCAAGCTTCTCTTCAGATCATCTGGATGCAATTAATGTTAGCATCACGGGGCATTTGACAAACACATTCGTTTGTTAAGAAAATGTATTCAATTATTTTTAACCCAACGGCAGCGTACAATTTCTTCAGAAAGGTTTACAGCTTCATAGGGCTTGTACTTCATTGGAAGATAATTTTTTTACTGACTTGAAAGTTTTCACTTGGGTGGAAAAGATTTTGTAATTGATACTGCTGTTGAAGGAATTACAAGTAACAAGTTTTTAGTGAGATTGGAATGCGATGGTTCATGGTATTATTAGTGCATCATCACACATGCAAAAGACCAACTTATGCCACTTCTCTGTTGGTGTATCTAACCCTGTGTCGTTTCATCCGCAGCTGATACATCACAATATAAAAGTCATCGCACGGCTGTGGCTGCTCATTCCACAGAAAGTGCCGACCCGCCGTTACACCCAATCCTCTCACCTTCTCGTACCTGTCATCCCCGCCAGACGTGCGATACAACACGCGCTTCAACTCCTCCACTTCAACCCCGGCCCCCCGGCCTCTATTCCATCCCACAAACATCGCGATCAACGGCAAGTCCTGGATCGGACGGTCAGTAATCACCACAGGTACGCAACCATGACGCAAAGCATCACTAATCCCCGAGACATCCCCTTTACCGTATTCGAACAAACAAAACTTGCTAATTCCGAGTCTGTTCTGAAATGTCAACTGATCCAACGTCTCAGAATCCACCAAAAACTCGGAATCAGCTCTCAATTCTTTGATCAAACTATGTTCGTTGATGTCACCGTATCTGACATAACCAAGGTGCAGATACTTTTTGGCCTTTTCCATTGGTGACTGGAGGAGGCAAAGTGATGTCCTTATGGGGGACAAATTTATCTGGTGCTGTCGGAAAACAGGAGATCTGAACAGAGTTTTTCTTCAGCTCAAGTTACATTTCTGTCAGAATCGAAGGTAAAACCTTCGCAGGAGACAAAAAAAATGATCGGCGCCAAGAGTGCGGTTCCAAAACGGGAAGTCGTATCGGAGGGCATTGAGAGAGCGCGTGCAGATGGGTATAGAAGGGAAGGGGATGAAAAAGAGGTGGGCTTGTTCTGGGTCTAGATAAAAGAGTTGTTGAGGAGAGAAGAAACGAAGAGGACGGAGGGGGAGGAGGGGTGTAAGTGAAAACTTTGAAAGATTGGAGCATTTTTTGGTAATCTGGGAAAAGCGTGATAAGTGAGAGGTAAGGAGTGGAGACTGGAGTATATAAATGAAGAGCCGCGAATAATTAAAGTAATTTATTTTGTTTTTAGAATGGCACCAGTACCACTTGCCAAGTCAGAAGTTTCTTCACTCTTTGTCAATGCAGCTAAGTAGTTCAAATATATTTTAGGTCCTTGTAGATGCAGATTGCACTCATGATGGATCAATTAAGCATATCCAGAAATTTGAGAATTGGGGCTGGACAACTCTTCAACGTCCGTGTACTTGATCCAGGGAGAACTGAGAGTGTTAAATTTTCCAATATACCAGCAGTAATCTGTCCAGGTTTATTGGACCGGTCTCCCCAATCTCTCTCTTTCTCCCTTTTGAGTTTGAATTCTAGTTTATATTAGAGTTTTAGAGAGCGTAGAAGGCTCTTTTCCCCTTCATTTGATTTGTAGCTTGATTGTCTGAAATTGTTGATGATCTTGCTATAAGCGGAATACTGAAGAGAACATTTGACACTGATAGATCTTCTAAAGGATCCTAGTATATCTTGGGAAAACAAAATGGGAAAAATGAAAAAGATGGGCCATGTAGCAACTTGATCTTATGACTGGCTATAAACTAAAGCAGTTTACATTTGAGCATACTGGATATTGGACAGTATAAGTTTTGGGTTGTATAATTAGTACAATTTTTGGGTTCATTGGAAGGAAAATTTTAATAATAAAAAATTTGCTGAAGACTGAAAACAGGACTTAGAATGTATTTTCTTGATTTTTACAGATAGAATGACCCAAGCATAGATGATAATTTGAGTCAGATACGATGTCACAGACGATTCCAAACTTCAAAACTGGCTCAAGAGAACGAGCCAAGACGCTACATGTATCCAACTTCTGTAACATTCAAGCAAATTCCAAAGACCTCTAAGACTTTCAGTACATATCTTAGATCTCGACATATGTATGATCTAGATTTAGACACATGTACATGTAATTCTCTAAAACCAACCAAGCTTTCCTATAAATAGAGCGGAATTCTAAGATCAGAATCATCCAAGATCAAGATCAAACACTGTAGTTCTCTGTAGCTTTCTTCGAGTAATACAATCTCGTGATTCGGCCACATCGTCGCTAGCTCTTCCTTCTCTTTAAGATTTCTGAACCTCTTGGCTTAGCTATCGAGAGTCGTAAGCGCTTACTTAAGCAACATCCCGACAAGCGTTGTCTAAGTCATGCACGGTCATTGCCACAGAAACACCCATCCCGTGACAAGTGGTATCGGAGCCAAGGATTTGTACACACGCATTCCAAAGAAGAATGGCCAATCTTCCAACCTCAAGCTTGACACGCGAAGGTGCTCATGGTGTGAGATCATCCCGAACTAGCCGGGCCGCGATGACACTCACGGCAAGGCCAAGACTCGAGGCAAGTCAAGGTCGGATCCGTCGACGCTTGAGCCACGATTGACTACGCTAAGCAACAACGTCCACTGCTCAAGACACCTCGAAACTTGGAGGAAGTGGTCGACTGCCTCGAGGGCGAATACGCCGACTTTACAGCAGGCAACGGGCGCCCTCATGCAAGAGCAAGCCAAGACCTCCGAGGAGAATTTCAAGCATTCCACCGGAGTCGATGAAACTCCGCAGCCTGCAGAAGACGAGCTGCATACCGTCCGCTGCAAGTAATGAAGCACGCTTGACCGGTATGGCACAAACGACACTCTCCGCTAGCCCACCTTCTACAAGCACGAGCGATGCGCACGCATCGACGCGCTAAAGTCTGGACACATACGATGGCACTCTAATGCAACCATCGTAGACAACTTCCTATTCGGCCGGATCAATACTCATGCCACGAGCGTGAGAGATGAGACATCAAAGCGAGCACTCGCACCCACGTTTGCAGGCGCTACGACAACTACGATGGCGCCGCAAGCATGGTGAATGGGCAAAGCGCATCTCGCGCCATCAACATACGGGCGTACTTCAAGCAAGAACTCCGAAAGTACTTGCCTCAAGCAATGTCGAAAGAGAAGCGAGAACACGCCTACGCCGCCTCAAGCAAACGGGTAGCATGCACGACTACATCAACGAGTTCACAACCCTCATGCTGAGATCAGATGACATGTCCGAAAAGGATTCACTCTTCTACTTCCAAGATGGCCTCAAGGATCGGGCCAAGACGGAGCTCGACCTGCTGGCAGGCCCAAACCCTCGACGACGCTTATTGCCACCGCGGAGTCGCTGCATGAGTACTCCACCCAATCCAAGGAGAGAGGCCCAGCTAAGGCAAAAGTGGAGAGAGTCGCAGGACAAGGGCACAATCGCAAGGATCGGGGCGTAAAAGCTCCAAGCCGCAAGAACGGCAAGAAAAATAGTGAAGGCAAAAGGAAGTCGCCAAAGCCTCGTGAGTCCATGTTTCATTTGCAACGGCCTCATTGGGTACGCTGACCGTCCCGAGAAGAAGTCGCTCAACGCCCTCGCCGCCTCACCAGCGGCACCTCCACACCATTAATCTGATGAACCCCGACCCAAAGACGGGTTCTATCCAAAGACTTGCAAGACTCGACAAATTCTCAATCCAAGACTCAAGAAAGTGGTCGATATATGTAAGCGCTGACGATAAACGGCCACACTGCTCGCGCTGTTGGATACGGAGCTACACACACTTCAGATCCGAGGACGAGGCCAAGCCGCCTAGCCTTCGAACCACAAGACAAGGAGGCACAACGAAGCGCAGTGAACTCACTCGCTAAGCTCCATCATGGCACCGCCCATGGAGTTAATCGTAAGCACTTCGGTGCATGGAGCTGAAAGCTCAACTTCTCGATCGTGCCCACGGATCGACTTCAAGATGGTCCTCGGCATGGAGTTCTTCGATCAAGTCCATGCCTTCCTCTTCCAGCCCACGAACCCCTCAAAGATCCCTCGACGGAGTAAGGCGTGCATGGTTCCTACTGAGAGAGGCAAGTCCGAGGAGAAGACACCTCCGCCATGCAATCCAAGCAGTGGTTTCAAGCATGACCCAAGCTTCTGGTCTCCATCCGGAGCTCAACGAGGGAAAATCCAAAGAAGTGCTCCAACCTCAAGTCCCTCCTATGGTACAATCCGTCCTCAAGAGTTCAAGGACGTGATGCCTCCTCGCCTCAAGAAGCTTCCACCTGCAGATGAGAGTGGATCACCAAATCGAGTCGGAGCAAAGTTCAAAGCCTCCACCTTGGCGCCTACCGCATGGCGCCTCCCGAGCTCAAGAGTCACAAGACAACCATGGATTTATCGGATACAAAGCTATGTTCGCCCATCCAAAGCCCCATTCGGCAACTCCAGTCCTTTCCGTAAGGTAAGGATGGATCGTCATGGATGTGCATCGACTATCTGAGCGCCAACAAAATCACTATCAAGAACAAGTACCAATACTCTTGATAATGGATCTATTCGACCACCTTAGCAAGGCAAGCGTACTTCACCAAACTCGACTCAGCGCTCCAGTACTACCAAGCACGATCACAGGAGATGAACAAAAGACAGCATGCCACAAGGTACCGGATCATTTGAGTTCTTAATTATGCCTTTTGGTCTAACGAATGCACCGGCTACATTTTGCACACTCATGAACAAGGTGCTGCAACCATTCCTCGACCGTTTTGTGGTCGTGTATTTGGACGACATAGTGGTGTACAGCACCACACTTGAAGAGCATGCCAAACATTTGCAGCAAGTCTTCCAAGTATTCCGGGAGAACGAGCTCTACCTCAAGTTGGAGAAATGTTCATTCGCGCAAAAGAGGTAGAGTTCCTCGGGCACAAAATTTCAGCCGGCAAGCTAATGATGGAGAATTCAAAGATCAAGGCCATCCTCGATTGGAAGCCTCCCACGAAGGTGCACGAGCTTGATCATTCCTTGGCTTGGTGAACTACTATCGCTGACTTCGTTTAAAGTTACTCGACCGGCGGCACCCTTGACGGACTTGCTTCGAGAAGAATCGGACATGGCATTGGTTCGAGGATTGCCAACAAGCATTCGAGGGTTTGAAGCAAGCAATTTCGGAGGAACCAGTCCTAGTTCTTCGGACCACACGAAGCCGCTTGAAGTGCAAGCGGATGCCTCAGAGCTTCGTCATAGGCGAAGTCCTTATGCTGAAAGCCACCCCATGGCGTTCGAGGCGAGAAAGTTAAATGACACGGAGCAGCCACTGCGGTGCAAGAGAAAGAGATGACAACCATCATCCATTGCTTAAGAGTGTGGCGACATTACTTGCTTGGCTCGCACTTCACGATCATGACGGACAATGTGGCGACAAGCTACTTTCAAACGCAAAAGTTGAGCTCCAAGCAAGCAAGGTGGTAGGATTTCCTTGCGAATTTGACTATCGACTCGAGTACAAGCCGAGCAAAGCCAGCGTCGTTGCGGACGCACTAAGCCGCAAGGCGATTAGCCACTCTAGCGCGAGCCAACGAAGTCCGATCTTGCCTCACGCGTCGAGGAAGGCCTCAGACAAGACCCGTTGGCGAAGGACTTCTTGGAGAATGTGCTTCGAGGAAAGACAAGGCGGTTTTGGCAGAAGAAAGCATCCTCCTCACCGAGGAGATCGGTTATTTATGCGAGGTGGGGAAATCTACGCAGGAAGTCATCGAGGTGCCACGACTCCAAGTGGGCTGGTCACCCGAGAATTGAGCGCCACCGCACTAGTTCAAGCCTCGTATCTTTGGCCAAGTATGCGGGACGACATCGAGGCATATGTGCGGACTTGTCTTGTGTGCCAACAAGACAAGATTGATCACCGATTGCTGGCGAGGATTGTTGCGACCCTTGCCCTAGCATCAGGCCGTGGGAGAGTGTCTCGATGGATTTCATAATGGCCTTACCAAAATCCGAAGGTTCGTGGTCGCATCGTGGTCGTGGTGAGCCGCTACGACAAGTATGCTACCTTCATTGCCGCACCGCTGATTGCAAGGTGGATGAAGCGGCCGTCTCTTGATCAAACACGTCGTGAAGCATTGGGGTGTTCGAAAGCATTGTGAGCGATCGAGACCCGCGCTTGGCTGGAAAATTTTGGACGGAGCTCTTGAGATGTTGGGGACCGATCTCGAGTTCTCAACAAGCTTTCATCCATGCAGACGGATGGGCAAAGCCGAGCGCATCAATGGCCTCCTCGAGATGTACTTGAGGCATTATGTGGCGCTCACCAATGGGATTAGGCGAGTTGCTAGATGTCGCCCGATTTTCTTATAATCTCCAGTGGGCGAGGCTACCAGCAAGAGTCCATTCGAGATTATCATGGGATTCCAGCCCATGACCCCAGCGCCATAGCCTCGACATATGGAGGAAAAAGCCCGCGGTTCATGAGCTCGCCCGCGAATGGCATGAGAAGCGGACATTACGCGAGCATACCTTGACAAGGCCGCGAGGAAGATGAAAAAGTGGGGCTGATACGGAGGCGGCATGTCGAATACAAGGAAGGAGATCGAGTTATGATCAAGCTCACGCCTGCACGATTCAAGACACTTCGCAAAGTTCACGAGGGGTTAGTGAGGCGCTACGAAGGACCCTTCCGCATTATCCGAGCGTGTGGGCAGCGTCTCGTATCACTTAGAGCTTCCACGAGGCTCGAGATTCATCCGGTCTTCCATGTGAGTCTTCTCGAGCCATATCACGAAGGCGTGGAAGAACCAAGTCGCGGAGAATCAAGGCGTGCCCCAACAGCCGTTGTCACCGCGTTCGACAAAGATGTGGAGTACATCCTTGCTGATTGCATCATTCGAAGGAGGGGCGTGCCAGCGTACTATGAGTACTTGGTGAAGTGGAAAAACCTCCCCGAGAGCGAAGCCACTTGGGAACGTGAAGATGAATTGTGGCAGTTCGCGGAGCATGTCCAACAGTACAAGCACGAGAGCGCGACGAGGACGCAGCAAGCTTAAGTGGGGGAGGATGTTACGGGCCGCACGATTCCAGCCCAAAATGGCCCAAGAGAATGAGCCAAGATGTGCTAGCTTGGCCCAACTTCTAGAACATTCAAGCAAATTCCAGCACCTCTAGCACTTTTGTACATATCTTAGATCTTTGACACATGTATGATCTAGATTTAGACACATGTACATAGAATTCTCTAAAACTAGCCAAGCTTTCCTATAAATAGAGGTGAGATCTAAGCATTGTAATCATCCAAGCATCAAGCATCAAACACTTGTAAGCTCTCTTGTAAGCTTTCTTTCGAGTAATACAATTTCCGCATTTGGCTACATTGCTCGCTAGCTCTTCCTTCTCTTTAGCATTTCGGGAACCTCTTGGCTTAGCTATCGAGAAGCGTAAAGACTTACTTAGCAACATCCCGACAAGGTTGTTTAAGTGCCGCACGGGTTTGCTGCGCAAAACACCCATCCCGTGACATGTAGCTGTTTCCTTGCTCTCACCCGATGGTTCCTGTTTAAGTTCAGCCGAGTTTAACATGCGTTCGTACACATATAATGGGTTTAATTTCCTGAAATGATGATGAAGCAACATTTTATCCTTTTCCAATTTGAGTTATTCAGTATTAAATTTGCATGCAAGACCTTTTATATTTGGAAGAGGTTCAGTTGATCTTTCTAATATATTGAAAGAATTTATCTCTGGTCGCAGTTAAAACTTCTTACTAATGGATTTAGACTGCTAAAAGTTGGGGGCCTGCTTGTCTACAGCACTTGCAGGTATATTTGTTATCATGTTTGGTGGCTCACAACACAAGCACACAGAAATATTTGCATTCTTTGTTTTCTTATGTCCATCTTTTTCCATTAATTAGCTTGACAGCTGCTCAGAATGAAGATGTGGTGGAGCAGTTTCTCAAGGAAAATGCCTCTGTCAGGTAAGATTCTCTATGTTTTGAAGTCTAATTATTACTTTCTCATAAGTAATGATTGGTTGCATTGCATTGGAAGTGTATAACATGCAGTCTACAGCTAATATACTTATTTTGTTTCTGAGCCAAAAAAAAAAAAAAAGAAAATATTGTTTTCAACCTGCTGTGATTGTTAAGCAATGTATGTTTCTTCTTTCAGGAGATGTATCACTTCATATGAATAAATTATTCACTTTTCACCACTGTTTTAGGAAACATTTGATTGTAATAAACAGAACCTGACTTCACATCTCTTCTGGTGTTAGTTATGGTAACACTTTTTTTCTTGCAGAGTTGCAGGAGATAGATGTTGCCAAAAATCGGCCCTGTAAGAGCGGGAGGATACCAATGACCCTGCGTTTTGACCACTTGACATAAAAAACCAGTGGATTTTTTGTAGCAAAGTTCACAAAATTGGCCATCTGATTTTTCTTCAATGTCTTCTAGAAGTTTTGTGATATGGGTTCATTATTCATATACTGCATGTTTGTTGCTCAGCTAAACAGTCCATGGATATGGCACAGATTTTTTTGTTGCTTTGACCATAGTCACCATACTACTTGATAATAATCTTAATATTTAATATTTATTTTTTCCCACTATTTTCTAAAAATTGATTTCTTTTAATTAGTTTTGACATGACCATAGTCTCAATACTCCTTTGCATTGTTTAGGCATGCCAATCAACTTCAATTGCCATGGTGGGGGTGTTTTACTTGCTTCTTGCATTGCCTTCTTTTTAACTCTTTCCAGCTTATGATTGTGTGGTTGTCATCCAGAAGTTGAATAAAGATGTAAATTTAAGTTGTTCTGGAGAACAATAAATCCCGAGTCGCGAAATAATTTGTAGTTTTATAAGGTGAATAAATATCTCTCCGCAAGCAGACACTAGGCCTGAACGTGATTACGGAGTACATAGTTGGGTGTATATGCTTCAAAATTTATGGTTACATAGATAGGCATGAAACAAGGGATCAGACTCTTTCTGCAAGATTTCAAGCGTGGACATTACATGAAGATTACTCCTAGAGCTATGTTCATGGCGCAGGGGTTATTGATACCATAAACTATAATAGCAGCATTCGTAGATTCAAGAACAACTAGAATGGCTGATAAATAAGAAGTATACCCGTAAAAATATGTGAAAGGGATTTGCTTCCAGCAGACTGCCCCTGAACTAATTAAGATACCCGTAGTGTTTGGGGCTGCAGTAATACATGCCACCAGTAACTGATCGGTTTTCTAAGTAATTATAATTAGAAGTATATACCAACGGAATCCTTTGGCTTATTATTGATATAAATGATTGATATAATATTTCTAGGCGTAGTCAGCAGAAGACCAACTTGGGATGAATGCTCATTTCCCCAATTTATAAGATTAGCAATTATAGTTTTGTCTTCCTGATATAAAACCTTTTTAAGTCTATGCCATTACTTTGTCTCTTACTCCTCTACTAGACATAAGACAAAGACTGCCCATAGCCGCCAAATAATCCCGGGGTTCACTCAGTTTTGGAGGCTGTATCCTGCAGCTCATAGCTGCCAACATTTTCTTCATTATCATCTGCTCCTCTTGATTTTGACATCTAAGATTGTTTATTCTTTTCTCTTAAAGCTTGGATCGCCCACTTGATCTAGCATACATATAATGTCCGGTTATCTAATTAAACTTGGTATTTACAAAGTAACGTCTCTAACATAACTTGTAACCCTTGTCTTTACGGATTTGGTTTATGTCGAGTTCTTTTAACTTCATGGGGTCCCCAGACGACCCAATTTGGTTTTTCTTCTTTTTTAATGTCTCCAGATATTTTATTTTCAGGTAACTTCCTTGATCCTAATTTCAGTAGTACACGTGACTGGTATTTTGAAACCACGGTCGGGGGCTCGGAGCAAACTATTACTTGAACTTTAGAAGCAAAAAAATTCATAATCCAGCCAATACAAAACTTATAAATAGCTTACAGTTTCTGCACTGACCCAAAATTCAAAGCAAGCAAATCAAATTCTCTGTTGTTCTCTTCCAATCTCCTACTTGGTTACTTCACAGTATGGGTCCATTCTCCTTTTCAACTTCGCCTGCTGCTAAGTGGTTAGGATTTGTCACAGCCATTTGGGTTCAGGCAACCTGTGGCAACAACTACACTTTTTCCAACTACTCAGATGCACTGAAATCTCTCATGGCTCTTACTCAGTTGCAGCTCAACAACCTTTCAGTTGCTAAAGATGTTGGCAAGGCTTTTGGTCTCCTCTCAGGTCTTGCTTCTGACCGTTTGCCAACTTCTGCTATACTCATTATCGGTTCACTCGAAGGTTTAATAGGATATGGAGTTCAATGGCTCGTTGTAAGCGAGCAAATCCATCCTCTTCCTTACTGGCAGGTAAGCAAACATTTTAGGACCTTGTCTATTATCTAAATTAGCTTTACAATAAAATTTTAACTAGCTGCTCTTGCAGATGTGCATTTTTCTGTGCATGGGAGGCAACAGCACAACATGGATGAACACAGCAGTGTTAGTAACATGCATGCGTAACTTTCCAAAAAATCGAGGCCCCGTGTCAGGTATCCTGAAGGGTTATGTGAGTCTCAGCACAGCAATCTTTACAGATATTTGCACAGCTCTTTTCTCCTCCAAACCATCAACATTTCTCCTCATCCTTGCAATTGTCCCTGCAGTAATTTGCCTCACTGCAGTGCTCTTCTTCCATGAAAACCAACCAGCTTCAGGGCCTGTAGAAGATAGACAAGAAACTGAATTCTTTCATATTTTCAATGCTCTGGCTATCATCTTAGCTGTCTATTTGTTGGCCTTCGACATCACTGGAAATCATGGCCATGTGCTTTCTTTATGTTTTGCAGTAGGACTCATTTTTCTTCTAGCTTTACCATTGGCTGTCCCTTTATACACAGTTCTGTTTAAATCAAAATCCAACTCAGACGTTGAGCAACCAAGCAGAGAACCATTGCTTGCCCCTCAAAAATCTTCAACGGAGAAGCGAGAAGTAGTAACAGCTATTGTTAAAGTGGAGGATGCTGAAAGAAACAGAAAACCATTAATTGGGGAGGAGCACACAGTTGTGCAAATGATACAAACATATGATTTCTGGATTCTGTTTGCATCGTTTCTTTGTGGCGTGGGCACAGGAATGTGTGTGATGAACAACATGGGACAGATGGGGCTGGCACTTGGCTTCAATGATGCATCCATTTTTGTGTCCCTCATGAGCATATGGGGTTTCTTTGGACGCATTGTTTCTGGCTTGCTGTCAGAATATTACATTTGGTACGTCTGCTTTCTTACCAGCTCTCCGTCAAAAACAAGTCAAGAGTCAAGTATTTCATTTTCTTTTTCATGGTAAATGACTGATTTTACTGAGCATTACCTTAACAGTTATGACCCATTGTGATGTGCAGGAAATGTGGGACACCAAGGCCTCTCTGGAATGCAGCTTCTCAAATTTTAATGGTTCTTGGATATATCATAATGGCCGTGGCCTTGCCAGGATCTCTATATATTGGTTCAATTTTGATAGGGATATGCTATGGAGTCCGACTGACAATAACAGTACCCGTTGCTTCTGAACTATTTGGTGTCAAATATTATGGCCTTCTATACAATATCCTGATTCTCAACCTTCCTCTGGGTTCATTTCTCTTCTCTGGTCTCCTTGCTGGTTATCTGTATGATGCTCAAGCCACTATCTCAGTTGATGGAGGCAACACTTGTGTTGGAGCTCATTGTTATTTTGTCGTTTTTGTGATCATGGCTGTGACATGCATCCTAGGATTTGGATTAGACATTTTGCTTGCTGTTAGAACAAAGAATATTTATTCTAAGAGTGAAGTGGGAAAGAAATTCATTAACAAAACAGAGGATTCGACAAGCATCGGTTAAAAAGCTCTGGAGCTGGATCGAAGCATACCTAATGTAGAGCAACGTGATTAATTGCTGCCTCCATCTGCATAATTCTTCACCACTGTAGATATTGTAATCAATTGTCCATATAAAATAAAAATAAAAATAAAAAAATTGTTACTGAAATTTTCACAAGATCTCGGATCATCAAATTAATGATACTACAATAAAATTATAGCTTAAAAAGAAAAGCTGCATTAAAAACTAACAAAATAAGACGTAGAAATGAAGACTTGTTAAAGTTGTTGTTCTCATGTGATCAAATTTTTTTTTTGGGGGGTGGTGACCGTTCTTTTCTCGCAGTAATTTGAATAATAATAGAAGCAATCAAACAATCCAATCAAAATCCAAAGCGGCTCACCACTAGATCACAAAATCATAAAGCAGTAGCATGTTAATGTGTCAATTGAGACAGATAAAGATAGGAATTTTACCCATTGCCATTTGCCTCCGGCCAAACGTAGAATACTCATCAACAAAGTTTTGCGATTCCATTGGTTTGAACTAAGTTATTAATTCAATTTCAACCAGTGGAAACTCAAAACTTTGTAAATAAATAGAATCCTACAATGCAATCAATAACCAAGACACGGAGAGTTGAGCTCTTCTGCTGCTTGTCTTGTCCCCAATCGTTACTTCATTTTGGCACTCTCTGCTTCTCTTATAACTGGAAAATGATCAATTTCATTTAAACGGCGCCGTATATGAAGTCGTATGAATATAATGTTTCTTTCCATTCTTTTTTTTTTATAATAAATCTTACAATTTTTTTTTTTAATGTTTCGGTTAAGTAGCATGTTAATGTGTTCATCGGATCGATTGATCCTTTTAGTGATGATGAAAACTCGAAATTACCCTTGATGGACACACAAGCACGGCCGCTTATTCAACTCCTCGTTACTGAACTTTCGAATCATTTTGTTTTCTCCAATGCAGTTCATGTCTTATTTTAAGAATGCTGAAAGCAGGGAATGAAGCTGATTTGATTTAAGGCAATTGTTAAGTTACTTTTTGCATCTGTTAAAGCCAGAGAGAGCACTCTATTCTGGGTGTTGTATCCTTTTACAACGTTATCGAGTTGTAAACTTGTAATATAGAACGTGAGTGATTACTGTAATTATTCGGCAATGCATCATTCAGGACTGACTATGACTAACATATCTTCCAGCTGGCACCTGACCTGACGATTGTATTGATCACTTTATTTCCAAATCATATTTAATTTTAATTTTTTTGCTTTTTGGCTAGTAATTAATCTTGCCAGGAAAGCGGCGTAGATACATTAAATCGTCTCATATGGCAACGGAAGTCATATTACGTCGAGCACATGCTCACGTGCTGTGCTTCAATCCGAATTGAAGGCAACAACAGCGTAGTTGGTGGATTCAATTGGCTCAACCTCAAAACCTTCTTATATTAATTGGATTCATTTAATTGTTTTCACGAGTATTAGATATGAGATAATTAAACGTGTCATGCAACAAATTACATGAGTCGAACTTTTTGTCCCCAGATACCTCTGTGCGTCATCGATGACCTACTTATAAATCCAACGGTCAGTTGAATTCCCATCGAGCACTACTTATAAATCCAACGGTCAGTTGAATTCGCATCGAGCACACACATCATCAGACGTCAGTTATTATACGGCGGGCGTAGCACGTACAAGTCCAGTTGAATTTGCATATTTGGGCTGCTGGCCGATTAAAAAGCCCTTTGGATTAAAAGACCTCTTAAGTCTTAATAACCCACGGGAAATTCAAAATTTCAAAGCTTTTCAGTTAGCGGCTGCAGAAGACATGACCGCGGGCAAAGGCACAGGTACGGGGACAACGTCCAAAAGCAACGAAATCACAGCTCCTCTCAGTAAGGCTTTCATTTCTCCCCTCTCTCTCTCTCTCTCTCTCTTGTTTTGACTTTTCCATCAAAACACTCTTGAAAACTAAAGTCTAAACTCCTCTCGGCTCTGTTTCCATGACGCATGTGCAGTTGAGGCATCACCAGCGGACGATCCATCAGTCGACGTTGAGAATTCACCGATCGAGCAAGTAGCACTCACGGTCCCCGCCACAGACGATCCCACCCTCCAAACCTTCACGTTTCGAACGTTGACTTTAGGAACCTTATCATGCATCCTCCTTTCATTTCTCAACCAATTCTTCTGGTACCGCCGAGAGCCTCTCTCTATCTCCTCAATCTCCGCTCAAATCGCTGTCGTTCCACTAGGCTATCTCATGGCCAAAACACTCCCGAAAAAAGTCTTCTTCGAGGGCCGAAAGTTTGAATTCACCTTCAATCCGGGGCCCTTTCACGTTAAAGAGCACGTTTTGATTACTATTTTTGCTAATGCCGGAGCTGGAAATGTTTACGCCATTCACATCGTTAGTGTCCTTAAAGTTTTTTATAAGAAAGAGCTGACCTTCCTTGTGGCGTTACTAGTCGTTATAACCACCCAGGTTTTGGGGTTCGGCTGGGCCGGCCTATTCCGCCGCTACTTGGTGGACCCGCCTACCATGTGGTGGCCTCAGAATTTAGTTCAAGTCTCCTTGTTTAGGTACCTACATTTTTTATGGTTTTCGTTTGAGTTTTGATCATCATATATAGTTAATATAGTTAACTTAACTCGTTGTGTGATAAAGAATCAGACGGTTACAGCTTGTTAAATTTAGTTTACATATCATATTTTGCCACGTGTTAGACGTGTTGTTTGGACTTTGACCATGATGAAATAACAGATGGCATTGTTATCATATTATTTTCGTTTAGGTAGTCACTATTATATTCGTTTTCGTACTTCAGGAATTTTACAGCAGTGAATCTTAGATTCACAATCCCACACAAGTTAATTAATTCCAGCATTCATATAGTTTGAACTCTTATGAATTTGGTAAATAAAATGTCTTCAGTGATATCTGTTTTTCAATTGAACCAACTCTCAACGTGTCTTTATTAGAAGAATCCACTGATATTTTTACTTTTTGTGGAAGCAAAAGCTCCTTGCATCACAAGAATCAAGAAGCATTCAAGATTGTTAAGCTAATTGATATCACCTGTGTGTGTGTGCTCTAAATGTCGTGAAATCACAGGGCATTACACGAGAAAGAAAAGAGATCTGCAGGTGGATTAACAAGGAACCAGTTCTTCCTCACAGCCTTTGTTTGCAGCTTTGCTTACTATGCTTTTCCAGGCTATCTCTTCCCAATGCTTACCTATGTTTCCTGGATATGCTGGATATACCCTAATTCTGTGTTAGCCCACCAGTTAGGTTCGGGACTCCACGGATTAGGCATTGGTGCAATAGGATTCGATTGGTCTAGCATATCCTCATACCTCGGGAGCCCGCTTGCCAGTCCATGGTTTGCCACTGCCAACATTGCTGCTGGTTTTTTCTTGACGATGTATGTCATTACCCCTATTGCTTATTGGCTTAATATATTTAAGGCCAAGACCTTTCCCATATTCTCAGATGGATTATTCACGTCTACTGGCCAAAACTATAACATATCTGCTATCATAAACAACAATTTTCTCTTTGATACTGAAGCTTATGAAAGGGAAGGTCCTCTTTATATCAGCACCTTCTTTGCTATGTCCTATGGTGTCGGTTTTGCCTGCCTGACTGCCACTGTTGTTCATGTTCTCCTCTTTCATGGGAGGTAAGCAGTATTACTATATGTCGATTCCTTTCCTTCAAATTTCCTAGATTTCTCTCTAGGAATCACTCACTGCTACTTTGACATCTTCACGAGATAAATACTAAATGTTAACCTATCTGCGATGCAGATTTGAACTTAGCTAATTTAGAATAAATATTACCTTGGTTATTGTATTACATACCTGTAGCTTGAATCGATATGATTTCTATTTTGTGTATTTGAGGTATTCTCACTTTTTTTCACAAGTGCAGAGAAATTTGGCAGTTAAGCAAGTCTGCCTTCGAAGAAAAGGAGATGGACGTGCACACAAAGCTTATGAGAAAATATAAGCAGGTGCCTGAATGGTGGTTCACGTGCATTCTTCTAATAAATATTGCAGCAACCATATTTACATGCCAATACTTTAACAATCAACTTCAATTGCCATGGTGGGGTGTCCTGCTGGCATGTGCTCTTGCCCTGTTTTTCACACTTCCTGTTGGAGTCATCACTGCAACAACAAATCAGGTAATTCAAAGCAGTATCACAAGTTCGATATTTGTTGTGTAACTGAAATATAAGTGAGCATGATATGGTGCGGTGCATTTGCTTCTTTGCACAATTTCATAACGTGAGATGATTCTCTCTTTAACAGACACCAGCCCTGAATGTGATTACAGAGTATATAATTGGGTACATATATCCAGGATTTCCTGCTGCTAATATATGCTTTAAAGTATATGGATACATAAGCATGAAACAAGGGATCATATTTTTGCAAGATTTCAAGCTCGGACATTATATGAAGATTCCTCCTAGAGCGATGTTCATGGCACAGGTTGACTTCCCCTCTTTTGTTCTCATTAAAAAAAAAAAAGAAAAATAAAAGAAAAGAGAGAGCAGGATTTATGATGTACATCTATGTATATATATGTCTTCTAATGGCATGATCTTGTTATCAGGTATTTGGTACTATAATATCAGCATTGGCACATTTAGGAACGGCATGGTGGCTGATGAATACCATCCCAGACATATGTGACAGGGAAATGCTTCCACCAGGCAGCCCATGGACTTGTCCTGGAGATCATGTATTCTACGATGCCTCCATTATCTGGGGTCTCATTGGCCCTCGCAGGATTTTTGGAGATCTCGGCTACTACTCTAGTGTCAACTGGTTTTTCTTTGCTGGGGCTGTAGCTCCTGTCTTAGTATGGATAGCACACAAAGCCTTCCCCAGCAGGCCTTGGATAAGACATATAACTATGCCTGTGCTCTTAGGTGCTACAGTGAACATGCCTCCGGCCACTGCAGTCAACTACACCAGCTGGATTCTAATTGGATTTGCTTCGGGCTTCATTGCTTACAGGTATTATCGTGATTGGTGGGGTCGCCATAATTATGTGTTATCTGGGGCGCTCGATGCTGGATTGGCCTTCATGGGAGTATTGTTGTACTTGTGCTTGGGAATGGAGCATGTTAGCCTCAACTGGTGGGAAGTGCAATCTGATGGATGTCCATTGGCTTCTTGCCCAACTGAACCAGGAACTGTAGTTAAAGGCTGTCCAGTTTTCTAAGTGTGTGGATGTAGATTTACACCATTGATTCATACTGCATATACCTTTATGATTTTTTGTCCAGTTTAGATTTGTAATCAGCAGATATTGTTTCATTGTTTTGTTGGAATCCCTTGGTTTACAAAAACACTACCCCATGTGTAAGATATTGTCTCATTCAGGGCTATTTTCGTCTTTCTCTCACATCATTTTTGTGTTAAAATACTAATTATTTACGTTTGGCATTTCGTTTATCCAAACTTCCACTATGTTTGAATAATTTAGTCAAATATCCCCGTCCTAGAAAGTAGAAACAGCTGGCTTCAAAGAAGAATAGCGAGCGCTATGGAAGCCGATAACACCAGAACGACGCTAAGACCATCGTCTTTGAGGTGGAAAATCCTTCGTCAAGCCCTTCTACGTCGTTCCTCTCTGCAAAACTCAGGTACGTTTTCCTTCTCTGATCATCGGCATTACGTTTTTGGTTAAAACTTTGAATATGATTGTGATTAGTTTATAATTATTAGTCTTAATCCTCAGATGAGCAGTCTCAATTTGGAATTATGAACCGCATATCTCGCAAGACAACACAAGGCTTCAACTTGATTCCCTGCCAATTAGTCGATAAAATTTCCGACTCTAGAGATGCGCGCGTGTGCTACACGTTACCCGTCGCTGGCTCTCCCAAACTTTTTCTCACGTGAGTTAATTTTCTCCAACTCTTAGTGAGGTTGAACATTGGTTTGAATGCATGTTAGATTAGGCAATTTTCATTTTGAATTTTCAATATTTTTTGTTTCTGAAAAATGTTAGCTATTATACATGAAGCTCTAGCATTGAGTGTGATGCTCTTGTTGCCTTTGATTGCAGTACCTTCGTTATTGTGAGTAATTTTATATGTATTGCAGTACCTTCGTTATTGTGAGTAATTTTATATGTTTGCAATATGATGGTTACTGTCGCTGCCACTTCTTGCAGCCAAAGAGTGGACAACCATGCTGACCTCGGTGACTTTGAGATTTGTAATAGATGCAATATTGATAACACTGGGCTTGTCTGTAAGTTCTTTTTCGGGTCAGGAAGTAATATTTTGTAGATTAATTATCTTCTGTCAATATTATATTTATTGTTTAAGACAGAAGAGAGATTTGTCTCTGCTTTATCATAGCCTAGGTTCAGTCCAGAACAAAATTCTACAAAATGTTGCGTATCTTGCTTGCAAAGCTTCTTCTTTTTAAAAAAATTAAGTTATATAGGCATCTCTTTGTTTAGTATTTCTGTTCTATTTAATGTAATAAATGCTGGTGATTCTGCACATATATGTTTTCTTTTCTTTGTTAATTTCTATGTTTCTGTTTATAATTAGTGTGTTCTTTCTTGTAAAGGTCATTGGCCATCAGAAGACGTCCTTGCTTTTTTCTGCTTGTCACATGCAGACATGTTTAGGTTGATTGCTCTTTTGGACATCATCTTTACCTTTTTGCTCTGTGTTTTGTTTACTTCATTACCTGGAACCTTTTTTTTTATTATTATTATTTTATATAAGTTATGAACCTCTTCTTTTTTTCTTATTTCTCCAGGTCTAAAAGAGTTATTGAGCTTGGGTCAGGTTATGGCTTAGCTGGATTAGTTATTGCTGCAACCACAGAAGCATTAGAAGTTGTAATTTCTGATGGAAATCCTCAAGTAGTTGATTGTATCCTTTATATGAATCATGCTAGCCACTAGCATGTTGGAAAGCTTATAATTAGCTGCAGATTTCTTAGGGGAGAAAGTCATTCCAAAATATTGGATTTCAGATTATCTAGAGAATGTATTACTAATTTCTTCCTGTTCTGTATATTGGATGGGTAGAAACTTACTAATAACTAAAGGCAAATTCTTTATGCTGAATTCCAAAATGAAATTACTCATACATAGTACTGAAGGCAAATTCTTTGTTTTACATTTTTAGAGAAGACAGGAAAATGTAAATGAATAATTTGGCAACATGTATTTGTGTTCTGCTGCTTCACAGTTTGGGAATTTTAGATGGTTGGCTCTGTTCCAAAAATGTGGTAAAGTGGTTTTCCATGTTAGAAATCTTGAGCTGTTAAGTTGAGATTTGGGAGCCAGGTTTTGAATTTTGCCATGTTGTTACTCTTGATTTAGATTTGACTTCCTGTGATCTCTAAATCAGTGTTATACATTCAATTCATTAACCTAGTTTGTGTTATTGGCTATTTTATAACATTATAATATATTTCTAATTGCATATAAGTTGGTGCAACTTCCATTTTTGAAAATTATCTGACTTTAAATGAATACTTGACTGACTTTCTTACTGACGGTGATCATGCTTATGAGACTGTTAGATTCATAATTTCATGCCTGATTCCCAAGAATTTGAAATTGTTTTTGACATTATAAAGTTTTGTTAGACTTGATTGTATGGCAATAATTTCACAATTAGCTGCTGCATTGTAAATTGCTTGAGCTAAGAATCAGATTTAGGCCTTTCAAGTGCTAAGAACAATCAATCAAGCATGGGATCTCTGTTACCATTTCTTTTATATTTTATTTTTGGAATTGTCAAGTGGATTTTCTGTTGTGTTCATTTGAGATGTATTTTATTGGTTGGGTAGTCTTCACCCAGTCTTTGTCATTGGTTTAGTTCCTTGGTTGTGCTAGTCAGTTAACTGCATAGATGGATGCTGTGTGTTTTTGGTAATTATCATCATAAGTGCCTCAGTTGGTTTCCTGGGGCACGCTTAATCCCATTTCTGCATTGTCTTTTAGTATCCGTTACCGAAGCAACCCCATCTCTCCTTTTCTTTTTCCTTATTCGTTTTTTGTTACTGTTGATATTGGTTCTTAACATCCAGATATTCAGCGTAACGTGGATGCCAATTCTGGATCATTTGGTGGCACAACTGTGAAGTCTATGACACTTCATTGGAACCAGGATGATTTTTCATATATCGTCGACACTTTTGACATGATTGTTGCAAGTGACTGGTATTTTCTACTCTCTTGTTGCCCTTTTAATATAATATGCATCATGCTTCCTTTAAATCCATATACCGTAAAGAGATTCATCATATTTGGATTAAAACATTATTTACACATTAATCATGTTACAGAGTGCTTTATGTTGCCCAATGATATGTTCTTCCTTACCATAGGATAAAGAAGGTGTTGAATGGCTTTTGGTACAGGGGTGTCATGATGGGTCCAAGCCAACTTTCATATGCAAACAGCAGATAAAATACTCATCTACCTGGATTTTTATAATCACTAACTTTGTAAATTGAAATATTGTTTGTTGGTTACAATTGTTAATGGCCTGGAGACGTCAAGATAATTTCAAGTCTTTTCACTAATTGACAATTGGATCTGTAGCTAATGCATAGTGCATGATGCATACACTTGAAATCCCAGGATGACGTGATTGTCTCACTTTTAGGATAAATTTGTTAGTTCCTCATTCTTTCATAGTCAACTTTTTTAATATCCTGGACTCCTGGACTAAGTTTTCTCCACTACTTGACAAAAGGCTTTTGTACATAGTATGCAATGCATGAACAAACACATCCAAGCAAAAATGACATGATTTTCTCACTTTTATGATAAGTTTATCTTCTTTTAAGTCATTTCGACAGCACTTTCTTTAAGGAATTCCACAAAGTCATTGCTCAGTCATCGGTTACAATTTTGAATGGCTTGGGGCGTTGAGATATCCAATTATTCTTCATTAGTCGACAAAAAGAAAAACACCCATCCGTACATAGTATGCAATGTATGAACACATATGCACATATAACCACACACTGATATATCTACCTTTTGTGATAAGTTTATCTTCTTTAACTTGACATGTCATGTCATTTGGCAGCACTTTTTTTAAGGAGTTCCACAAAGACCTTGCCCGAATAATCAAATTCTTGTTGAAAAAGATGGGCCCCTCTGAAGCTCTATTGTTTGGCCCTAAAAGAGGTGACTCATTGGACAAGTTTTTAGAGAAAATTGAAGAAAATCATTTGCATTTTAGTATAATAGAGAACTATAATGCTGAAATTTGGGAGCGTCATAAGATGCTCATGAGCGGAGACGAGTCCTGGCTGAACTATGATAAAGATCATTGCTACCCATTATTGGTCAGAATTACACTCTGAACTTTTGAAGCCTATTTTTATTGCGTGTCCGCAAATATTTTGGGCAATTAGATGCAGCTTCCTGGGAAACCTTTAGTTGACCTTGGTGATGTAGGTGCTTGAGACTATTGTGGTCACACATAGAAAAGGAGGGGTGGAAGAGGAGGAGTTCCCATATATCACTGCAGCACATAGGTCCTACTAATTTATGGTCTGCCAATTGGAAGAAAAAGTACACAGATGCTGTCTTTGATTGATCTAATTTATTTTGATTTTCCTTTTTTAACTTGATATAGATCAGTGCACTGAAACTTTTTATAGGAGATTCCTTATCGTTATTTGAGCATCAAAGTTGAACTTTACTTGCCTTAAGATATAGCCGTCAATGAGTAAACAAAACGGCCCCAATAAAGGACGATGCAGAACAACGTCAAAAGCTCTCTGATGCTCTGTGGATCAAGTAAACTAAGCATTCACATGAAAGTGGAAAAATTGCTGAATGCTTTTTTATTATATATTCCAGCGTAGAACTCCTGTAATCCATGGAATGAAAATCTGAATTTCTTATCTTTATTATTGTTATTTTTTTAATTACACGAGACTGTTGCTTAGACTACTTACAATTAACTATTTCAGAATTGATAAAGCAAATTATACTCTTCATAATTATTTTTAGGGGGGTTTGAACACTTGCTCACATATATTGTGAGACCATGTGTTCTCTCACTAGGTCATAGGCCTATTGGTTCTATTGCTTCTGAATGTCTTGTCTTGAATTAAGGCAATTGCAGTTTTTCCTTATTTTTTTAAATTTTTTTTGACTATTTTGGATATTTATTTTTCGAGTACTTTGCATTACCATAGGAGCTGATTAAACTAAAACTGTTTTCATAATTCTTGACTACTTGTTAGTTGCCTTGAAAGTTTGCGTTATCTATGATGCATCATCACATTGCCAAATCCTAAAAGGAGAGCCTATTCAATATTAAAGAAAGATACACTATTATCTAAGAATAAAGGTAAGATCGGGAGAATAAACTTGGCGCTAACAAGATCATTGTAACTGATTCTGTAGAATTTGACTTGGTTGGTTGCTAAAAGTCTTCTGAAAGCTACTTGACCAAACAAATTGAACGATGATTGACGGCATTATTGATATGTTGTTAATGTCGTGATTGCTGTCCTAGCCTAGAAACAGCAATCACGTGAGTTTAATACAGACTCGGTGCTTTTGTCAATCTTGATTTTCACCTCATTTTATTTGCTTCAGTTGCCGAATCGAATAATTTTGTTCTTGCAATATATATAGATTTTTCTGTTAGCTTAATCAAATCGCTCCTCCTTCCATAATTCCATTCACCATTCTATAATAGCTTGTCATTTGGTCTGTTTGCCTGGTCATGTCATTTTCCCTAGTCTTAGGACTACCATCTCTAACCACCGTGAAAATTTTGGATGATTATTATCTTTATCTCGACCTCACACCCTACCAATATTTTGCGCAAAATCTCTTTTTAATAAACTTAAAATGTTCTTTATTCCATCATATAAGGTTGTGTGTGTGATGTGGTAAAAGTTTGGAGAAAGCTAAAAGGGGGAAGAAGCATCACTGAAAATAGGTCGTAATCTTCTTCTTATCTTCAACAAAAGTAGGTTTGTTTCCTTGTCGATGGTTACCCCACACAAGTTGGTGAAAAGAATAATCTCTCAGCATTCACCTGACAGGGACATCATGTGCGGTGTAGCTTAGCTCCTTTGGACGGCCATTCGGATCATTGGCGTCTCTAGCTTTTTATTTCTTTCAGCAACAGTAAATGGTCCCTCAATTTCTCCAGCATCGACGCATGCAAGACTGTTCCGCCTTCACTAATTTGGTAGAATTGATAGCCAAATCTGGGATTCATCCCAAATCAGAGACTTTTTACTTAAGTTCTTTCTCATTTCATTTTATTAACAGTTGTGACGAGAATTTGGTATGACGATGACCGATGGGAGTGGAGATCAGAGCTAATGATTGAGATTTGATCGTCATTTCACTTCTCATCAAATTCTCAATTCCTCAATTGCATAAAATCTTATCTTGAAATGCTAAGCAAGTAATATCATTCAATGGCGCCATGATTGTTTTGTCGATTTGATCAACAAACAAGTGCGCCCTTCTTTTAATTGAAAAAATATCCCAACTAGTATTAAAATATCTGCACACTAACATTAACCATTATTAACTGTCAGAAATTCCTTCGATTGGGCCAAGCTGTCTAATTACTTCGATTTCACTTCATTTAAGTTTTTTTGTGCTTTTAGATACGGCACAAAAGTTAAAAGCTTGAGATGCCCGTAAAGTGCTTTGCGCACCCCACACATCCACCAAACTGAAGCACAAACGTTTGTCGTAATATTTTTAATTATGAAAAAAGAATAAATGAAGGAAGAGAAGAGCCGAGAGACTCCTCGAGTCTCACACAAAAATGTTGTTTAATTAATTATATTTTCTTCTCTTTTTGTTGAATATCGTTGGCTTTAGCTAGGAAGACGGAGGACCACAGAAACATAAGCAAAAAAAGCAAAGGCTGAAATTTTAAACACATTCTATTTTCTAATAAGAAAACGCTTTACATATTAACTAATAATGCTTCCCCTATTCTACTTAACATTAAATATGCTTAGAATTGGAAGTGGGTAGTAGTTTACGTTCTGGAATTTTGTCATGTTTTCCTAACTAGGAAAAAAAAGAAAACAAAAAAACAAAGTGATCTGATATTCTGATCTCCATGACCAAAATGTTGCTGTCATTGTTTCCTCTACGATTGTAAGAACACGAGAAAGAGAGAAAAACCCAAAACAAGAGCGTATTGCATAGCAAAAGAAGGATGGCTTCTTGTTGAATCTCCATTAATGGCCAATTCCGCTAGCCATGAAGTAGCAGCAAATGAATCGGTCTGTACAGCTGGCTCCGAATCCGACCCGGTTTCTGCTCCACTATTTGGAGATGAATTAGAATTACTAGCTGACTTCAGACTGCATCCAAGAAATTGACCCAATGTATTAAGGCATTAGAGTGAACAAATTAACAAGACAGGACAAAAAGATACGAAACATTACAACTAGTTACCTGGGTGAAGTGGGACAAAATGTGATAGTGTAATCAGTAGCAGTACAAGTAAAAGTACTGGTGGCATCATCGTAGGCATAGCTATAAGACTTGGGACAGGCGTTCTTGAAAATGGAGGAGTACATGGAGGGCTTGCAGGTGGCGGGTGAATTAAAGGCGCCACTGCAGCAGTACTCGGGGTTACCGAAAGCTTCACAGGCACTCTTGCAGCCGCCTTGGACCCTGAGTTCATTGGGGCAGCTTCTGTTCAAGTCGGTTACACATCCAGTGGTGGCGCACGCACCTGATCCTCCATTCCCTTCAACGACTATGGGGATGTTGTAGCCGTCGACGAGGCTGACGTCGTAGAAGTCTTGTGAGCCGGAGCCGAGGGTGAATTCGGCTAAGGTGGCAGGTGGGGCTGCGCCGGCCCCGTTGCATTCGACTTGGTTGGAGCCGCAGTCGGCAGTGGCGCAGGAGCCGCGGCCTGAGCTGTCGAAGTTGCAGCCGGTTCTGCCCCAGAAGCGGCCGGACCAGCCGGTTGGTGCTTGGAAAGAACGCGAACCGCCCTTTTGAAGTTCAAAGCCGGAGCTGTCCAGCTTTGGAGAGCCGAGAATTCCAGGCCAGACCGTGTAGTCGCATTTGTTCACGAATGTGAATGTAGCTGCCGTTACGCCTGCATACACCGAAACTAGCTTAAATTACAGAATTCTTCAAATTGTAAAAGATAAACATAATTAGATGAAAACTAAAAAAAAAAAAGGCAATGTAATTAAAGAGTATTTCAGTTTTGATGACAAACCTTTTGAAATGAAGAGAAGAGCAAGGCTGAGGGTAAATAGAGTAGTGTAATTAGCCATGGCAAATGAATGTATCGTATCCCTCACACTCACACTCACATTCAGAGTCACTCCTTTCTTTTGTTTTGTTTTTGTGAAAAGAGTGGAGGAAGGAGGATGAGAATTGAGAGGGAGTGTTGTAGTGGGGAATCTTGACTATCGGTTTATTATTTATAAGCAGTCGAGAAGCAGGGGAAATAAGAAGAGTGGCTGCTTCTTGGAAATTCTTTATGCTCTGTGGGAAGGTCCACTCAGCTACCAACGGAGCTCCTCCGCTTATTGCTACAACATCTCTCGTCTTTTGTTATTTCTGTAGCTGGAAACTCCCTCTCTTTAATTTTGGCCATTTGCTCTGTTGTGTCTTTGCTTTTTACCAGCTGGCTAATAAAATTTAAAAAAAAAATATCATGAAACAGACAGACATCACTACTAAATTACTAATTATATATCATAGTTTTCCGTTAGATTTCCTCTTAGATGTAACATTCTTATTTATTTAAAAATTAAAATAATATCAACTGATTATATTATAATGTTATATGTACTACAGGAATAAACTCAATCATTGAGGTTCGTTTTATTTGATTCGTAATAACCTATGCTTTTAATTTTAATTTTGAGATATAAAGTTTTGTATTTAATTAATTAGTATGATATTATTATAAAATTGTCATGTATTTATATATTATTTTTTTTTATCATCTAATTTGCACATGCAGAATTTTACTATACGAAGGTCACTTGATTGTTCAATTAGTTAGGATACAAATTTTATATCCTAATTTTGTAAGTGGAGTATAAATCTTAAAAAGCAGCTTTTCATTCTTGTTAGATTCGGATTTGTATTAAACTTTTGTCAGTTTAGTTTAGGTGAATTTACTATTTCAATATGTATTACAGTGATTCAAGTGGGGAGGGACGTTTTCATGTTTATTAGTGTCATGTTATTTCTCTGAAGTACTGTGGATCTTAGTATTTGTGTGGCGTACTTGTTATTTTCATAATTTGGCGGTTTCAGGAAGCCATTTCTGTCACTGAACTATTATTATTATTATTAGGCTCATTTATGTTATAACTTACATAACTTATTTTTATTTTTTTTTGTGTTGGTTAATTTTATCCAAGTTCTTACTTTTTTAATTTTATATTTGGTCATTTCTTCGACCATCATATCTAAATTTATTTTTTATTTTTTCCATAATTTTTTATATTTGTTTATATAGGTACAAATGATTATCAAATTCATATAAGTCTATAAATTCTCCATAAATTTGTTATCCTATGTTTACTAACGTTGCTCTTTCCAATTCTAAAGATTATATATATATATATATATCTATTCTATTTTCTCATCCAAAAACATATGATCTACACTTGAGTATAATTCTTGAATTCTTTCTAGGGTTTGTTGAACTAATAATTGATAATGTGGATTATTCATTATATTGTATTCATAATCCATAAGTTTAAGAATTTTATAAATTTTATTTTTATTCTTAAAATTTCTAAGCTTTCTTCTTCCTGATCATTAGTAATTTGAAACTGTTCTTTCATTTCTTGTATTAGATCTAATTCTATTTTTATCATATGATTTCAATTTTCATCTATATATTCAATTAAATTTCTTATCTTTTTTTTATCATTTATTTGTAAAAGATACAATGAATCTATTATTTGTTGTATTAGATTCATTATCTTTTATTTATTTATTTATTTATTTATTTCTATGGCTATAATAACAATATGGGGCGGCCTAGCCTTTTAGATAGATTTAGACAGATTTTGATTAAAATTTTAACCTAATATTGACTTTAAATATAAACATGTATTATACAAATTTGCGATAAACATTTAATAAATAAATTTGACTAAATAAATACTTTGTATATATATATATTTGAACTAATACTCATTATACTTGTAGGTCTCCATCAATTTTTTATTTATTGTCTTCCAATATTTTGAATCTTTAGATATAAAGTTATTTGTATTAGATATACTAAAATCTTTGTATATTTCTATTAAATCTTTTATTTATTTTTCTACGTAAGTTTGTATTATCAAACTTTTAAAATTTTCACATTCTATATATTGTATTATTTTTCTTTTTAATTCTTTGGGTATATTTATACTACATACTGCTTTCCAGTTCAGTTTTTAGTATAAAATCTTTTATTTCAAACATCATACTATGATATTAATATGTTGTACACTTAAATTCTATCATTAATTATTGGTTATTATTATATAATTTTTGTTTCATTATTTAACCAATTCTTACTCAAAACAGATTTTCTCAATAGAAACGTAGAATTCGTTAATTAAAGCATGGAGAAAAAAAATAACAGATCTATAAACAAATCTTGTAGACCTTGAAAAAGTTGTCAGTATCCTTGGCAATTTTGTAAATAATCTCAAACTCTCTATAAAGAATTTAAGAGAAGAGTTTGTGGAAAGTAAAAAAATAAATCTCTTAAGTGGGCACTCAGTAAACCTTGATGTAAAATCTCAAAGTGGAAGCAGTGATGAACCACACCCATATAGAAAGGCTATCTGTGATGAAGATTATGTACAAATCCCATCAGGTAAAAAAGTTATAGCAATAAATCCCAGTAAACTTCCAATAAAAGAGCGAACTATCGCAACAGTAAAAAGAGTAAATTTGGGAGGAGTTGAACAGGTAAACCTCTTACCTAAAGAAAAAGAATATATGAGTTTTTCTAAATATATTTACAGTAAAACAAAATATTCGGAAATTAGTTTCATGTAATGATAATACAATCGAGCTATCTATTCCTTCTTTAAACAAAGATTTTACTAATATTTGAATTTCTGCTAAATAAACATATTGTATTTTTCCTTGATTGATTCATTTTTTATTTTTCTAAGTGTTAAGTCAATTGTCATTTTATTTATTAAGCGTAGTCTTATATTCCCTTCAGCTTGAGTTATTGTTATTGCTTTTTATTGTTCATAGTATTCATGTAATATTATTTTATTCCTTTTAAATATATCCCTTAATCTATATAAGATTCCATAATTTGATTTTTCTAATTTGGCTTTTAAAAGTTTATTATATTTATTTTTATCAAATATTGCTATTAAACTATATTCATTAACATTTTCCTCTTTTTCTATTTTATATATTTCTTCATTTTTTTCTACAGTAGTATTAACCTCTTTTTCCTTATTTTGATTCATCTAATTCACTAGTTGTATTTTCTTTCAACATATATACTTTTTTTCCTTCATATTCAGATAAGTCACTTATTAATTCTAATTTATCTTTTATATTATTAAATTCTTTTTATAATATTCTAACTTTTTTCTTTGTATATTCCATACTTAAATGTCTTATTTCTCCACAATTCCAACATTTACATTTATACTTATCAAATTGTTTCTTTTGTTTTTTGTATTTTCTTTTATAGAACTTTCTATATGGCTTGGTATATTTTTTCTTAAAATGTCTATATTTTTTAAACTTCTTCCTTCTTAACTTAGTATATTTTTTATGACTTTTGTAGGGGGTTTAACATCCTTATTGTGTAAGTATTTTTGTTTTGTGATAGCATATATCTCTAATTGTCCAACTTCTTTTAATTATATTTCTTTGCATACATATTTCACTTAATCTTTGATTTAAAAATTTAATCCTTGATCCTAAAGTTTTAGGCATATGATTTATTCCTTTATATCTATCAAATTCATTTATAAAATATGTATTTCAAGGGTTGATAATTTTGAATAATATAAATTAAGGTATATATTTTGGTCTTCATTACTATAATATTGAGCATAATAGTATTTACTAAACTCACAAGTATATTCTCTTACATAACACATATTACAAATGTTTAGATTTATTAGTTTCAATCTATTTCCTAACTTTTCATTTTTTAATTATTGTTCTTTATTTTCTATTCATATTTCTCTTAGAAATTCATTAGAAATATATTCAATGATTATTTATATTCCTCGTTCTTTACTTCTTAAAAATCCTGATTTAATTGCATTTATTATTAATTATTTAATATTGACAGTTAGTCCTTGCCACCAACTAAAAAGGTTTCTTACAAAGCTGGCTATTAATATGTTAGTAAATATGCTTATTTTTTGGTCTTCTGTCTTTACAGTCTATTCATCTTTATGTCCATTATACATAAAAAATAATCTCATTTGTATTCCCTAATTTACTAAAATTTTTTATGGATATTTTCTACAATCTAAGTCCAAAAATGTAGTAATTCACTATTTTTAAGGTTATAATTAGAATTCCATGATTTATTTTTTATCTAATAGTTTATATTCATAAAAAGGTTTGGTTTTTCTTTTTCTATTACCTTATTTATAATATGTATTAGGATCAGGTATGTTTGGCTTCATTTCTGGTGCACAACTTGTATTCATTTTTTATTTTATATTATTTTCTTTTCATTTATCAGTTTTTTCTTCAAATTCTTTTTTTAAGTTTTTATTATCTTTTATTATTTTTGGATATTTATTGATCATAAACCATTCATCAAAACTACCAGGTTGAGATTTTTGGGAAGTATCTATTTAAGGTTTCTTAAATAATTCAGATTTTATTATTTTATATTTTTCTAATTTTTTACTCTTTTTTTTTTACTTACTTGCATAAGTATTATTTTTATTTTCAATTTTTTTATTTCTTGTTTTAATTATTTCATATCTTCTTTTAAGGTTAATAATATTTTTTTAAATTCTATTAGCATTATTATTTTTATTATTTAATTTTTTAAGAGTATCATCTCATATTTTATTTTTGAAGTTATAAATTACGCGAAACATAGCTTAGACATTTCATTATTATTATTATTCAATTGTTTGTTTTTACGTTATACATTTTAGTTTCAGAGAGTGGGAACCTCGTGCAAGCTAATAATTCGACATTATAATTCACTCTACGCAACACGTGGCCCCTAACGGTTGGTGCTGTCTCTCTGCATTCCTGATCCCAAACAAATTAGCACCCGAAAGGAGGAGGAGAATTATTAAAATCGGACCGTCAGTCAGCGCCCGAAACTCGCCGATTCTCTCGTTAAGATGTCTCGGTGAACGGTGCTTTCTGGAGTTCCGTTGAGAGACAGCGTTAAAACGTGGCGCAATGTCATTGATTGACCGTCGGCGGTGCTGGGAAAGAGGTTACAATTCACATGGGCCTTGGAGAGGTTTCTGTAGCGAGCCATTTTTTGATCAGAAAGCTGTTTTTCTTATTGTGTTTGTACCATTCTGATCTTGATCAGTAAAGATTCGATTTTTATGTACCGTCCGATCAATGATGACTAAAGGATTTGATTTTCTTGTTATCAACTCATCTTTAAGATTGGTACCTGAATTTGCAAAAGGGACTATTTGAAATTCTTAATTTTCATGTAGGTCCATTAATAAATACTTAATTATGTTTAGGAGTTTTCTTTTGAGAAAATATTCTAGTTGAGTCAGAGCCACGTTCAGATTCTCTTCTTAATACCATTTAACAGAGTTAAATTTCCTATAAATCATGTGGAAAAGCAAATGGTTTGCTAGTACTTATCAGAGAAGCAC
The DNA here is from genome assembly GCA_025617385.1 of Murraya koenigii. Taxonomy (NCBI): domain Eukaryota; kingdom Viridiplantae; phylum Streptophyta; class Magnoliopsida; order Sapindales; family Rutaceae; genus Murraya; species Murraya koenigii. Next base: position 35,423,808 of record CM046813.1, read on the forward strand.
ACCACCGGAGACTCAACAGTTACAGAAATATATTGGGTGGTGTGCCGGAGAAGGAAGTCGTTTGTTAGTTGTTACGTACAATAATAGTACACTTTTTGTTTATGTATAATGGCATAGGAAAAGATGAAGCAAATGGGTCAAAAGCAACTTTTACTTCAACACAGAAGATCAAAAATAAAAAAGAAAAATCAGAATGAGAAGCTGATAAAAGGTAGGTAGCACAAAATTGGTTGGCTATTTCAATTTAAAAGAGTGCTTAATTTGAAAGCTATGAGTGCTAATGTGGGGAATTGTTTGAAGATTGGAAGAAAGGCCAAGAATTGAACATGCAAGTGGCCACTAGTGTTGCGTCTGAATGACATCACAACCTCAGTATCTTTTAACTCTATCCGCATAAACATTAGTACATGCCAACTTCACATATCTATCTGAACTTTGTGAAGCAATTAATTAACATCGTTCGTTTGCTCAACTTGTTCTCTTTTATTTTTGCACTTCCCCATCCATGTGGGTTTCCCATTTCGGAGGAAATATGGGCCCAGTTCTGAACTTAATTAAAACAACATTCAGATAGCCAAAAATTTTATAGCAAGCATGGCCCCTACCCTGCTCACTTGATCCATAAAATCACTTCCAAATCTGATTTTGCAGAGAATATATTCCAAGTTTTGGCAGCAAACTGCGTCCAAAAGGTGTCATAGTGAGGCCATGTGAAACTGAGAACGGAAAAAAACGATTGTTACAAGATACAAATGTTAATCTAATGAACAGGCAATCAAATTCTAAGCAAGTAATCTGTTAATCTTCCAGTAAAATATAAAATAACGATAACTTGATGATACTTATCAGAAATGTGATTAAGAATTGAGACCACGTATCGATAAGGAAACTAATAGAAAACTAATACTTTAAGGGAATCGTCCTTTGTAATTAAACGGGGCATTTCCATCGACATCTTGGGATCATGTCCATAAAAGTTAGAACTGATGCCTTAATATGCCGTGTAAAGTGCCCCATGTGGATAACATTTTTAATCTTTTTTAACATATATCATCCATCCACCTTTTGCCATTTTTCTTTCTGCATTCGATCAGCCGTGTCGCTTTATTAAAGTATTGCGTCATCGATCCCACCGCAGTATAGTGTATGAACATTGTAAATTTCCGAAAAGGGTTAGCAGAATCTTTGTTTGTTAAGTTTTAAAATTTTCATTTGTTAACTTGTTTCTTTAAGGCAAAAGGCTTGTGTTATACGAGTAATAATGAAAGTGGCACTCACTCAAAGGCTGCATAAATCATAATGAAAGACTTTTTAGATAGGACTCTGATGAGAATCGGAATTGAATACGACAAAGGTGTTAAAGATTAATTGCAGGTGCACCAACGGATGAAACAATTTCAAAAAGGAGAGGCCATAGTATTTTGAGATGGAGGCAGACATTAATTGGAGGAATGAAAGTTTGTATTGTGTATGCAATGGCTTTTGTTTTCTGCTATCTAGATATGGTTACTCTATCGAAAATGCCTTTTGTTTGCTTTCTTCAATTCTTAATTAGTTAGTATAGCTTTTCTTTCCTCCCCAAATTATCTGTGTAAGAATTTTCAAAGTTTTTTCAACTTTAATGCGTTTACACGTTCTCTTTTTTTAATTAATCTAGTCTTTTTGACAGCCCAGAGAGACAACAATTGTACAGATTAGAATTTTCGATCATATCATAATAGATCAAGTCGATATTGAGTGCATTTTGAAAGGGTAAAGCCAATTGTCATCAAGAAGTAATTGGAACATAAGTAGACCATGAAACTTTGAGGAAAAGTTGTTCCAAGAGACGCTAGAAATTAAACTACATTTGAAGGTTAAAGAAGCAAACTGGATTAGCCTTCCGTGGCACGGAAGCAATGACTCAAAAGCCTGTCACAAAGATTTTAGCACGTGGGTTTGACAGAAAATCTGAATAAAGCAGAGTGGCTGCTGGCTACCCAAGTAGCTGAGAAGTGGCAAGGCTTGGCTTTGCTTTGGTGACTTCTTTAGCACAGTGCACTGGCCGATAAGACAATGGCTTTATCGTTTAGCATCTGAAGCCTGAACAACTTTTTGGAGCATTGTGGTCTTCTTTACACAATTTCAAAGGCTTCCCCAGGAAAAAACTTGAGCTTTTCAGTCCGCAAATAGCGGTTGCTCTTCCTACTCAGCCCATAACATAATGTTTGCCTTTGGAAAACTTTGATTAATTAGTCTAATGACCTTATCCATTTTAGTATTTTACAGCCACCTTACTTAATTTTCAATTTCTTTATGTAGAACTTTTCTCCTTCATGATAAAAAAGCAATCCCATTTGAAAGAAATTAACCATTTGCATTCATGGAGTTCCAGCATGATAAGACACGAATACGTGTATTGAAGTAGACAGATACATCATACGCGTCTGCATATGACTATTTTGCTCCACAATTTAACATTTTTCAAACCATGTTGATATACTGTATGGTATATTTTTTGAAAACTTTTGCTAGGTGCAATCAGCATTCATAAAACCTGGAAAAATGATCTCAGAAAAATGTGGGCCTACTTTCTGGGATACTTGGCCCCTGCGTTTTTCTTGGACTGAGATCACATGCATGTGACATGTTAGTTGTTGCTTGTTTTATTAATCGAAGACTACCTAAGACTAGCACGGCAGCCGTTGCCATTGCCACTGTCTTGAATCTTTGAATTGTCACTGTGTCCTGAATCCTGAATCAACTCTCCATCATCTTATCCGAGAGTTTGATGCGAGTGCTCTGATATTTCACCCTTAAAATTGACTGAAAATGGAAATGATTGCAATTGATTGCTCATTTTAATTTGGCACAGTCCATGTTTTCAGTAAATAGTGATCACAAGAAACGAATCTGTATATTTCAAGTAAACATTACCAGACGTAAAATTTGACCCAAAAATTTTTTATAATGATGCATGCGCACTATCACATGCCCCATTGCCATAGTCAATAAATTCAGGAATAAAATAAATAATTTATTGTGTGCATCAGCTGAATTTAAAGTTGTAAATTTCATATTGTTCATATGAACAATCCTGATACAGAAGCGCCATCATATAGATTGATTCATTAAAATTAAGGATTTTGGTTTACGCGAAGCTGAGTGGGTGGCTCTTGACGTTGTTACTTTTTTTTACCGCTTCGATTACCACAGAAACGGGAACTTTTTTAATCTAATTTTTGTCTTTAATTTGATAATCAAGCCACTGTCATACGAATGAAAACTTGTTTTAGATTTACGTTCTTGATGCATACAGAAGCTAATCGATATTAGGTGATTGGGGTTGCGTTGATAGGCTACCATTTCAATCATAAAATATGCCGCGTCACTAAAGAGAAATTAAATTCAACCCATTAACAACAATAAATAGAATAAACTCTTTTTATATTAGACAAGAGAGGCATCCGATGTTACTAAAATATAGTAATTAAGAAATGACGGCAAATTCCACACCATACGCTAACAATAAAAAAATAATAAAAAAGTTAAAAACCGTATGCAACTCTCACCAATCCATGACAATAGGAACATGTACAAAGTGAAAAAAGTCATCTCTGTTGGCATTATTAGGCGACGGTTGCAAACGATTGCGAACTCAAAATCCATCGTTTCTCTAGTTTTAATATTTAATTGGCAATAAGAAATAATCTAATGCTAAAAAACAAATTTTATTATGCTAGCACCGAGTCACTCGTTTCTGCCTCAAATCAAGAAACGTGACAGCTGATGTATCACATCCTGCTATTTTTTGTAATCTTATCTTACATGCAACAATAAGTCCATCACATCTTTCACCTGAAATCCATTTAAGAATTCCAAGAATTCGCTCACTCCTTTTACTTTTTCGAGTTGTTGAAAGAGAGATGAAGAGATGGGAACCAAGAGCTAGTGCTGGGTAAGTGGCTAGTGTACGAAGCAAGTTGACCATTTGGGCCTCCAGCTGTGCCGTCCAATTTTGCTGTAGTATGCACCGTTTACAAAAATTTGAGGACCCACTCGGTAGGTAGGCCTACAACGTGAGCAACATCCAAAGCCCAATATGATGTCAAAGGGAAGCAACAAAACAAGCGAATGGTACTTGCTTTTTGAGTAGCCTAGTAGCTTGGCGGGTTCAGTGGAGCTGCCACAACGGCCAAACTGCCACTAGAATGACGACGGCAATGCCGAAGTTAGTCGGACTCGTGTGTCGAGTGCTGGCCGATACATTGGCCGCCACCGGCAGCTTCCCATTTGCCGATTTCAGACTGCACCCAAAAATCACAACCGACAGCATAATAATGATATTAAATTCCCATTTGAAGTTTTGAACGAAAACAAAGGCACGGCATGAACCGTGCTTGTTTTACACAATTGACAATTACAAACTCCTGAATGCAACATTTATTGTTTTATAAAAAACGTGGGGGGAATAACATAAAAAATGGTCCCCAGTCAAAAAGCCACAACCGGCCCGACCCACCAAGGAAACAAAAAGATTTTCCCCATTTTTTTTTTTGCAAATATTTATTTAACAAGAATATCTTCAAGTAAGCCGCCAATCACAACTGCCTTTAGCTGTAAAACCGTCACAGTTGTAATCTTGCCGCGTTTTCCTTGCCACTAACCATCAAGTTAAAATCAATTCAAAATTTTGACACTATTCATTAAATTTATCAAAAAATTTTAATTGGTCTAAAAGAAAAATAAAAAAAAATTTACCTGGTGCTGGGGTTAGGACAGAAAGTGATTACATAATCGGCAGCAGCACAGGTGAAGGTGCTGGTGCCATCATCATAAGCGTAGCTGTAAGCTTTGGGGCACGCACTCTTGAAAAACATTGAATAAGAAGTGGGTTTACAAGTATCGGGCGTCGCAAAAGCTCCACTGCAGCAATACTGGGGGTCGCCAAAGGCTTCACATGCGCTCTTGCAAGCAACATCCTCACCATCGCCGGCCTCTGTAACCTTAAGCTCCGAGGGACACGCATTGTTCAAGTCAAAATTACACCCAGTTGCAGTACAATTGCCAGCGGTTCCGCTTTGAGTTTGCGGGGTAACCAGCATGGGAAGATTATATCCGTCCACGAGGCTGACGTCGTAGAAATCAAGACCCCCTGCGCCGTTCAATGTGAATTCAGCTAGAGTGGCGGGAGGGGCGGCGCCACTGCCGGAGCATTCGAGAGTGCCGGAGCCACAGTCGCCGGTAAGGCAAGTGAATTTGGAATCTTGGGTGCAGTGGGTGCGGGCCCATAGGCGGCCTGACCAAGAAGCTGGAACAGAGATTGAAGTAGACTGGCCTGCCTCCAAGGAGAAGCCTGTGGGCGACAGTTGTGGGGTTCCTGCGTTTGAGAGTATGCCTGGCCATATTGTGTTGCTGCACTTGTTTGTGATTGTGAATGTTGATGACAATGTTCCTAATCAATTAAATTAATAACAAACAAGTAGAAGTAAGAGCCATTGTTATTTATTTTCTGTATGAATTAATAGCTAGAGCTAGAAGATAATATATGGATTACATGTATACAAGCAGCAGCAGCAGCTAATGAAATTTCAATTTTATAAGAAATGTTATCAGAAAGTAAAAGCACGAAACATTATTATTTATTTTCTATTTAAATTAATAGCTAGAAGAGAACATATATATGGATTACATGTATACGGGCAGTCGCAGCTAGTGATATTTTAGTTTTATGAGAAATGTTACCAGAAAGTAATTGGAGAAGACAGAGGGTGATTATGGTGATAGAAATTTGAATAGAGGCCGCCATTGAATTTGTAATAAGAAAGAAAGAAATGAGTAAATGAAATGAATGTTTGTTTGGTTTTTTGGTTAATCCGATGGTGGCCTCAGTTATGGGCAGAGAGTTTTGAGTAGTTATTTATAGAGGTGTTGTGGGGATTTTTGGGGATAGGACCCACCGCCCAAGTTGGCCACATGCAATACACAAGAACAAAAATTCATGTTATTACAAATATACACCGCCATAGACACTGAGGTAGGTCGGCGAACTGTACGAGCGTTGAGTATGGTGTTTTTTTTAGAAAATTAATACAAATAATCTCAAATAGTTTTTTTTTTCACGAACAGTTTTAAAAATTTTAGCTATTATTATTACCTAAATATAAAGTTTTAGGATAAAATTACTTATCTCATCTTCTCTCTTCCAAATCTTTATGGGCAAAATTTTTTCTCACAGTTCGTCGTGAGTGATTTACGATCTCTCTTCATCGCCTCTCTCATGCGCTTAATTGAGATGGAAAACGTAATCCAGACGAAAAAATTATAAGTGAAATATTATAATTTTTTAATAATTTTTTTTATGAAATCGGTCTTTGCTGACACCATCGCACCAATTTGGTGTGATGGGCACCGTCGTTGTAAATTCTAGATTCTGGAATTTTGTGCGACAGGCACCCTGTCGCACCAAAATTTTGAATTGACGCTTCTGGAATTTGGTGCGATGGTGTGCTTGTCACACACAAACTTGTGCAATAGGCACTCTGTCGCATCAAATTCTTGGATTGCAATTTCTGTAATTTGGTGCGACAATGTGCCTATAACAAAGGTATTAAGTGGGACAGGTAGCATCTGTCTCACCAAGTTTTATATAAAAAACACACGAAAAACATAACTTTAAAATGCTTGGCGGTACATAACCGAAAACGTTTCTTCACATATTTTTAACATTTCATTATCGCGAATACACAATGAGATTTATAATGATTATACAAATATTTAATATAACAGTTATATTAAATATTTAATATAATAGTTATATTAAATATTTAATACATAACTTTTTGTAGTTAGACTTAATGAAGACGTATTTGAGTAAAAATATGGTTGGGTGTGAATGTGTGGTGTGCTGGCTGCTAGTTAATTGTGCTTTGTGGGTCTGATTTTTTATTATAGGAAAAATAAAATTTATAGGACGATGAAATTTACATGGAATAATGAATGTCAAATAAAATAAAAATTAAATATTAAAGGTAATTTAAATATATGAATTTTATTTGATTATATTTAATAGGATATAAAGTGAATGGTTAATTTTAAAATTTAAAAATTAAATATGGTTGTTTATGTCAATTTTTTTTTTCCCCTTTATTTGGTTTCTTAGGAGTTCGGGTAAGAATAAGATAAGATCTGAGGTTGTCAGTGTCACCAATTTGCATATTGCAGGAACTAGGAAGCTATTTAATGACATCACTTATTAGGGTGGCTACATTAAAAATATACACAGCATATATTATATGGGATGTAGACGGTAGGGACTTTTGGGATGATGCAAGGGATGCTTTAACTTGGGGGTATTCAGAGTCTGCTCTGAATCTAAATTTAATTGAACCTCTCCTTCCTCTGCAGATTGATTGACTTCAGATTTCAGAGGGGACGGCTCCAAATTCATATATGGCACAGACCATTCTCCCAAAATTCAAGCGCCTTTCCTTCAAGACTTAAAAAATAGGACCAACGGTTAATTGCTTTGTCGAAGACCCCCTCGTTCATCACGCTATCTGAATCGAGGAAATGAAGAGAGTTGTCTTATACTCCCAGAGTCGGATGTGTATAATAATAAGAAATGCCAGGGCCTGTGATCACATGGAGCGCCTCATCAAGCATGTGAAATGAAAGGATCTCTTTGGCTCCCATCATGGCTCTTTGCCCACCAATAACAAACTCCGTCCAAATACGTGTTCTCGGACGAGGACGAGTGTCCTCCCGGTAAAGAATAATCACTAGGCTCGTTGGCTTTTAGATATATCCAAGAAGCTGTGCCTAATGTGTACAATCCAACTTCTAACTAAGCATGAATATTAATTATCTTGTAGTCTAATTCAAATCCAACATTCAACTGAATAGCCCATTTACGGCGCCGGAGTTTCTGTTTCATTTTTGGGAGAGCTCTGAATTTTGTTGTTGCCAAGTTGCATATGAAATACGCGATTAGAAGGCTTATTACATAAACAAAACAAGCCATTACAATTACCGAAAAGTAATTCATCGTATATTATAGGAGGTTCAATTGGTTCCTTGTTTGATAAATAAAATCTATCAGTGTTTCATCATGGAACAGAACATAGGGAGGCCCCACACGTTCGACAATAGGACGACTACTGTCATCATTATAGTTGACAAAGGTTCTATCTTCATAAAAATCGTCATTGCTAGTCATTATTGTCTTTCCCCTTCAATTTCACGCTGCAGCCAAAACAATTTTCAAATGTGTTAGTCATGAACAACTGCTATATGTAGGCAGCAAAATCGTGAATGAGGAATGACCGTGCGACCAAGGTAAGTGCGAGAAATGTGTTGCTCATCAAAGTAAATCCTCCATCTAAATTTAGCCTCCATTAATCACCACTGATGAGGATTCGGTTGCTTGGTAAATGAGTGTGTGCGCTTGGGAGAAAAGCTCGAGCCCTACACCTTCTGTTGAAGTACAATGGCAAAAAATAAATAAATAAAATAAAAGATTTTTTATATTAATATTAAGTTTGTATGGTCCTGAGGTTTTACATCTTTTTAATTTCTTACTACTTGTATAAACTCGATTCGAATTTCTAGGAAAGTAGCGTAAATTGGCCGTTTGTGTTTGGAAATTTGGCACCTAGGGACGATGGCTGGTTATTTTTGTTATGGGTAAGAGAGAATTTTAGGTTTAGGGTATTGCAGTGTGTTAATTAGGTTAATCAATTTAATATTTAATATTTTTAACTTAAAAATACCAGGTCGGGCCAAGTCCGGCCCCAGCCAGAGCGGACCTAATAAATCTAGGCTCCAAGTCCTGGCTCTCGCGAGAACGCCGGCTCAGTCCGCATTTTTTGCAAGGAGACGAACAATTGCTGGGACATTGAGATGTTAGTGTATTCCTTTCCCTGCAATTACGAGAAGCATACAAAAATCGTCAACACTGGAAAAGAACATAAGTCCCATTTGTTTAAGATAAATGTTCTTCTACTATTTCTAGTTTAGCTCTCTCTCTCCCTAGCATCAATGACTGATTTGGTGTAGTATTTATCGCAAGTGGACATGTGATCAATTGGGGGATAGAGCGCATAACTACAACAACCAATAAATTTGATGCAAATAGGCATTCGGGTCAATACTTCAAAAGTTAGCGTCCCTTGAGTGAGTTGAAAAGCCTCGTATTAATGACATTTCATTTCCCTTAAAAAGTATTCCATTAATCATCTCAAATTGTCAAGTGTGTCCTATAATCTATATAAACCATCATTTCCTATCAACGAAACAAGTAAACAACTTGACAATTACAATCAACATAATTGAGAAAAATAGAATGAACTCAGAACTGTACTGGTCATGGAAAGGGAGATGTTCTCTTAAAATCCTAGGGTTACTAGATTGGAAAACTCCGAAGCCCAGTACCAGTTGCGGGCAATGAGAATGAAGTTCAAGCAGGAAAGTTGGTTGGAAGGCCCACTCAAGCCCGATCCTTAAAAGTCATCCAATTGACGTCCGATAGACCTAACAGGGTTAGGACTAATTGCATGTACACAGATTTAGGTCTGGTCATATTTGTAATGTCAGGGCATCAATGCACTCTGCAAGTAATTATTAACTGCAATTGAGAAACGTATTAGAAAAAGTTAATTATTCTGAAACACTTCCACTGCAGCATTGTTAACCTACAGGATATACAGCTCAGACGCAATGCCACACAAGTTCATACTTCATGTATGAAAATATGCATAGTTCATTTCCCAATAAAATCAATAAACGCAATCCTAAAGTGTCTTGCTCGGATAATTCACACAGAAGCTTCTAAAAAATAAAGCTTCCACTTTCCTTCCATATGCTATATGGGCATCACAATGCACAGAGATCATAATTAATCAAATCCATGAACACTTTTAACTGTTTTAACATGAAGCTGCAGTATCTTAAACCATTGTGATGAGAAAAATTGGTGGCACTTTTACGCAAGGTTCAGTTCAGTCATATATCTGAATCCAATATATAATTCATTCAAACAAAAGTTAAAAGAGTTATTTATTTTTATATTTGAAATCTTAATTTAACTTTATTTAAAATATTTTGATATTTTAATTTATTTATTCTTATATCTAAAGTTTTATTATAAGACATTTTTATTTAAATGAAAAAAATAAAATTTTTTAATTTTTATCTAAATGATAAAACATCTTAATAAAAAATTATTATTTTTTCTCAAATAATCTCATTAAATATATTTATTTTTAACGTAACTATTATATATTATATTAAAATTTCACTTAATCTTAAATTATACTTGACTTAACACACATTCAATTTAAATTTTAAATAAGTTCTTTTATTATTAAATAAAATTTTTAATGTATAAATATTATGTTAAATTATAAAAAAAATAATGTTATCAAAATTATTTTTCATAAATTATATATCAAATGTTTACTTTATAAATATTTATGGCATATAAAAACTATTGTACTATAAAATATTGTAAATATATACTTATTTAAACTTGAAGTATATATAATATTTTTAAAGTTATCCATGTAAAAATATTAAGATTAAAATGTTTTGAACTTATAAAACCAAACAACTTATCACTTATATTCAAATGTCAAAGAATAAAAAACAAACATACTTTTCAGTAACATTCAAACTCTAACTCTCAAACTAATGATTTCAACAGCCACCCAGCTTGTAGCCAAGTGGTGAGAACTCAAATCCCCATAGCAATACAAGGGCTTCAATTCTCCGTGTTAGTGGGAGATAAACTTACTTCCTTACTAAAAATATGTTAGTCAAATAGACGTCGCTCGAATAGTTACGAGGACTAAAAAAAACTAATGATTTCAACATAATGCTCTTTGCTGCATACATTAAAATCATGACTTTAAGCATGTCCTCAACTTAGAATCAAACAAACAAATTTCATCTTAAAACAAAGTAGGAGAAAAAAAAAAAGATAAAGCATTAAAGGCTGCCCAGAAGGAGTGGAGTAGGACAACCGAGATCAAAATCATTCATTGAAAGTCTGAAATCAATTTGATAAAAACCATGCTATGATTGTTTTGAATCGCATTTTACACCTAATAAAGGGTTAGTAGGCCTTTAAATTAAAGAAGAATAGAGCAAAGCCCAAGAAGCAGCAAAGAGAAGATGTTCAACAAATCCTACTGGAATGGAAACAAAAACCTACTTAGTGAAAACTTATATCCTAGGAATTTAGCTAACTTAAGGATTGCAGAACTTATTTAAAATATTGCCCTACATATGAGACTAAAAGCAAACTGGGCATTCTGGTTTAACCCTAATAAAGGGTTAGTAGGTCTTTAAATTAAAGAAGTAGAATAGAGCAAAGCACAAGCAGCAGCAAAGAGAAGATGAGGCGTTCAACAAATCCTACTAGAATGGAAACAAAAACCTACTTAGTGGAAACTTATATCTGAGGTAGCTAACTTAAGGATTGCAGAACTTATCTAAAATATTACCCTAGATATGAGACTACAAGCAAATTGGGCATTCTGGTTTAATCCCATCAGCCCCTAGAGAAATTGTCAAATTACAGGCCCTGTATAAAATAAAATGTCCACCAGAGAAAATGTCAAGGTTGTAGTGATTAGAAACCTTTCCTGACCAAATTTTCCTTCACCAATGAAGATGGATCAAAATTTAACATTCATTCACAACCAAGTACACCAAGTCCTACACATAAGGGTTTAAGGTTACAGAGCATTAAGAGTCTTAGGTTCACCCTGAGGCTACTTAGACAATTCCATTTCTACACAAAGAGCAGCATCTATTCCTTACAAACACAGCAGCAATCACATTCAATATCAAGCAAATTCAACAAGAAGCCTGAAACTGCAAATACATAAAACCACCACAATATCACTTGATACGAATATAAGAATAATAGTAATATAACTGCTGAATTAGAACATTACCCCAGGTCACCAATACCAATACTAAGAGAAAAAAAAACAATTAGAAACCCTATCCAAACCACCTCATATATGCATCAAAACTTGAAGAATTACTCTTCAAAATTAGGCGGCTTTAAAAACAAAAACCCATAAACCCTTACTATGTATAACCCATAAACCAAAAATAAAACCATCGGTTAAGAAGTAATATTTACTACCATTACTCCCTTTCCTTTTTAGTTTGCAACCTTAGTGCATTCCCTCGCAAAGTGCCCTGGCTTCCCACAATTGAAGCACGAACCACCACCTCCTACGCCTCCGCCACCACCTGCTCCACAGTCTCTGGCCAAGTGCCCCGACTTCCCACAGTTATAGCACCGACCACCCGCTCCACCTCCGCTTCCCCTGGTTATACAATCCCTCGCCAAGTGTCCGTAACCACCACACTTGAAGCAGCCGCCGCTGTTGTTATTGTAACTGTTACTTCCGCCTTGCTGACGTGGACAGTCCCTCGCAAAATGCTGAGGATCGCCACAGTTATAACATCCACCGCCGTTGTTGTTATAATTGCTGCTCCTTCTGTTGCTCGTACAGTCTCTCGCCACATGTCCCACTCCGTCACAATTGTAGCACACGACACCACCGGGACTGTAACTGCCGCCGTTGTTTCTCCTGCTGTCGTTGTTGCCTTTCCAGTATCCACCGAATCCGCCGCCGCCGCCTCGTCCTCCACGGTTATTGTTGTAGCCATTGTTGTTATTGGTGGTGTTGTTATTAGGAGAGTGAATGGGGGCGCCACCGGGAGCAGTGACGTCAAGAGCCTGGTATTTTCCCTCGGCTTCCAGCTGGACATCGAACTCAACGGATTGGTTCTCATAGAGAGTGCGGTAGCCGTCGGATTTGATGGATTTATGATGAACGAAGAGATCGGCGCCACCGTCGTCGGGCTTGATGAAGCCGTAACCCTTGGCGTCGTCGAACCACGTGACCTTGCCGGTCGATCTGGTGAGCTGGGCCATTGCCGTTGATTGGAGAGATGTAATCCAACGGACGAGATTGATTTCAGTTTGTGTGAGAGCGTGATCTAAGTGAGCCAACCCAACAAGAGATATAAAGAGGAGAAGAAGTAAAGAGAAACCCTAATGCGAGTCCTTCTTCTACACGGTTATTGCGTTGCTCTCATCATCATGATTATGATTTGGTGCTCTGCGGTACTTGATAAGGCTTCGTGGCCCCACTTGGTATTTTCCGTGGGCCTCCTGTGGGATACTTTTTTTAACTTTTTGACCAACAATTTCGATTCTCCTTGTTTAATACTTTAACGTCCCCTGATTCGTTTATCGAATGAAGTTCCCTGATTTCAGTTGATGCGTCCACCTCCGCTTCCGCGTTGGCGCTTTTTTTTTTTTTCTTCCTTCTCTCTAATACTCTGCTTTATTTCTTTGTTCTTTTTTCTTTTTGAAAGGCTATTTCTTATTTCTTAATCTTTATTTTTTCCCCCTCAAAATTCATTTTTTGTGAAAATGAAAAACATTTCTTTAATTTTTGTACAAAAGTACAATTCTTCTTCGGTAAACAAATAATAATAATAATAATAATAATAATAAACTATATTCGAGTAGTAGTATGCTTTTGAATTTATATTAAGTGCTTTAATACAACTATATTTGCATGCATTTGATCATTATGTTGAGTAAATAAATTTTATGAGAAATTGATTCATTTAAAAAAGAAAAGAAAAAGTAAATGTTTTATCTTTATATTTTTTACTTAAATACTTATTTAGTCTCTATATTTTAAAAAGAACTTTAAAATATGCAATTAATTATATTACATTCTTACTCTTACATTTATTTCCTTCTACAATAATATCCTTCCAATAATTTTCTTAAAATTAACTAATTTATCTATAAAAAAAAAGTTAATTAGCAAATTAAATAATAAATAACAGTGTGAAAGAACAATCTTACTATTAATTATTATAAATAAATTGTTATTCGTCAATTTAAAACAATTTTTAAAATCCTTACAACAATTTTATTAATAAGTATTTTATAAAAAAATTAATTTACTAAACTAATCTTAAAAGAAAAATAACATTATAAAAATTTGTGTAAATTATTATATTACTTTTAAAATTAATTTAATAAATTATTATTTTTTTCTTTTTATTAACATCCTCAAGAATATTATTGTAAAGACATTATTATAAAAATAATAAAAAATAATTCTCCTTTATATATATATATATATGAATTTGTTACTGATATCACTGGCCAACATAGTTTATGGTATGTTCAAAATCTTGGGACTTGGATTCACGATTTCACATGTGATCCTCGAAACCAAAATTTAAATTCACAGTAATCTAGTATTAAATTCCTTAGGTTCTAGAATCTATGCATAATATAATAGATAACAAGAGGAGGGTTCACAGTTATTGAGTAGCACATTGATTACTTCTTTAAAGCCTGTTAGGTGCAATAGTCCATGGCAGAATACTAAAATTAAGCAAGTTGAAATGCGCTCAAATATATTGCAAGGTACATGATCCCTCAAGAATAAAAATCTATAGAGATAATAGCCATTAATGGCTCCGTTAAAAGAGACAAAATACAAAGAAAATTTGAAAATAGTTTACCTATCTACACAGTGCGGAGGGAATTATCATACTGTCATACTGATGAGAATGTGAAAATGTGAGAGATGTTTGTACAAGTAATGAAGCATTAGTAGACTTCAACATTCCATTGCTCAGATTTCTTCAATTGCTTTTTGTAGTCCAGCCAATCAATGCCTGGAAAATGCAGCAAATTAAAGACACAATCAGAGGCATAATTTACTGGAATCTTTTAATTAGCAAAGGTTTAGAATTAATGATTGGTTTTAATTACCATCCTTAGCCGCTAACGACACCATAATTTCATCGATTCCCTTCTCCATGCCTCTCAACCCACACATGTACACATAGGTGTTATCTTTCTTGAGTAATTCCCACAACTCATTTGCATATTCAGCCATTCGGGTTTGAATGTACATCTTCTCACCCTTGTCATTCTTTTGTTCTCTGCTCACTGCAAAGTCAAGCCTGAAGTTTTCAGGGGCCTTCTCCTTCATCTTCTCAAATTCCTGTTCCATTAAAATTAGTTTTCATATCAACAGGTATATTTAGCATTTGTTAATGAAAAAGCAAGTAGTAAAGTGAATATGATTAATCATGAAACTTAATGTTGCTCACCTCCTTGTAGAGTAGGGAACTGCTAGTCGGGACACCCAAGAAGAGCCATGCCAAACCATTGAACTATAAAGGATACCAATCTTTAGTCACTTACAGAAGATGGCGTATTAATAAAATAGCAGCAATCAATAAAATAGATACTTTTGTTTTAATTTATTTTCTTATAAGAATACAATAGATATTTGTTATAGATATTTAATCGTGCCAAACGTGAAATTAATGACAGTCTACAAGCAACTACAGAGATACGAGAATTAGTTCTTTAAGATTTTGGACCAAGGGATTCGAAAGCAACAACTATGCGGGGTGCCTAAGGTATACAGTGCAGTATGAGGAAATTATTCAGAAAAGTAAATTCATTCTACCTTGTAGTCTTCGTGCTTCTCAAAGAACATTTTCCACAAAAATGAACGGAAAGGAGCGATTCCAGTTCCAGTTGCAAGCTGCAATTAAAAGAAAAATAGTAATTACAGTGCGTTGAAATTATATGACCAAAAGGTTAGAACAAAAAACAGGGTGAGATCTATTAAATTCCTGTATTGCACTTATTTAACGTTAGTATTGTGGACAATACCATGATGACTGTAGCATTGGGATCCTTTGGCATGAGCATTTCTTTCCCAACAGGTCCTGTAACCTTTACTTCAGCCCCAGGCTTCAAGTCACCTGAAATGGCAAAAATTCAAGAGTTACAAAGTTAGATTAACCAAGGCATCTTTTATTGTATTTTCCATCTTACTAGATATTTTAAAACTACAATGAGAGCCTAAATTGCCCCCATTTTCAAAATACATAGAATTGAACAGCTTATGGAAGCTTGAAGTTCGGCATTCTTACACAAGAAATTTGAGCAGACTCCCTTAACAATTTCTCCATTTTCGTTGGTGTACACAAGTCTTTTCACACATAAAGAAACCTATGTGTGTAGAGACAATCAGATACGATCACATAAAGGCAAGTTAACCTCCAAAAAAGGATAACAAGTGAGATATATTCATTGATCGACTAGATTTGCATGTGTCTGTGTGTGCTGAATATGCAAGCAGCAGGTGACACGAGCTGAGGGCCCAGATTTTTTATGCAATCAAAAAGCTTGTGTGCAAAGAGAGTAAGAACCACTGGGGATAAGAAGCTCACAGTTTTGGAGTCTCCAAAGTCACCGAGGGCACTGCTAGCAATAGAGTATAATCTCAATTTGTGGGGCTTCCCATTCTTGTCAATACCATCTGGAATCACCCCAATTGATTGCCCTTCTCTGTAGGGAACCTCTCCTAAATTAAGAACCCAATAAGCCACTCAGCACAATATGAAAACTCTTGACATTAATCAATCAAGCTAAGAATATCAAATGTAATTATGATATTAACCAATCAATAAAAAGATCTAATTCAGGTTCACATATAACGAAAGAAGATGATAAGCATTGGCATACCTTCAGTGCTGAAGACCATGTGCCAGGTCTCTCCAGGAGCATCATCACCAGTGATCTTAGTGTTTAAAAGGCATCTGCCAATGTAAGGTGTCTTAGGTTTGAACTTGTTAACAATAACACCTTCCTCCATTTTCTTGGACTCTTTCTCAACCTTAGCAGGAGCCTCAGTGGTAACCTGAGCTCTGACCGAAACCACTCTCCCTCCAGTTGAAACATCTTTATAGTAAAATGGTACCTGGAAAAAGTCACCACACATTTACCCAAAAAAAAAAAAAAAAACTCAAATTCAACAATAAAGAAAGCAGCCTTATAACCATGCATGAGCGCAAAACTGTTACCTTTTTGAAGGTGATTCTGTCAGAAGAGATGATAGAGGTTCTGGTTGGAAGCGAAGTGGGATTGGAAGTTGGAAGAGAAACTGCAGCACTTACTGCAGCCATGATTGATATGTGATGATAAAGAAGAATTTAGAGGAAGAGAAAAGAAAATTTGAAGGGGTGTTGAGGATTTTAAGTGAAGGAATGAGATGAGAAAAAGAAAAGGTGGAGATTGTTGTGTATTAGATTTAGTGGGTTGTTTATGGATATTGAACTGGGTGGAGGAGATTGGAAAGCCAATGCAGTGGCTTATGAAAGGATAAGTTTATGAGTAAAACGTATGATTCTCACACTTAGTCTTTGGACATGTTGTCGTCTTAGTCGATATTTGTTTCATGTAGGTACGTTAGCCGATGGGCATTTGGACTCGTAAGTGAATCTAGTAACCTTAACCACAGTCCACAGACCACAGTGACAGTATCCTTTCCTCTTTTTGATTCCACACCGTCAGTTGTTTGTATAATTCATCAAAATTTTTTTTTTCCCAACAGAAAAATAATTTTCTTTTAGGATTAGAAAAATAATACCCAAACAAATTCCAAAAATGATGCCTTTGCTGAATTTACTTTCAAAAAAGCCAAAAAAAAAAAAAGAGTAAAAAATAGTATCTATAAAAAAATAAAAACTGTAATAAATACCAAATTTACACGTAGTTCGGTATTGGGAAAAAAAATTACGGCATTTGAAGAAATTTGAGTGAGCTGGGCCTTACAACCCGTCCCTTTGCATACAAATAGGTGCCTAAAGAAATATCAAGGTGTATCTAGCTTTCCACAAGTTTAGAATCCCCTTTACTTTTTGGGTTGGGTATCTCAGACCAGTAAATGGGCTTACCAAAGTGAACTTTGAGTGGAGATGCTAACACCCCCTCTAAAAATCATACGAAACCCCTGTTCAATTTTATTTCCTAAAATATATCTCACCTCAATTTGTAGAATTATTCCTTTTAATCAAATGCAAACAATTTTTCTTTCAAATATGTCTTTTTTTTTTTTCATAAGACTTTAGAGTGGTGGTAAAAACCTCTTTATGCCATTTTATTGAAATGATTCGTCAATTAAAAGTTTTATGAGCTCTTGTAAAAGTTGTAATTTTAAGCAGGACATAATTTTTCATCTCAAAAAATTATCATAAGAGACACTTTATGTTTTTTGAGTAATTCATGCCAATGCCACGAAGTTAATTGATATTTCGCCCATACTAAATTATTAAATCATTGTCTTTCTGATGGTGATATATATTGATTTTGATGCTGGCCCTTTCATCTATCAGTTCAGATGGTCTCCTTAAAAGTTGTAAACTTGTAATTACGTATTTAATTTCAAACGTCTGAATTTGAAGATTGGCAATCTACGGTTGCTTTGGCTACAAATCATATCTTCTTGTTTGTAGTAAATGAACTCAATCATGCTCATGGCAAATGTAAAGTCACATTGCTGATTGCTGTGTTACATTATTCTTTGAAGTTTAACTGAGATTTTTATTTATTTATTTATATCTCCACTCTGCCTGTTACTTGTCTACATGCTTTAGATCAGATGCATACCCATTAAATCATTAAATCTCTGCATTTTTTAAAAAAATTGTTTCTTATAATTGGATTCCAATTCAAAGGGTCTCGTTAAGAATCATTTGACTGCTGACTAGTCAAAATAGTTTCATTTAGTACTATTCAGCAATTTCGGCTTTGCATTCTGATGACCTGAGAAAGGCCCTACTCTGTTACTGTCAGTACAAGTCTTTGTAATTTCCAGATTACTAAATCAAAGACTGCGTATAAGCTATAATTTATGAGGCTGATATTTGATAAGGATGGAGTAACATTTAAAAGAATGGTCAAAGGAAGACCCTTTAAGTTTAACCTCTTGAAGTTGCATAGATGTTTGCTGAGTAAATTGGTGGAAAAACTATCGTGTAAGGTGTCAAGTGTAGGTTATTGAGGTAATTCAGTTGACGGAATCAAATCGATTGAAGTATTGCAGTTAGTTTGAAGGTGTCCAACACGGGGCTGTTTCTCTCACGATGGCTATAGCCCACAGCTGAAGCTGATAATAAAATTCCAGGTCAGCAAAATCACATAACAATTTCAAATGTATGTATGTATGTATATGTATATATATGCTTCCTTCTTTCTTAGTTGTAGATTTTTTGAGATTCAATTTCTACTTTCCACACAATCTTTTTTCGCCACATTTTAGTATATGTTATCTCATCACCAATGTGACAAAGTGAGGATGACAGCCATATTTAATAAAATCAGCAGTTCAGCACTTTTTTGGTTCAATTGAGAACGAAGTTTCTAAATGAATATTGAATAGAGAATAGGAGACAATATAATGAAATGCCAAGTACCAAGAGGATCATCATTGGGTTTCTGGCCTTGTTTATATATATATATATATCAACAATAGAAACAAAATGCAAAAAGAAGCAGGCAGCTACTTTTTTAATTTAAATGACTGAGAATACTTCTAAGCAATTACAGAACAACAGTTGATTGTATGTACACTCCATGGGGATGATGGACCATTAACAAAACAACAAATTGAAAAAATTGGCTGAAACAAGAAGTTAAACTCTACATTAAATAAATAATTGGTTCTATCAGTGGAATCCCCTTGAACCTCTAGACTGGTAAAGTTCCAACCTACTTTTGGCATCTTGTAACAACGGCTCTACGGTTTCATCTTGTGTCATGAAACTTTGCTTTGATGCCCATTCTAGCACTGTGAGCACTTCAGCTTGTGCAAGCTCCTCACTGTCTGGAACATGCAACGCAATGTAGCATAAAAGAACTAATGCCGATAACTGAACAATTTGTTCTCCAAAATACACGAGCTGAACCAAGTGCTTTGCCCCTCCAGCACTTATGATTGCCTTGGAGTGATCAGAGTGTAGATAGTTATCACTGCACGCAAATTTTGTAAGCGCAATTGAAGCCTCCCTTGAGACTTCAGCTTCCCTTTCATCAAGAAGTTTAACCAATGGAGCAATCATTCTTGTCTCCGTTGCTTTAAAAGTCCTGGCCAAATTCCCAATAGCTTTAATGCAGGGAATGAGGAGGTCGGAATCTGCTTTTTCGATGATCGTAAATAACTGATCAACAACAGCTTTGCAGGCAGGGGCATTAGGCTTGAATGCTGATCTTCTCAATTCGGGATCTTTCTCTGCCACAGCTGTGATCTCCATCAATGCCATGGCAGAATTGTATTGAACATCTTCTGGCCCTTTCTCTAAAAGAACTGCAAAACATAACAATGCTCTAGACTCAGTTATGCTCCTACAAATTGGTGAATTTCCTCTAGCAAGATGCCAAAGTGCTCTCGCCGCCATTGCTTTCATGTAAGTCTTAGTTGCAGGGTCTTCGAGTTCTCTTCCCTTAGTATTAGCCCCATAATTTGAAAGACCATGCTGATGCTGAGAATGATGATTTTGCTTCACGTTGTTGACTTGACCATTGCTCTTCACATCGGTAGCCTGATTTATAACATTTCCTTGCTTCTGAACCGGCTTGGTCCCAACCTTCATAGCCATTGTATTTGTAACCACATTGTGCATTTGACTTGGTGCCTTGTTTCCCATTGGGTGAGGAATCCGGCTGTGATGTTGCTTGTCCTCATCATCAATAACATTGTTGTTATGGCCATTGGCATTTGCTGTGTTACTCTTATTACTGGCAACGACAACCGCATGAATGGAGGTGGTCTTACTTACAATTGCATACTTGCTATGCTCTTGTACAGTCTCAAACGCCAAATGACCAACAAGCAAGCGAATTATATTATGTTGAGCAAAAAGATCTTGACATTTAGGATAATTAGCCGCTAATTCGGACACAGCCCACGCCACAACAGCTTGCGCTTTCATTGGACCTTCTTTGAGGATTTTTGCAAACACCAAACAAACTCCACTATGAATCATGTGTTCGGTGCTTTCAGGGTCACGTCCTAACAACCCAATTGCCCTCGCAGCATTCTCTTGACCTTCTGGTTTCCCTTCTTTGACTAGCTTCAATAACGGACCAACCCCACCTTCTTCGATAATCAACTTGCCATAGCGATCATTGTCACGTGCCAGGGACACAAGTGATGCGGCGGCGTCGGATTTGTCCTCGGGAGACCCTGCAGTATAAAGAATTGCAACTTGTTCCCATATCAAACAGAGGATTGGCTCGTTGGCAGCGATTGGTGGGAGGCCTAAGTACTCGTCAGCCCGATCGTCGGCTGAAGCGGAGACACGAAGAAGCCATGAAACATCTCCTATTGAATTCTCCAACTGGGAAGACATTTTGCGAAACGCAGCAGCTGGGATGATTGTGAACACGCGCTTGATGATACCATGGGCGCGACATTTGACTACCAAAGACAGAGCTTTCTCCAGGACTTGTTCGGTGTCATCAATGATGCGGCGCGTCGGTCGCTCGTAAAGATCAGAGCTAGCTCGAGCAGCCTGCCTGAGCAAAGCCACGAGTTTTTCAGTCTTGGATTTGAGCTCGGCGCAGTCTTGTTTCATTGAAGTCGCTTCGTCAGCTGCTTTGACCACTTGATCAGCTAACTGGATCGGCTTTGCCAAGATTTGCTTCACTTTGTCCGCCATTTTATGTCACAGCGGATACAAACAAAACTTGAACTTTACCAGTTATCACCCACCTTCACCACTAACACAAAGCAGATCAAGAAATGGAACAACCCAAACAAATGCGTTATTGAATGAATTGTGGGTTTTTTTTTTTTTTTTTAAGCCTTGAAAGGCGGAGATGATGGAGGGGCGTGGTGGGGTAGTTGAGATTTGAGCAAATGAGCTGGAAATGTGAGTTAATACGTTGTGCTTTTGTTTTGGGTTGTGCCTTATGTGAGGGCAGGTTTTGGTGTGTTTTTGGGCTTTGTGGTGGGGTATTTTAAATCAGGATGTAGTGGTAGGGTTCTGAAAGAGAGAGAGGTTTAGAAATTGGAAGAAGAATGAATCAATATTCACGGTGAAACTGAGTGAATGACGGACGGGCTTTACAAGGTCAAACGCATTTTCTTCTTCTTTGTTTATAATTACAATTTACAAGTTTGTAATCTTATTTCGACGGTGCCAGTTTTGATGTATGGTGAGCGTTGATCTGGTAAGTGCCCGAGTGGCGAGCGCTTTTTCATACTTCTCATTTTAACGACGCCCACAATGGCGTCCATTTCCATTCTTTGCCAAATCACATGCATCATGATGCACATACATATGTCACACTTGCACTTAGTGCTCCAATAGGATCTATCTTTTTCATTACACGACACGACTGGAGAAATGCAACGACTCTTTCATTGTTTCTGTTCATTTGATTAGGGAGGAGTTTAATCTACCATTTGAATTTTTTCTGTCTTTCATTTGGAGTTACGTTATTAATGACGAAATAAATGAAAGAGTGCCATATGACGCTTGATAATTAAATTGTATTAAATAATAAGAATCAGTATGTGGTGGGCATTTACCCAATTCTATTGTGATTCTTTCGAAATTTTATTTGTGGGTACTTCAACCAACCGATCAAAATAAAGTATTTGCCGATCTAAGTTGTGTTGATTTGCGTTTATTCCGATTGATGATGTAGAGACGTTGCTGCCAAATTTTCTTTTCAAGTACTAAGAGTTGGAGACGTATTTGAATGTTTAATGGTTTTGGAAGTTTTTTATTACTAATTTAAGAGAACATGTTTAAATATTTTACCATGAAAGAAGATTGTTTTATTTTATTTTAATCGTACGGTTATTTTATTTTATTTTCTTAACCCGACCCTCTTTATTAATGTGTCTAGCAATTGAGTAAATACAATTTTTTCCTTCCTTTTTTATACAAAGATTTAGTAAAATAGTGGATCGTGTTTCGACTAATCTGTTTCAACAAAACAAGGTAAGTCACTTTATTATATTTTTCATAAAATAATTTATTATTTAGGGGAAAAGTAAAAAACCAAGGTTGCCACTCAAATTTCGTCATGGAAATGAAGCTGGCAGCACTATATTTTATGTATGGTAGGATAAATAGAGAGAATCTTGTATAGGAAATGGCCAAATGGTTCTTATGATTATGTTGATTTGGTCAAATTTAATTATTCAGTTAAGATTCCTTATCGGCATTAAAAATATAATAGTATTACATATTCTAAATTTTTATCTCAAATAATTATTCAAAATAATGTACTGTTCATCAATTAGTTAGTAAAATAATACAATTAATTCACTGTAATTTTGTGAAGAACTATCAATTAATTAATGTGTGTTATATTATTTTTTAAAAAAATTACGATACATATATTACTGTTAAAGATATTGTCATTTTTCATTTAAATAAAAAAAAGGACACATACATCCCTAATATTTTGCGAAATGGTAGATTTTCAAGTTTTTAATAAAGGACAATGATGCTATTTTTTCTTTTTTATTATAATACTCTTTGATTCTATTAACTAAAAAAATTAATTTTAATTTTTTTTAGAACTACAAATATAATTTAAATAGTTTAATTTATCTAGTAGACTAATAATATTAAAATATTTTTAATATATAAAATATAAATTACTATTTGTATTTATTATAAAAATTTTAAATAAATCTTTGGGTTAATAGTTTTTCCAATTAATAAAACATATCTCATGCATTAATAATATTAAAATTATTTTATATGATATAAAAATAATTTAATTTTTGTATATATTTATTTTAATATAATGTTTCTATTTATTATAAAATTTAGTTTATTATAATATAAGATTGAAAAATATTAAATATTTTTAGAAATTAATTTAACATTATATTTCTATTTATTATAAAATATTAAAATTAATTTTTTAAAAATTAATAAAATTAAATGATATTAGAGTTAAAAGATATCTCATTTTAAAAATTTCAATGTCTATACAACTAATTCTCTGAATTATTATGATGTACGTGTCATTCTCTATTTAAAAAATATAAAAATAAAACCACAGAGTTGTTCACCTTTAGCGATACGTAAACATGTTAACGTGACGTTTCCCATGCTCCTAAGCCACGACTTTGTCAATTCCGAAATTCTATTGACCT
This sequence comes from Murraya koenigii, assembly GCA_025617385.1. Taxonomy (NCBI): domain Eukaryota; kingdom Viridiplantae; phylum Streptophyta; class Magnoliopsida; order Sapindales; family Rutaceae; genus Murraya; species Murraya koenigii. The sequence continues at coordinate 35,447,834 of CM046813.1, forward strand.
TTGTAAAGCAAAGGAAAGGAATGTAGGAAACTTTGCATGCTTGGCTTCCATATTTATTTTTAATTTTTGTGTATATGACCATTTCTTTCTTTTATATATATTACTATTATATTACTATATCTGTGTAGTGAATCAATAGAAGTGCCATCGCAAAACTGCTGTCGCTTTCGTCGTTTAGCAACCACAATAACTCTTGATAATTTCCCAAATTTGGTAACTACGAGACAATTGACACGGAATTTCATGTGATAGATAAGCGAGGAATTTGCAAATTTACACAAATGACTTCAGATATTTTGTGAAGAAAAGTGCTCGAGGTTTTGACATCAGTATATTTCAAGACAAAAATTTGTAATATAACCTGATTTTGTTTGCTGTCTTATTCATATTTTTATCAGTAACATTTTAATCGAGAGTCAGTGTATCAATAATATTATATATTTTAATTTTTTTTAAAAAATAATTATTTTAAGTAATGTAGTATTTATTAATTAATTATTATAATTAAAATAAATTAATTATATTATTATATCAATTAATTAATAAATATCATATTATTTTAAATAAAAAATTAAGATATATAATATCAGTATCGGCTGTGGTCATATCGTTTCTTTATAGAAGATACGCCAGCGGACAGAATCTTGGATTACCAAACGCATCTTTCCTAGATTTAGTAGCCAATTAGCCAGCAAAATATGATCTAGATTAGATTTGTCGCCTAGGGCTTTCTAATAGGGCCTTAGATGGCTTCATAGATAATCAAAACTCAAAGAGAGGAAAGATTGGATTGGGTCGGGCCCAGCAATTTCTACGGAGAGTAAGCTTAAAATTCACAAAATATTATATATAGGACATGGTAGTTTGGTAATCAGATGGTGGTGGTGTTTTTTTTTCTCTTTTTCATGTTGTCTCCTCATTCCTCAGTGGCCGGCCAGTCCTTGAGTAAAAGAGAGCTAAATATGAAAAGTGAAAACATGAAGCAGCGAATCAAAAATTGAATTGTGAGATGATGAAGTGTTGGTGTCAGTGGTATTTCATATCTTTTTCGTGACTCAGAAAACGAAATGGATCTCATATAGCTCCAACTATTACAAAATAAAATTTGGTACCAGATTTTGAAAAATGCAGATAGAAACACTATAAACATTTGAATTCAGAGAGAACGCTTTGTCGTCGTCACGACGTGCTTATTTCATTTGTTGCATTATATATATATATTAAGGTACAACTGAAAGTATAGCACTACAGCAGATAGAGACATAATTAAAATGGCATGATATGGTTGGAGTGATTGTAAAAATTTCTGATTTAAGGGATTCCAATTAACGAGGCAAAATGTGGACGAATCAAAGGTGCTGGCCCAGTTAGGGGACGGCGTTATAATGTTGATTAATTATCCTGCGTCTTCTTCCCCCTGTTTCTTCCGAAAGGTCAGGTTTAGTGTCTTTCAGTTTCATTTTGGATGTTTGTAAAGCAACGGTTACTGTCCGATCTTTGCAACTTTATATCCCGCAGCTAGCTGGCACGTTTTTATAATTAACAGAAAAAGAAATAGAATAATACCCTTAATAGATTTCTCTACGATGCTATATGTATTTTTACAACATTAATAACGGGAAAATTATAAATATTTAGATTGTGTAGTTTAATCATAGTCATTCATTTTATATAATAAATAATTAATTAATTAAGTAAAATATAACACGTAACTTACAAGTTATAGGTAAATATTAATTTTTTAATTTTAAATTAACATTAAATTTGTAGCACATTTAAAGTATTCTATTATTTTATATCTGTATAAATGTAATTAAATCTAATATTATTTTGTAGCTTTTCTAAAATTATGTTATTAAAACTTTAATGTTACATTTACAATGTTCTAAAACTTTAATGTAAAATATAACAAATAATATAATAACATTTTGTGTAGTTAATTGTAGCTTTGTTTTATAAAATGCTATTATAGAATGAGAATGGCAACATTTATAAAAAAAATAGTAAGTTATTTTTCTTGTAATTAAGACTTTATATATATATTATGCATAATATATACATGAATAGTCTTCCTATCTATCCATACCTATTACTAAGAGGGAAATTAATACAATAGTTCAATTATGAATTGCTATATGAAACAGAGATATTGATACAAATCAATCTTATAGAGTAATAAAGTAAACTATATTTTATGGATACTTGATTCTTAATCTAAGATTAGAAGAAATATAACGCATAATATTTAAATAATAGTCCAATTTTCAAAAATTGCATATAATTTTTTATAAGCTAATGAAACATACCATGTGCTCAAATTGAAAACTTGGTATTTATATTTTACCATAAGACAAATATACATCTTCTAGTCTTCCATGACCATATGTTTAGAATGAAAAATCTCGTAGCAAAGATTATATATGTTCAAGTACTTTCAAAATAGATTACAAAATTGATTGATTAGATGATAATCAAATTATCTTATAGCATTGAGACTTGATCCAAGGATTGCTTTAAAAATTTCGAGTGTAGCATGACTTTCCGACACTATAATTATGCTAATAATTAAGCATACATAAAACCTCGATCATCAACTAATTTTGATCTCGGTATTAACAAAATAAAAAGCTTCATCAATTACTTAATTAATTGACTAATAATAATTAAGCTTTGTTTATGCAGCAACTGCTTTATCCTTCATGTTAGTACGCGTGACGTGTATCGGGCATCCGCTCTTTAATCTTGCAAACATTGCCCACTTGTCAATACTCGAATCCGAATCAATCACCTCCCATCTGAAGAAAGAAATTTTCATATATCAATGTCCATAATTAATCTCAGCAATTAATTGCTAAACTGCGCATAATTAACGGGATTAAAAAGACTTTCAAAACTCACTTATAAGTTGTGATAAGCCTGTGGAGAAAAACAAGCAACATAGCTTTAGCCATGTGCGTTCCTAGACATGTCCTGCCCCCCATGCTAAAAGGTATGAATCCGTATGGTTTTGACTCATCTCCCTGTGGCCCCAGGAATGATAACAAGTAATTTAATTAGTTAATTATGCATTAATCTCTAGTTCATTCATAATTCGTTGATATTAATTCAAAACAACCACTTACATCAAATCTTGAAGGATTGAACTTGTCGGGATTGCTGTGGACCGTGGAGTCAAGGTGTATTGATTTGGCATCAATATTCACACTCCACCCAGCCTTTATCGCATACCCTAACAAATACGAAAAGATGGAATTCAAATAAACTTCAATTACAGAAGATAATTGTTAGTTAATTAATGACACTTAATTTATTGTTGTTGGTAATCAAACAGACCTTCTATTTCACAGTCATGGATCACTAATCTCGGATACCATACCACTATAGATGCCATTCTCAAAGATTCTTTAACTACCTGTTAGGCAATTACCATTTTAATCAATTCTTTTTATATTTCAAAGTAAGTAAAGAAATTAACTTAATAGTGAATAATAAATTCTGTGCAAATATGATATACCTTGGAAGCATATGGCATTCTGTTAAGATCTTCCAGGGTGAGAAGTGATTTTTTTGTTTTTTCCATGAGCCGAAAATGTTCAGCCTGCTTCAATCAACTTTAATTGAATGGATATAGAAAAATGAAGAAATTAATAGAATAGTGAATGAAAATGATGATTCCAGAATAATATACACCTTAAGTTTGTCTAGGACCTCTTCATTTTCGGCCAGGTACTTGACCATCCAAGTGATTGTACTTGCTGTGGTATCTTGACCTGTAGCCAATTATTTGTTTATGCTAAGAATAATTCATAACAATATTTTATATTTTCTTTGTCCCCTTTTGAGTGGAGACAACATTGAATTTTGTAAGTTCTGATCACCTGCAATGATCATGGTCAAAATGTTATCTTGGATCTCTTCATCTGTTAACTTCCTTGGGGTTTCACTAGAAGAAGAAGAAGAAGAAGGAGCTCTATCTTTGTCAACAACATCCTCTGCCAAAAGGCACTGTAAAAAATCTTCATGAGTTTCCAAGCCTTTTCTTCTAATATTAATCATCTTCTCCAATGTTCTCATAATTCTTTTTCTTGCCTGAAATCATCATCATTTAAATAAAAAGGAAAATGATGATTAATTCAATAATCATCATCATCATCATACGTTTTAATTAGTAACATTATATATTACCTTAACTCCTTTGTAAAATCTGGTCAATGGTAACTTCAAGGGAATGCAAGCATGGCATCATAAACTTGAGCCACATCCTTTTCAAGCATCTCTAGTTCTTTTCCACTCTCTAAACTCAACAACATCTTGCACATTGCTTTAAATGTTACCTGCACAAAATGTACAATAATACTAATTAAAAAAAAAAAAAAACCATTAACGCATTAGCTTAATTATCTTAAGCTTTTATATAAATAATTCATATAAAAATAATACTATAATTAACCTTTAGTGCTTCCCTGAGAACCACGACGGTGGCTGCTTTGTGTTCCCAGTCACTAAGATTTTCCAGAACAAGTTGATCAAACTGTTTAATAAAAATTGATAAAGAACTCAAGGAGAACAAGTTAGCAAGACGACTGCGTATCAATTTGTGTTGTTGGGTTGAAGCACACAGCACACTATTATCGCCCACAAGCTCTCCTACTGACTTAATGTATCTCTTTGTAAAATTCTCCCCTTCATTATTCAGTATAATCTTTGCTGCCCTCGTGCTTGAAAAAAACACATTAGTTGTCCCAAATATGTTGGTCTTGAAGCAATTCCCATACCTGCACCTCCAACAATTCAATTTAATTTAATTTCTCTCATTCCGTCGAGGCCATATCCTAACATTGATTAATAAACAAGTATGTGCGTACTTGTACATGTACTATTGATGAAGCGATGCATGCATGACAGATAAACTATACGTACTTGAGATGTCGATCTTGTACAAATTGATAGAAGCCTTGGCTACTATTGATGGCAGCCATGAACTGCAAGGTCTCTCCAATCAACGGTAGTCCTTCACTACCCGGTGGAATATAAGCCGTTGATCCACCCCGAAGCATCTTCTTTGTATTCATTATGATCAAAATAATCACGATGCCAATTACGAAAACAACGTACCCATAAAGAAAAGGAGTTTCATCCATTTTTTTTCCCTCACTCTCTCTCTCTTTTTCTTAATTAATTAACCAACTAACTAGAACTAAGTGGCGTGGGTGACAAAGAAAATATACTACATGTCTTCACGTATTACTGAATATTTTATTTATAGAGTTAATTAATGTGTGTATACATGTATTTGAACCGTGGCATGCAATTAGGAAGTGACACGTGCACGGTGTGGGAAATGGTGCTTGTATCTTTGCCAGCAAGCTTTTATAAGGTGTTTCCCACTCGTTCTTAAAAGTGGGCATGATGAATGAAGGGACGTAACCCTTCCATTGATAATAGTGGAGAATTATAATCATGCGACTTTGAATTTAAAGGACTAAGTGATTCACACGGCAATGATAATGGAGCTAAAACTTGTGATTAGATTTAGAGATGTGCCCTTAAGATATTTTTATTAGAGTACACTTAAATGACCAAGAGAATTACCTAATTTTTTTTCAAATAAAATTTTACTTCTTATTTAAAGAGTCATATATAAAAATATGTTAATATAAATTTTTTAAGGATCAATTTAGTAATGCTGTAATTTTTAAAATAATTGATGTTAACCGTATTATATAAATAATCAATTGTGAAGAGAATTAATTAATTGTTTGATAAATTTTATTTTTAGAAGTATTATAAATTTTGAAAGTAGTTGTAGATATTTAATAAATTTTACTGTTAAACTACTGTAAAAAAAAATTAAAATAAACATAATATATAATGAAATTTACTTACACATATGAAAGTATATACACACAATTTTTTAATTATGTATTATAATAATTTAATTAAAAATAAATTTATACTATATGAATTTTATTTATTTTATTTATATAATAAAAATTTATTGAAATATTGATTTGGTTTCTAATTTGAGTAAGGATAATTTTGTGTTTAAGTAATAACTATAAGGATATTTATGAAATTGTATTAAAGAATAAAATTAATTCTTAAAACTAGAATTTAAAAGCTACTCCTCTCCTACTTTTCAAAATTAGTTATAGGAGAGACTGATTTTAATAAAAGTAATTTTGAATTTTTTTTTATTTAATACTAAAATTAATTTTTAAATTTTTAAAATCATATTTAAACCTCTCAAAAGCAAAATAACAGGCCTTAAACAAGATTTTATTCTCATTCTTTAATACTGCTGAATAAATTTCTCACTTTTCTATTAAAATTTTATTATTATTTATTGAAAAGATAAGACTGCTTAATTATTATTTATGTTCATTCCAAAAAATAATAAATCAAGAAACAGCTATTTAACTGCGATTTTTTTTTTCCAGCCTATTAAACTCATACCATTACTCATTTTTTACTTGACTTCATCAATATGGAACAATTTGATCATCCAACATTTTCTACACAAATTTCTAATTCATCTCAATTCATTGAACCATCTCTATCAGCTACCCCTCTTGGTTCCATTTCACAAAAAGAACAAAAAATTACGGTGAGGCTTTTTCAGCGGACAAAGATATGCATCATGCTTCATCATGGTCGAATGTTATTTTAGATGTTGTCCAATAAAATGATCAAACACACCAAAACCTTTTGGGCTCGAGTTTGGGGCTATTTTCACAAACACCAAAATTTGATATTGGAACGAGACGAAAAATCATTGATAATATGTTGGTCAAAGATTCAGCAAGCCTACAAATTTCACGGTTGTTTTTTCTCAAGTTGAAAATAGACAACAAAATGGGGTGAATGAACAAGATAATGTACATATTTTAATTAATTAAATAATCATGAAAAGCCTATCATGGCCTGCTAAGTGATCACGCCAAATTGTTGCGTGACCTTTGATAGAGCCACAATGCCTTTTTTTTTTTGTCTTCTCTTTGCAATGGCTACTGCTACTATCATCTCCACTTCATCATCTGATGATGATGAATCTAACAGCGTCTCTATCTTAAAATTGCTAGCCATGAATGAAAATAATAGTAAAAAAAAAAAAATAGTTAACAGGTGGTAGGATGAGCAGGGCCATTCACAAACAATCTAATTTATAAAGAGTTAAAAATACTTTTAAATATGGAGGTTAATTAAATTTATTTGGATGGAAAAATTACAGGTAATTAAATTTGTTGGAGTGAAAAAAATGGAGGGTAATTAAATTTGTTAAAAAATATATATATATAGTAGTTAAATTTGATGGAGGGAAAGATTTAATTAAATAATGTTAATTTGTACTTATTTGATGAATCTTTTAAAAGATATCTCATTTTTTTATTTACCACATAAATAAATAAATACATATTTAAAAATAAAATTAATTTTCTTTTTTTTTTTTAGAGATGGACTTCTTGCTATGTAATCTATAAAAATTCACTCTACCAAATACAAATTCCTTTGTCCAAGTGCTTGAAGTCCTCGTTGGTATTGGGCTGTGGGTTCACTTTAGTTAGCTAACCTTGGTTTTGAGCCAACATTAACGGCCTCTTTCCATATTGCTAGGAAAAAGATAATACTGATACATTTGAAAATGTTACGTTTTATACGAACTCACAACTGACATGAGGTCCAAAAGAACGTGCTTGTTTTCATTAGATTGGGGGACAAAAGATGATCGGTTTTTACTTTGTAAAAAGGTTGAGTTAAAAGTGGATTAGACACCAATATCGTCAAAAGTTGCAGAAAATGCAGGGATAGTGGATTTGATCAAATTATTGTGGGGGCAGGGGCAGCGTCAACTTTCACAAATATCCATCAAGCATCAACTCTGCAAATATATAATGGCTAGCTATTGCCTAACTTGAACGATATCGATTCAAAAGAAGAAAAGTGATCACATGAATCATTAGCTTGACAGAATATAAAGCAATTCACGACTCATCAACCATATGTGTATTTAGAATACTTAAGCCAAAAATAGGACCCCCGCGACTCACGAGCCCAAGATTGACAAACAGTGTCGACAAGCATTGCTAATTACACCCGTTTCCGGAACAAGATGCAAACATTGCATTTGTGGTAAAATGTTGGTGTATTTTGACAATGTCTGGAACGTGTTAATTAAAATTTTAACTATACTCTATGTGGAGTCGGTCCATTTTCTCTTTAGGGCCGTCAATGGGAAAGAAAATGGCTCCTCTACGAAATTCTCTTCAAAACCCCACTTGCTCCCTAACCCCACTGGGTTAACCTCTAACGTTCTAATATTATGAAAAAAAAAATCTAATGAAATATCATTGTATTTAATTTTAAAAATTAACTACCTTATAATTGTGTGTAATTTACTATGATTTTGTCATCGCCTCAACTCAAAATAAACCCAGAAACTACAATGATATCTATGAAGCCTCCGATTACGCAAATATTTTGTTTAGACAGTTTGTGAAAGATTGGTCCTCCTGAGGAAATTATAACAAATAATTATTTATTATCTGTAAAGCTTGATTTTCTCTATTTCATGTGTCTCACAAAAATATTTTGATTATGGAAGTTATATTAATTTTTAAGATTTATCTTACGAAAAAAATTAATTAACAAAATTCAGCATTCAATTACATGTTATGAATCTATGTAAATGGGTAGTAAATCCATTATCTGGGGGCTTCTTTTATTTGTTGGGACCCTTGGTTGCATAATCCTTGAGCCACTCATGTAATCAACTAATAATCAATCGAAGTCCAAATTCTATCTCATTTCCTCATTTGTTAAGTGCGCCTGGCATCAAAGAATTGAATGCCGTTGTAATAGTTAATTAAATATGTAAATAGATTTTTGATAAATAAATTAATACTCTCTTTTCGTTCTCTTGCTGTCATTTTGTCAAACTCATAATTCATTTTCAAGACATCTCAACAGGCAATTTGCCGATTAAGTTGGCTTTTGAAAAAAGTAAAAGGCTGTGGTTGTCCACCTCCTTTGGATTAATGTGTTTTAATAAATGTAATTCTAGAAGGTTGCTTCTGATTCCTTAGCCATTTCTTCCAAAGAAAAAGAGAACCTACATACACTTACACAACACAAGTGGAGTGTCAATTTGACATGTTATTGGAAGATTGATAGAGACGTGATAATATAGACAAACAATTTAATTTCCAAATTATATGTTCCCATGATGATGTTGACTAATTTTTATTTTCTTTTCACTCCTATGTCCTAGTCATCTCATCTTCCTTCTTGTCAATCCGTTTATTAAGAGGATCCAGCTACTTGCAACTTATTTAAAAATAAATTCACGATAAAATCCAGACCGACGGCAGGAATTTTTGTACCGGGATTGGAAATAATTAAGATATACCACCATGTCCATGTCTTATGGGCCATGGTTGAACGATGATTTGATATATAATAATATTGAATAAAAATTCACTTAGCTGATTGATAAATTTAAAATGTAAAGAAATTAAAATTTATTTATATATTATTAATATACGACACATGACGTAGACTTCTTAAAAGTTTAAGAAAATCACGTGATAATCTTAATTCAATAGTGTTTAATACTATTGATTCTGATTGGAATCTTTAATCTTCCATATATTTTTTCTTTATCATTAAAAACCTTTTGGCACTGGACTACTGGCTACCGTTTTAATTAATTCTGTGATTTTCACTTAACGTCACGTTGCAAGTGCAACTAAATATAAAATGAAAAAGAAAAAAATTCAAAGTTTTTGGACTTGCTCGGTTGATCTGTGCATGATGCGGCCAATCCTTAGAACTTAAATTTATAGACTAAATTAAAGTTCGTCTCTGATTTTTTGCATTAGGTAATTATTAGTTTATGCCATTTAATTAAATGAAGTTGACCTGCAACTTGAAGGACATGCACCATTTGCAGTGCAGATCGAAGTTGATGGTTGCTAGATAGCTAGTCTGTTTCAGCGACATAGCTCTTTGTTTCTTGATTTCTCCTCCTGAATTCTCATCATCGTAAGTCGTAACTTCCAAAATCAAAAGTTTTCATATCAGCATCACATACGTATTTATGTACTTTCATATCTTTCCAAGATAAGTTTTCTGAGGCAGTTACTGCTCCACGTACATATAATACTGTAATATAAATAGTATATTATTTTCTACTTTAATGGTGTTTTGAAGGTGTTAGAAATATTAGTGTTTTTAATATATATAATAAATACAGATTTGCTACTAGCTATAATTAGAAATATAACTGGTGACGTAAGCAGTACAGCGGGTCAACTCTCTACCAGCACTGATCAGTCTCCCAATTCCTTCCAGAATACCCGGAATATCCGGACATGGCGGTCAACGGTCTTCTTCTTCTTTGAAAAAGTGTCTGATCATAAACGGCGCGTTTTAGAGGATCCGATAAGGTGCTGTAAGCAGCATGAATCTTAATGAACTCGTCGGACTGTTGACTGTTTGCTCTCAATCGCGGCGACGTCGGGATGGACGGTCCTCGCCAGCCGCCGATACGCCGTTTTGATATCCTGGCTAGTGGCCCCCATCGTTATACCGAGAACCTCGTACAGAGAAGCGCACGACGCCATCCGGTGATGGGGAGGACTCGACACAGTTGAATTTGTCCAAGTTGTGTTTCGTGTTGATGTGTATGAACAAGATGTCGTTGCGGCTGCTGCGATTGGTGGTTGACTCTGACACCCGGCGGCGGTTGAGTGGAGGTATCAAAATTTGATGCAGAGTTTCAGGGACGTGAGAACCGTAGAGGAGGCGAGTATTGTACACTACGTGTGGTTGTGTTGGGAAGAGGCAGTTTTTGGATGGATTTTTTTTTTTTGTTCGTGTTTCAGATAAGAGTTAACGGTTTTAAATAGAGTTGAACCTTCTGATGGGATGACATAATAATATTTGGGTGTTTGACAGTATGAGGTTTTAAAAACAAATTAATGACAATGACACAATAATTCTTGGGCAGAGTGATTTGTACTTTAAAAGTCTGCTCCAAGAGCTTTAATTTTAATAAAAATTTTATTATAAAAATATCTTTTATATCAATTATTAAGAATAATTTATTATAATTTAATATTTTATAATTATTTTAAACACGCAGATAACACATTCATTATTCAATATTTATAATTCTATACTTTAAACTTTAAAACTTTTATTTTTACATCTTAATCAATATTTAGATGAATTATGATGAAAATAATATTTTTATTTTTTATTTTTCAATAAATAAAATAAAATTTGCACTCATTATCTTTTTTTTTTTTAAAATAAAGTAAACAAAAGTATTGTAAAGCATTTTTTTTTTTTTGGCTTTTGACTCTTCTTCTTCTACTCCTTTTTTTAATAGTATTTATGAAATATTTCTCATTATTATTTTCTAATTACAAGTTATTTTGGGTACAAAATTCAATACTGAACATAAATAAACAAAAATTAATAATTATCTTTTTGTAAATATTTTGTTTACAACTTAACTTGATTATACTATTGTAAAAATTTGTTAAATCTCTTGAAATTGGGTGTATTGAACAGACTTTTTTTTTTTGATATTTTAAGTAAATAAAGTTAAATAATTTAAATAGTTTGAGTATAGACTTTTTGAAATTTTAAAGAGTGTACAAAATGAAACTTAATTTTTGAAAACTAACATATAAATAGTAAGAGAGTGTTTGAAATAATTTTTAGAATACAAATAATTTCATCATAATTTTTGTTTTCTCAATATACAAGTTCTGGTAGTTAGATTTCAAATTACATATAGAAACACTTAAAAATTTGATGATTTGCTTGTATTTTTCTTTGAGTTTTAACAATGTTTTGATTACTTAAAGAAAAATATATTGGAGAATATTGTACTTACTCACTTTTAATATTTAATTGAGATATACATTCATGTAGCATTTTACATGTCATTTTATTAAGTGGGTGTAAAAATAATATGTTAATAATTAATAATAAAATAAACAAATACCATATACATAACACTAAATAATTGGTGATACATGTGAGTATTGAACTAATTATCTAATCTAAATACATTAGTGAGTATTGAACTAATTATCTAAACTAAGTTTAATATTATTATTAGTGAGAGCAATAAGTCCACAAATTTTTAATCAACTAAAGTACAAGTCAATATTTCAACCTTCTACCTCTATAAGATTTAAATTCAGATGAATAGCTAAATAAAATAGTTTGAAAAACACATGTATACTGAGGTTTTGAATTTAAAAAAGAAAGTTGAATAGTTTTTTAGAATTTGTTTGAGATTGAAGTGTCTTATTTTTTAAATTATAGTTACTGTATAAAAAAATTATAATTATAAAATAAAAATTAATAATATGTAGTAAATATAATTTTTAAATAATAATTTTAAAAAATTATTGAAGATATAATAAAATTTTAATTATATAAATAAAATTATATAAATATAATTTTAAATTATAACAGTTAATATTTATTAAATATTTTAATATCATAACTTTTAAATGATAACTATCTCATCTCAATTTTAAATAAATCTTTAACCAACTTGTTAATTTTGTATTTCCTCGACATATTTGTTATGCGAAGGTTCGAACGACTTTGGAAATAAAAGAATATCGTGATATTATTATTGAAAAAAATGAAAAAGGGGTGAAGTTAAGTACGTGGCCGGTGGTGTGTGTGACCATTTAGGATTGGTCTCAATCTTGACCAGTTTCGAAATTGGATGGATAAAGCACAAAGAAAATAAATACATTTTTGAGATATAGCCAAATTGAGTGGTGATTAGAGATCCCTTCATTTATGGGAGATGGAGATTGGGGATGTGTGATGCGTTCCTCCAATCGGTGAATGGCAGGTGCCAATCGAAATCCGGCTTCGACATTGGATTGGGGCTTATTTTCAATTTTGCTAGGGCTTGTTCGTCGACACTGATCATTCCTTCATCTTCATTTCATCATTATCTTCCTTGTTATTGGGTCACATAAAAGACGTGGGGCGGTTATGCACTATGGCCATGGCGTTCAATGTCCCAACTATCGTTTTTAATTTTTTGTACGTTTTCTCCTTTCCTACGAGCAGAAGATAAATAAGCATAATATTTTCTTTCTATCATTAAAATTAAATTAATTTAATTTTATATTTATATAATAAAAAATTTTAATATTTTAATTATTTTAATTAAAATTATTATTTAAAATTTATATTTATTATATATTATTAATTATGTATATTTGACAATATAACTGAGAAGAGTATTCCTTAACTTAAAAGTGAAGTCATTTAAAAATATTTGTACATATATTTGACAATATAATTTAAATGTATCTGAAAATATTATTTAAGAGTACTTATCATAATTAAAATTTTAAAAAAACACAGTGATTTAAAAAAAAAATGATAAAGAGTCCAGACACCAATCAAATGGTATAGTGTTAAAATAATATTTAAAAAATAATATTAATTTTTTATTTAATATTATTCATGAATCGACCCCGTCATCCCTACCCATGTCGGAACTACGAGATCATTCCAACGTCGTTTTATCTTTACTGTGTCATATTAATGGATTCAAATATCGGAAGCCCTGATTTTTTGTCGTAGGATTTTATTAGATGCTCTTTGAAAATAGTGCTTGATGGCTTGACGCACAAGCACACTTTTAATGAATATTTTCTAATTCTCGAAATACCCTTCCAGTATCTTTACCAATGATACCATCTAACATGCAAAGTAAACACCGCTGCTGCGGGCTGCAGTTCTATATCCTTTTGCTATAAGCTGAGCCTTGCACTAACCGTTTCTCCCTTCTCATTCAGTTTAGTTTTGAAAATCCACTTTACACCTATTTTCGCTGCTCCTTTTGGCAATTCTGTCAACTCCTAGGTACCATTTCTTTCAATAGCTTGTGTTGATGTAGTTTTTCCCGCGTGTCTCAAGAGTGCCTCGAATCTTCAAACAGTGCCTCCAAATAGCTCGGCGGGGTCATGCGAACCTTCGCTCGTGAGCTTCAAGCGAGTACCTCGATCCTTACGGTCGCGATAAGCTCGATCTCGAGCGAGATTACCTCATTCGTCTGCATTCATTGTCTTCTTGAGCGGAGATCTCCGATCCTGCACCCGCGAAAGCGAGGTCGGGGTCGCCGGGCGTGTTCCGGCGATAACCCTCCGACGCTCAAGTCAGTAATCGGGTTGTTCTTTTTGGTATCTCCCTAGTGAAGGAGACCGGAAAGATGAAATAGGTATTATTTCGCCCCTTTTTGGATAAGTATGGTGTTTTTCGAGAAAGTTCGAGATAAGAGAAATTAGAAAAGAACTCATATCGACTTACGGATTCTTCTACGAATCGATTTTCCAACCATTGTAACGTTCCCTCGTTTCCTTTTATACTCCATTTTTCCGCTCTTTCCATTTCCAGTCGTCCACTCCACGTTAGTGGTATTTGGAGTCCCTCGGCGGTAGGGATTGGCGGAATATTCCCAGGGATGAGCGGCTGTCCCTTAACCCGATTCACGTGGCGGATCACAATGTCGGGCAAGTGCGCTAGGAATGATGACACTTGAGGCATGTGCTTGGCCACCGACAATAGTATCACCACCACACCATGTGGGACCACAGTCGAGACATTAAAAGGTGTCTTGGAATTACGAGAAAGCAGGTCGGGTCGGGTCTTGTCCAGTATGCTCGTGGACATAATCTCTGCGAGCGGGAAAGGTGTGCTCGGGGACCCGTTCTTTGCGGCGAGGAAGGAGTGCTTCGGTTCTCGACCTTGACCGGCTTTGACTCGGGGCGACCTCGAGCTAAGATCGTTCTCGGGGTGTCTTACTCGAGCTGGAAGGGCTTGAGGGCCTGTCCGATATTACCCAAACACGGTCCCCGGTTTCTAGTCTTTTGAGTGAGCGAGATAAGGCTGAAACTCGATAATAATGGGCGAGTCGCGGCCTTTACGCTTCCACGTTCTTCTTGCCGAGCCTATAGTTGGTCGTGCTTGGCTCTGTCCCACCGAGGCTTAGGCTTTGGGACCTCCGGCCTTGGTATTCTTCGTGAGCCTTACGCTCGGGCACTGCAAATTACCTAGGCTTCTTGCAGTCACTCCCGCTCGGGCTCGCAATTGACCCGAGCTTATTGATGTTACTCCTGCTCGGGCCTTTTAATTGACCTGAGCTTGGCACAGTCCCGCCTAAGACTTAGGCTTTGGGACTTCGGCCAGGAGCACTTTTGATCTTCCGCTCGGGCCTTTTAATTGGCCGGAGCTTGTCGATACTCCTGCCGGGCTGCAATTGACCCGAGCATGGCACCGTCCCGCCTAAGACTTAGGCTTTGGGACTTCTGGCCAAGGAGCTCTTCTCAAACTTCTCATGCTCGGGCCTTTTAATTGACCCAAACGTCTTCTGAATCTCTACTCCCGCTCGGGCTGCGGTTGACCCAAGCGTCTTCTTGTTATACTCGCTCGCAGGCTTGCAATTGACCCAAGCATGGCACCGTCCCGCTTAAGACTTAGGCTTTAGGACTTCGGCCAAGGAGCTCTTCTCAAACTTCTCCTGCTCGGGCCTTTTAATTGACCTAGACGTCTTCTTATTATACTCCCGCTCGGGCTCGCAATTGACCCAAGCATAGCACAGTCCCGCTTAAAACTTAGGCTTTGGGACTTTGGCCAGGAGCTCTTCGATCTTACGCTCGGGCACTTTAATTGGCCGGAGCTTGCTGATACTCCTGCTCGGGCTGCGATTGACCAAGCATGGCACAGTCACGCCTAAGACTTAGGCTTTGGGACTTCAGCCAGGAGCTCTTCGATCTTACGCCGGGCCTGCAATTGACCCGAGCTTGCGATACTCCCTGCTCGGGCTGCAATTGACCCAAGCATGGCACGTCTCGCCTAAGACTTAGGCTTTGGGACTTCGGCCAGGAGTTCTTCTGAACTTACGCTCGAGTCTTTTAATTGACCCGAAGCTTAGCGTCACGCCTGCTCGGGCATGCAATTGACCTAAGCATGGCACGGTCCACTCTAAGACTTAGGCTTTGGGACTTCTGGTCAAGGAGTTCTTCTTGAACTTTTGCTCGAGCCTTTTAATTGACCCGAGCTTCTCGATATTACTCCCGCTCGCGGTCTTGATTGACCGAGCTTGGCACAGTCCGCCTAATGACTTAGGTTTTGGGACTTCGGCCAGGAGTTCTTCTGAACTTCGCTCGAGCCTTTTAATTGACCGAGCTTCTTCGATATTACTCTCGCTCCGGTCTTGATTGACCCGAGCTTGGCACCATCCGCCTAATGACTTAGGCTTTGAGACTTCGGCCGAGGAGTTCTTTTGCTACGGTCTTCATTTTGAATTTACATTACAAATGATTTTCTTATTCTTACATACATTCATACTTTTACATATCCCATCTTGGGAGAGATATTACTAATAGCATTTTACAATACTAGAAGACCAGTGAAAATACTTCCTCGGGGTTGTGCGTTCCACGGCCTCTTGACCTCTCGTCCATCTGGATGAGCCGGTCGAGTATGCTCTCGGTTGACGCACCTCCTCTTACGCCTCATCTGGCTTAGCATCTCTCCGTATTGCCAACACTGTGACACGCCACTACGGGTCGATCCCAAGCATATCATCGATGCGTCCATGCGAACACATCTGCGTGTGCTCGCGGACATTCCATGACTTTTCCTTCAACGGCTCACTAAGGCCGAGCCGATTCGGACTTTCTTCTCGGGGTCTTACTGCTCACCTCGAGCTCCTCCAACTTCTCAGCTGGCTCTTGCCTTGGTTCCTCGATCCCCTCGTGTCTAGCGAGGTGATCTGCATAGTTTCTTTGGCGGCTACAGTAGTGACTCCTCGCCACCCTTTGGCTGCCTTTCACGACCCCTATAGCCCCGTTTACTCGATACTTTAGGGCTAAGTAATGGATGGACCGCCGCGTTGGGTGATCCTCATAAGCGGCCTCCCTAGAATCGCCTGGTATGGACTGGTTTCATCTACCACCACGAAATCCAGCATCATGTTATTCTCGAAAGGCTTTGAGCCCATGGTTCTTGCCAGCCTGATGATTCCCAGAGGTATTAGCTTTCCTCCCGAGATCCTTTCAAGGAAGTGCTCGTCTGCTCGAGGCTCGGGCCTGTTATTCCTAAATCCTCAAGTGTGGATTTGAAGAGAATATCCATAGAGCTCCCAAGTCGACCAATGATTCGGTCAACTTCCTTGTTTGCTATGTTGGCTTTTACCACCGGGGCATCCTCGTGAGAGTCTGACACCCCTCCTCGTCCCGATACATCCACATGATTGGCACTGCCGAACCTGGCCTTCTTGGCGGCGGAGGCGATGAGCAGGACTTCTCGGTCGGCGTGGCATATCTGCAATAGTTTTTCGGGCCTGTTGGAACTTAGGCCATCGTTGGCCCACTGAAATTACTCTCGTGGATGGTGGCTCCGTGTCTATTTCGTAAGCTCAGTCACCTTCCTCGGTCTGTTGTTCGACTACAGGGTGCCCTCGCCTACTAAACTCATCCGGTATCGATTCTAACTAAATCTTCCACTGGTTTTTCAAATCACGGCCATTGTGATGTGGTGTGGCCATGGTCTCCATGGAAGCGGCGAGCGCCCCTGCTCCGTCTGCTAGGCTGGCGTGGTCGTCGGCGTTGGAGGGCTTAGCGATCCTCGCTCCTCGACCACTTGAAGTATCTCTTGAGAGATACCTTCGACCTCAGTATCTTGTCCAGTAGCGGGGCTCTGTTCCACTACTTGTATCGCCCTATCCTCGGGAAGCTTCTCGGTGGGGTGGCAATGAGCGATCACCCTGTTGTGGCTCACTCGAGTGCCGCTCGGTGGTGGTTGCGGGGTGTGTAGCGATCATGGCCTTTGTACTCTCTGTGATCCGGCACGGAGACTGCGAGGTGGGTGGGGACCATCCGCAGTGGGGAACTCTACGATATGGGTTATGCAGGGCGGCCGGTCTCTGCTGCCTTTGGAGCCTGTGTCCCTCGGGCGGGGCTCCTCTCTCATTCTTCTTGCTCCACTGACTCTGCTCACTTCTCGGTTTGGCGGCCTTTTATTCTTCGATTACCATATCCGACTTTACTTGTTCAATGCAGCGTCCAGAATACGAGCGGATCGAAGGACTCCGCGAGGTTATACCATGGTCTCCCATCAGAATACCATCCTTCAATCCTCTCGGAGCTTGGGGATGGTTAAGCGCATCAAGATCTAGAACCGATCTATGGTATCTTTTGATAAACTCCGGAGGGACTCTCCCTCCTCTGCACTTACTCGGCGACTCCGTCATGTCATCCTCGGGGTCACTGCGCCCGAAATTGCTCTGCAATTCCCTACACATCTGTTCAAGCTCGAGATGCTTCCCAGTGGAGTCTGCGGTACCGGTCTCTTGCTCTTCCCTCAGGGGTAAGTGGGAAGGTTCTGCACCTCTGAGTGTTGACAATCCTTGCACCCCGTCATGTCGTTGAACCGTTCTATATGCACTAACGGATCACTTTTTCCGAAAATTTCAGATCTTGGAGGCGAAAGTCACGTGGGATCGTGACACCCGTGATCTCCGCGGAGAGTGGAGATTCGTTGTCCAGCATTATTCGCCGACTTGGACTCTTTCCGTTCCCGGAGATCTTCCATGACTTGTGCCAACTGCGCACCTCTCCCTCCAACTCCTCACGTACGAGAGGTTGGGGTCGTATCCTGCAAATGTTGGCGAGACCCCTTTCCTCCATGTTTGTTTCTTCTCTCAGCTGCAACATTTGGTGCCCTAGGTCTTTGGGCTTCATCTCCGCGTTTCCGAACATGAGCATTCCCTCATTTGGACTCGGGACATCATTATATGCTTTTCTCCGTCCTCCACGAGTTCTTGTAATAGGGAGGTCGGAGTATCCATCTGTTTTCCATCCGATCCATTCTTTCCTGGATCTCCACATTACGGGCCTCATTGGCCACTTCTCTCAAAGTTCTTGATTCTTCGGACTTAATCCTCTTGGTTGTTTTCCTCATCATTGTGTTGTGTCTTGAATGTATTAGGAAATCGGGCTTTTGTCTCGATCCCGCAGACGGTGCCAAAAGATGTTGATGCGATTTTTCCGCGTGCCTCAGCGAGTGCCTCGAACCTTCGAATAGTGCCTCCAAGCAGCTCGGCGGGGCTATGCGAACCTTACGCTCGCGGCTCAAGCGATGCCTCGATCCTTACGCTCGCGATAAGCTCGATCTCGGCGGGATTACCTCCGCCGTCTGTTCACTGTATTCTTCAAAGCGGAGATCTCCGGTCCTGTACTCACGCGAAAGCAGGGTCGGGTCGCCGGACGTGTTCAGTGATAACCCTCCGAGCCTTCAAGTCGATGATCGGGTTGTTCTTTTGGTATCTCCTTAGTGAAGGAGGCCGGAAAGATGAAAGGAGTATTATTTCGCCCACCCTTTTTGGATAAGTATTGTGTTTTTTCAGAAAGTTCAGATAAGAGAAATTAGAAAAGAACCTGTATCGACTTACGGATTCTTTCTGAATCAGATTTTCCAACCATTATAACGTTCCCCTTCGTTTCCTTTTATACTCAATTTTCCCACTCTTTCCATTTCCAGGTTGTCCACTCCACGTTAGTGGTATTTGGGTCCCTCCGACAGCCGAGATTGGAGGAATATTCCCTAGGGATGAGCGGCTGTCCCCTTAACCCGATTCACGTGGCCAGATCACCATGTCGGGCAAGTGCGCTAGGAATGATGACACCTGGAGGCATGTGCCGACCACCCAGCATGATATCACCACCACACCATGTGGGACCACGGTCGAGACATTAAAAGGTGTCGCGGGATTACGAGAAAAGGGTCGGGTCTTGTCCGGCTATGCTCGTGGACGTAATCTCTGCGAGCAGGAAAGGCGTGCTTGGGGACCCGTTCTTTGCGAGCAGGAAGGGAGTGCTCGGTTCTCGACCTTGACCAGCTTTGACCTAGGACGACCTCGAGCTAGGCTGTCCTCGGGTGTCTTACTCGAGCTGGAAGGGCTTCGTGGGACCTGTCCGATATTACCCAAACAGCTTGAATTTCCATGTCCATGGCATCTCTCCAAGTAGAACTTTTAACAGCTTTTTCGAAACTTACTGGATCACTTGATGATGTAAGCATATATAGCTTGCTGTTGTATTTCTTTTTCCTCGGACAAACCATCACCGCTTATATAGTCCTCCATCCATACTAGTTTTCTTCTTATTATTCTCCCTTGAACTGGATTATTTACATTTGTTGGTGTAGAGGAACCCGGGCCACTAGCTTCACCTAGCTCAAGGTGTCCTTCTTCTCTTCCGCAGTTTCTTCACATTCTTTTTCATCTTGCCATCCAAGAGTATCACATCCAGTTGCTTCAGTTGTATTCTCCCAGCTCTATTTTTCTTCTTCTTTAAACATCACATCCTTGCTTATGACAATCTTCTTAGATTCAGGATCATACATTCGAAAGGCTTTCGATTCTTCACTCACCTCTAAAAACACACACTTGAAGCTCTTATTGTCAAGTTTCTTCCTTTTGATGTCTGGTATGTGAACATGGCCGATACAACCAAACACTTTGAAATACTCCACAAAAGGCTTGAGTCCACTCTATGCTTCTCCAGGTGTTTTGTCTTTCACCACTGAGGTAGGACATCGGTTGAGACTATGAACTGCCCAATTTACAGCTTCCGGCCATAATTCCTTAGGAACTCCTTTGTCAGTCAACATGCACCGTTTGGTTCTTTCTCTCTGTAACCCCATTTTTTTGTGGGGAGAAGGCTGCAATGAGTTGTTTGACGATCTCATTTGAATTGCAATATTTGTTAAACTCCGATGAGCTGAACTCCCTACTTCGATTAGTACGTAAGCAAGAAATATAATTCCCTTTCTACCATACTTTTGAAATTCTTAAACATAGCAAATTCCTCTCATTTAGCATACAAGAAATAAGTCCACATCTTATGACTATAATCATCTATAAAAGTGAGTATGTACCTCTTGTGGCTATTTGATTCAGGAGTGATAGGACCACAAATGTAAGAGTGCACAAGCTGTAATGGTTGATAAACTCTCCACAAAATTTTCTTGGGAAAAGGGTCATGATGCTGCTTGCCAAAAACGCAATCAGTACATAATTTGGGAGAAGCTTTGAGAATCAGCAAACCTTTCACCAGCTTTCTGTATGCCGAAGTTCTCAGGCCTTTCATGTTCAACTGTCCAAACCTCCGATGCCATAGATGAGTTGTTGTGTCCTCAAATGCCGTTTGAAAACAAGCTTGTCCTATAGTATGAGTAGGTGCAGAAGCACACAACATAAACATCTTATTTGCTGACATGTTTGTTTACATAATTACTCTTATTGGGTGATAAATCTTGTATGCACCATATTGAATCACGGTGGCCAAATCCTTTTCTTGAAGCTGTCCAATACTAATCAAATTACTCTTGAGCTCGGGAAGGTAAAATACCTCAGTGATCACTTGTGTTGTTCCAAGAACATGTATCCAGATGTTTCCCTTTCCCATGACAGCCATTTCTGAGTTGTTGCCGAGTTTTATCGTTTGCCTAAATGACTTATCGAGCTTAATAAACCACCCTTTATCTCTACTAATGTAATTGTTGCAGCCAGAGTCCAGGAACCACACCTCATCTCTTTTGGAATTATGCATTTCAACATAGGACATGAGCAACATTTCTTCATCTTCATCCAACTCAGCATAGTTGATGTTTCTGTCCCAGCTGGGACATTCATACCTAAAATGTCCTAACTTGTGAAAATTAAAATATTCAACGGTGGCATTGTCAAAAGATTGTCTTTCTCGACCTATTTCTCTTTCTCTGAGATTTCCACGACATTTGCTTTTTCCTTAAAACTTGTCTTTCTCACTTGCACTAAGCCTCTCACCACTTGTGACCTTCAAAGCTTGCTCATCGTCACCAGTTTTCCGAAACTCTACTCATGAACAAGCAGTGAGCTCTGCAGCTCGTCCACCGAAAGTTAATCAATATCTTTTGACTCCTTAATAGAACATACAATGTAGTTGAATTTTTCAGTGAGGGTACGCAAGACCTTCTCGATGATTTTCACGTTCGGCATATCTTCTCCAGTATTTCTCATGTCATTGGCTACCAACATCACCCTTAAAAAATAATAAGTGATAGACTCACCTATCTTCATCTCCAAGATCTTAAATTCTCTGCGAAGAGTTTGAAGTTGAGCATGCTGTACTCTGATGTTTCCTTGATAGTTTCTCTTCATTGAATCCCACAACTGCTTGGATTTGCTCTTCTGAATGATGGTCTTCAGAATTGGCTTGTTAATTGCCGAGAAGAGATAATTTTTTGCCTTTAGGTCTTTTAGCTTTAAATCCTCTAAGGTTTTCCTTTGTGTAGTCGTCAATGGCTCTCCTTCAGCAGGCTCAGTATAATCTGTTTCGATGATGCTCCAATATTCCTTCGATCTCAAAAGGTTTTTCATCAGCATACTCCAGTGATTGTAATCTACATCAAACTTGGGAATACTTGGTTACGCAAAGTTGCTAGCTTTGGCAGCCATCTCGCTTTCACTCTCTTACAGTTCGGCAAAGCTCTGATACCACTGTTAATTAAGCTAGAACAAAAATGCAGAGAGCAACAGAATTTGGTAGCTGTAAAAGCTTGTTTATTGAATACTAAACTAAGGTTTTTATACAGCCATCACAAATAGGAATGATTCAAAGTGCTAAGATTAAGGAAGAACGATTCAAAAATAAATTTACACCCCACAAACCAGAGTTTATTCAACAGGCACCGACAAACTCAGAAACTAAAGGAATAATATGTTACACTTACGTAGTATTTTTTTTTAATCTGAAATCTGAATATTACGAATATTATTGAAGTTTGAAAGGGAATAATATGTTTGTTTGTTTTTTTTGACATCTAAATATAAGTGGTAAGTTGTTTGTTTTTATAAGTTTAAAATATTTTAATTTTTTTTACATTTATGATATTAAAAATGTTAGATATACTTGAAGTTTAAATAAGTATATATTTACAATATTTTCTAGTACAATAATTTTTATATGTTATAAATGTTTATAAGGTAAGCATTTAATATATAACTTATAAAAAATAATTTTGATAACATTAATTTTTTTACAATTTAACATAATATTCATACATAAAAAAGTTGTTATTTAATAATAAAAGAATTTGTTTAAAATTAAAATTGAATTTATGTTAAGTATTTAATACTAAGTAAAATTTAAGATCAAGAAAAATTCTAATATAACATTTAATATATACATAGGAAATAAATATATTTAATATGGTTATTTGTGAGAAAAAATTAATTTTTCATTCGGATATTTTATTATTCAGATAAAAATCATTAAATTTTATTTTTTCCACTCATATGAAAATATCTTACAATAAGACTTGAGATAAAAAACAAACAAACCAAATTAAAATATCTTAAATTAAATTAAATTAAGACTTTAAACATAAAAATAAACAACTCTTTAGTCAGCAAATAACTAGAAGCAACGATATTTTACATTTAAAAAGAGATAAGACTTGTAAAAAGCTAGTAGCATTGTTTCTGTTTTCTAGTTTGCAGTAATAGTAATGGTTGTAAGGCTTAAACTATCGTCGACAGTCTGGTCTATACAAACAGGGCAGTTGAAGGATCGGAAACGTAGCCATTGATCTATGCAGTCCTTGTGGAACATATACATACACTTTGGTAACATCCTAAGAACTTCCCCATCCACATATTCTCCCAAGCATACTTTACAGATTGTATACTCAAAGGTCGATGCACTAGTACTTCAGCTTGACGCATAATAACTTGTATCTTGACCGAAGGCGGATATTAAAATTACTTCAAGCTTATCTCGCCGTTGATCTTGATCCAAATCTCGTTCATGAACTTGATGAACTCGATGGCGAACTTGAATTTGATAACTGTGAGGATCGTGAGGAGACTTAATGTTCGAAAATTTAAAGTAATTATAAGGATGAAGGCGATTGCCACTGAATTTGGTTATCGGTGGTACAAGTAAGGTAAAGAAAATGCGTTTCCAAGTTCGTGACCTGGGAGCAAAAGAGTAATAATGGCCATGGTGATTGAGGATGTGTTATGCACAACTTAATTTGCATCCGTTTATATGTAAGATCAATTGCGTTGTTTTGCTCAGTGGTATCATCATTAGTACTATACCTAGAAAGAGTACTAATCTAGTACATCAGTGTTGATTTTTTCCCGCTTGGGGAGTGCAGTATATAGAGCTAACCTACGCACACGGTAATAAAAGAAGAAAGGGTGAAATGGGGGGGTCAGAAATGGTGGTTTCTGGTGTGTCTACTCTGATGCTTTGTAGAGTGTATTTTGAAAATAAATGAGTTTTTGTTTACTAAAGTGTTCATACCTTACTTTTGGTATTTTTTTTCTTAAAAATATATTTAGAGATAAAAATGGAGCATGATTCGTGGAGTGGGTGTCGTGTTCCTATTTTTAGATGTGTAGTGACTTTGTAGCTAACTTCTTTACCTATTTCCTTTATGTTTTCGTGATTTTTTCATGGTGATAAGTGTTATCTCAATATTTCAACCTTCTTTACTTGACGTTATTGACTCGTTTAAGGTTTAGATTGATTTTGATCTCGAGGGTTTCTAACTTTCCATCTAACAACCCTTGTTCCTATCTTCGAGGGATTCAATTTTTTATTTGTGAGATTCTGACCCCTTGAAGTGGTATGAGTCATCAAATTCCATATTAACAATTAGGATTATAGCTAGGCACATGCAGTTTCATTGTTTCTCGTTTTTATTTCCTTACTTAGCATTGAATCCTTGTCTTCTTTTGTTTTTGTTTTTTTTTTTTTGACGTTTTCATCTCCGGTTCCCCTTTTACACGGATGAAAATCCTTGTTTTTCTTAATATGCTTTGATCTATTTTTCAGAAAATTCAAATGCAACTGCTTAATTCTACTTTTTAAATCTTTTAAAAAGCTACTTTTATATTTTTGAAGAATTTTTTATCATTTTAAAAAGGGATGCGCAATTATTCAAAGAAAAGAAAACAAAAAAATGCTCAACTGCTTTAGCTAGTTTTTGTTTTTAAAAATATAAACGTTAATTACTTAAGCCAAGAAGGCGGGGTGAACGCATAAAAGAAATAAGGAAATTATACAAGGTTGGATTTATTTAATTGCCTCCGCTCGTTCCAACTGATTTTCTTCAAATATTAATTTAAAGTTAGAAAATAAAACCACTAATGGAGCTCTTGAAGCTCTTTTGTGACATTTGTTTGGCTATGATTTAGCTCCTCCTAACAAATTATTTAGACGTAGAAAAGTTAGTAGTTCCTTTTCTTTGGGCCCGAATTTAGTTTGAGGCTCAATTCCTTGGCACCGCAATTGACATGAAAAAATTAAAAAGGGCCCTAAAATTAGGTCCATTAACATTGATCATTCCCAATCTCTTTTAGTAAGCCTAAACACAGAGCTCCGGTAGAATTAGTAAACGTAGACTGAGATTTGAGGATTTAGAAATCTAAATTAATTATACAATAATAAAGCTGTTTCTCATACATAAACTGCCGCAATTACAATAAACCACGCTCAACCATTGTCCTTCACACCCAGTAATGTAAGATGAATGCAAAACGGCGATCTCATAATTCACATAAACCGTACATTAATTTTCTAATTTTTTATGTTTTATTTTTACATTTTTACAGGATTGAAATAGTCCTGGCATTGGTAACGCAGTGGATACTCAATAATGGAAACGCATTACTAACACCAGCACCATTGCCAGAACTTGCCTCAAAACTCTCCTCGATCGTCTGATGCCTACAAATTGGACAGTGCAATGATTTGACGCGAAGCCACTTATCTATACACTCCTTATGGAACATGTGCAAACACCGAGGCAAAATCCTAACAGCATCTGTCTCCACGTAATCATCCAAGCATATTGCACAAGCTTTATTAGCAAAAGTGGTAGTGGAATTACTAGGCAGCCCTCTAGCTACGTCACCGTAGGTGAATACAGGGATTGCTGCAAGCTTATCTTCACGATGATGATGACAATCTTGACATTCCTGCTGTCCACGACGTGACTGGTTTGATCGATTGAAACATCCGTAAAGAGTTTTGATTAATAAAAAACAAATTAAACCAACTACGATGATGATTGCTATGCCAATGCTTAGGGTTCTGGTGGTGTATTTATGGTAATAGCAGGACAAAGTTTGTTCTTGATCCATGGGTTATTTTAGATTACTGGGAAAAGAGTATAAATTAACGCTTTGCACCTTTATATGGAAGAGGATTAGTGATGCTTAACTGTGCCAAGATTGCAATATAGCTTCCAATAAATTCTTTACTTGTGGATGAGAAAAATGATTTCAAAATGAACTTGTACACGGCATTTTTTTATTGGATAATTGTAAGCGACACCCGATAGTTTTCTAACTTTCTTCAGAGAATCGGAGTCACTATGAAACTTCCAAGAATTTCAGTTTCATCCATGTTTGTTAGTTTACAGAGAAAATTGTGCAAAAGCGTTACGGTAGGTATGATAATTTAAGCTGTAAAATGCGACACCTGTACATCCTCACTCCTCTATATGGAATATACAATTGTACGATGCTATACAAATTTCAGTAATATCATAACTATTTCTAGAGAGCAGGTTGCTACAATAATAACCACTTGAACGGTTGTTCAATAAAATGTTAACACGTTGATGAAAGAAGGATTAAGAGAGAATGTGTGCATGAGTTCATTTTATTCGATGATTATGTGAATTACACCAAATCGACAAAAACTTCTCCCCACAGAATTACGGACGCAGGAAACTTCCAAGAAATTCACTGAGTTATACGGTAGACATGAATAATTATTTGTAGTTATCTATAAATTTATTTCAAACAAGACTGAAAAAAGAAAAAAAAAGTAGAATTTTGTCAATTTAAAAACTTGACTAATGACTATAGGCAATAGTTTCATTTTAATTCGAAGATATTATAGTAGCTAATGTGGGCTTTGGCGGTTTGCTTGCTTCAGTTACCCAAGATTGAGATATGCATTTTGCCATTTTACTGCCTCAGAAGATTTTTTTTTTTGGTTTCGATTTATTTTTTATTTTATTTTTATTCTTTCAACTTATTACGCGGCCTACTTTATTATTTAAAAAAAAAAAATTCTGAGCTAGTTTAAGCTATGTGGAAACATGAGGTGAACTCATGTCCTCAGACGCACGATAAATATCGTCAGGTTTGTTGAATTTCTATGTTGATATCATGATACAAATTCATGATGAACATTATTAACATATCCTGTCGTGAAATTTGAACAAGTTCAAAGATCTGAGGATCAAAAGGAGATGGGACGCCATTTGATCAGCTTTAATAGTGTCACCTTCCCTAGCAATGAGAATATATGTAGGAGGTATAGTGGGAGACCAGCGTATCAAAGCTGAAAGACCCCCGCTCCACATGCGTACGGTTTTTATATAAAGTGATTAGGTCGAAAAGCAATTAAGCATCGACGCACACACATTCTCAGATCACTTTACTTTTCAAGGGCCCAGCCTGGTACGAACCACGCATATGCATTCAAATAAACTTTATAATTACTTTATTTAAAATAATGTTTTGTTTTGTCAACTTGTGTTGTCTTTGCAGGAAATGTAGTAACCAGCTAGCTAGCTCCTGAAAATTTAATGTCGTTAACCAAGTTACAAGGACCAACGTTATTAAAATTAAACAATTAATTAATCCTAATCTCAAGTTTGTTTGAACTTGTATCCTAGTAGCCACCAGTTTAAAAGGAGAATTCCCGGAACCTCCACAATAATTGACACCTTCTCCAGTTCTCCTACAGCAACTGAAGTACTTTTATCTTAAAAAAAAAAATTGGAGCAAGCACGAGTGTGGATGGTGGCGGCATCATCCTACAAAAGGAGCAGGTCATCAGAATCTACTCTCCTTCCGATGGCTGCAGGTATGAAACTAAGATCCGGCAAAGAACAAAATACGACCAGGCCATGCCTCGTTGATTCTTCCCATCCGCGGCCTCCAAAAACTTTTAAATGCAGTACATGTGATAAACATTTTTCGTCGTCTCAAGCCCTTGGTGGGCACCGGAATGTCCATAGACGGGGGAAAGCTATAGTTAAGCAGCTGCCCATGGTTCATCATCACTGTTGTATCCAGCAAAATAATCACACTGCTCAATCCTCAAATCCTTACTCTTACGTTGTTAACCGCACCCGTCTTACCTTGTCACTCTCACCTTTTACAGTTCCAGCAGGCAGCCCCAGATCATTTACTCAAGGGAGTGCTAGTTACTATCATCATTCTGTGCCCTTGGTGGTGCTTTCTACTCGTGAAATGAGGCCTTTTGTCATTTACCCACCACCTAGGCCTGGTTCGAAGCCCATTCGCTTTTATAATTTCTTAGATTCAAAACTGGAAGAAGAGAACAAAATACAGCAGAAATATAGAGTTCGTATACATGAAGCTGATCATATTGATGCAAGCCTACTGTGACTAATTTGAACTTGAATATGCCACCTGTGCTTCCTTCTCGAAACCAAGAAATAGCTGCCTGCCATCAAAGTTTCTATCTCCAGCACATTAGGTTTGGTTTCCAGCCACGGGTAAAGATCGAAATGAATTAATCAAATATTTAAAGCGCACGACATTAGTACTTCAATGACTTTCTAGTGTGGTGTGTATGTATTAATGTATATATTCATATAATATATCTTGTTTTGTAGCCTGTCTTTTACTTTTTAAGCCTCTTGTATCTCCATCACACATCCCCTCAATCTATATTAATTATTTGGGGATGTTGAACTTGTCATAATATATATTGTACGTAATTCCTGCATGAGCAAGAATTTGTGTTTCAAAGGAGATCTTTTATTATTTTTATGGAACTTATTTAAACGTGAAGAAGTATAAATAATGGCTTTTACTGATAATCGCCGCATTTTATGCCTTCAATTGTATATATAAGAGAGAATATGTCATATGGACCATGAAAAAGGAAAATGAACCTTAAATCATGTTAGTACTAGAATGTACGTATTCTAGTTATCTTCTAGAAACTGCTGGACGGACATTTTGTTTTATATACAGTAATTAATTCTTAACGTTTAAGCTCAATATGCCTGCATATCGAAGTATCAACAAGTTTAAAAGAAAATAATGAGTTTGGAGATTTTCACTTTTCAATTAATGGTGGGATTGTACTCCCTTTTAATGATTAATAAAAAAAAAATCATCTCTATGCTCCGGATTGATGCATTTTTGTTCTGCATGATGTTAACATATCATTTTTTTTTCTTATTTTCAGCCTTCTATGTATTGTCTGTGTATATGTTTACTCTCTTATAATATGGGCCGGCACCAAATTCCTGATTCTTTTTATCTTTATATTTTGCACCTTTCAAATTTGAAGATATGTACAATTTCTTTGAAGATATGTTGCTTTGAAGATCACAGTGAAGTTCATGGCGCTATGCGAGATCTAATAATTAGACCTGACATCTGCAATCTCACCATATTCAGAGAGGGAGATCGTACCATAAGAAACAAGAAACATTTGCTCACATTTTAGGATACTGTGAGCAAAATGACATCCACTCCCCACATGTTACTATATATTAGTCCTTGCTCTTCTCAGCCTGGCTTCGATTAACCCCTTAAGTCGATTCGGAAACCTGAAAGTTGGTATTGTAATTTATGGAGTTTGGACTTATTATCAATTTTTTTTCCTACGTCCGAGTGAGAGCTGCAACAAGTCAGTTCTATTGTCTTTGCAAGAATCCTAGAATATGGTATGGAATATACTAATATGTAGTTTCAACCTTTAGAACAACAAGATTCAATTGCATATAGAAGGCCACGAAGAGAGGTGGAGAATTGTTGAAAAAATCAAATGAAAGCATATGTTCAAAGTTTGGCCAAAATTGTTCAAAGCTAAATTGTTCAAAGTTTAGCTAAAAATTAGGCAATCTTCAAACAAACTTTGACAATTTTAAAGGTTTGGTGAAATAGTACTACAATGAATTCCTATAAATAGCTATTGTTCTTCATTAGTTAAGGCATTCCATAATTGAGAGCAATTGCAAGTGAAGCAATTAAGAGAGTTGAGAGAGCTTTCACTTGAGTGCTAGGAAAATTCATTTGGGTGTATTGGGGTATTGGGTTTTGTGAGCTTTTCTCAATTTATAAATTCTCATTTGTTAGTAAAATTATCTTCCAGTCTTTGCCGTGGATGTAAGCATTATGCTGAATCACGTAAATTATTGTGTCAATTTTCTTTGAAATTATTTACATCACATTTACGCTTTCTCCGAAGTCACAATTACCATAAATTGGTAATCTGTTCAACCCGCGTTCCGCACAACAACCATAGTAGTATAGCTTGTTGCAAAACCTTCCATATATTTAAAGATGAGCCCACTTAGTGGCTAGATGCAAGAGCTCATTGTTATTGTTATAAGAACGATTAGGAACATAGTGGACATGGGAGAACATTGGTTTGCACTATCCATCAGCTAAGCATTGACATATTTGATTCTTTTGATGAGATGAAAAATGTTAATGCCACTTTAAAGGAACTATGTTTTTTTTTAAATTCCCATAAATTTATGAGTATTAAGCATTTAACTTGGCATTGCAACTGTTTCTTTTGAAGTAAGGGGGCCAAGAGATATATGATGGGGCCTGGGTCTTAATTATATCCATCTTATATAGGGATGGCAATTTCCGGGTCCGGGTCCGGGTTTGGGCTTTCCGGTTCCGGACCCGGATAATGAATTTCTATACCGGATCCGGATTAAAACCTGGGTTTTTTCAATCCGGGTTTCCGGATTCCGGGTTTTAAATCCGGATTTGTTAAAATTTATTTAAATTAAAATAAAAAATAATTATTTACAATTTAAAAAATAATTTTTTGACTAAAATAAAAAAAAATATATTTATATTTATATTAAATACTTTTAAAAAATTAATATATAAATAAATATATCCGGGTCCGGGTTCCGGAACACTTAAACCCGGACCCGGATCCGGAAATATCCGGTTCCCATTTTAATATCCGGATTCGGAAAAAATTAATCCGGTATGGGTTGAACCCGGTCCGGAAAATCCGGTTCGTCCGGGTCCAGGCTGGTCCGGTTGAGTTGCCATCCCTAATCTTATAAGTTATTTCAAGGTAATATATCATAAACATTCACAAATGACAACTATGAAATCTTAACTTTAAATTATGATCGATTGGGATACAAATCAATTACATGAAGAGACACTGAAACTGGTTAATGCATGTATATTTCCTTTATAAAGAAATATTTTTTTGTAAATTATTGAAGAGATTAACTTGGTTCCATTGTTACATAAACAACATCTTAAGATTATTAGGTTATATATTTTTGTAGGGCAGTAATAACTGTGAAACTTTATTATAATAAAGTAATGTGTTTATACTCTGTAGATACAAAAAAAATAATTGTAATAAGCAAATTGCAGAAAACTAATGTGAATTTTAAGGTGCGTTACAAATATTGTTTTCTTTAAGACATTATTTGAAACTTTATTATAATAAAGTAATGTGTTTATACTTTGTAGATACAAAAAAATAATTGTAATAAGCAAATTGCAGAAAATTAATGTGAATTTTAAGGTGCGTTACAAATATTGCTTTCTTTAGGACATTATTTGAAACTTTATTATAATAAAGTAATGTGTTTATACTCTATAAATACAAAAAAATAATTGTAATAAGCAAATTACTGAAACTTAATGTGAATTTTAAGGTGCGTTACAAATATTGCTTTCTTTAAGACATTATTTGCTACAATCATTGAGTGAAGCATATGGGTTAAGAATATACGCCTCTAGGATACAATGAAACACTTACTTATTTGCTTGTGTTCCAAACCTTATTGCAAGTTTGCCAAGAATTAATATATTGTTTATGCAGTAAACAATATATTAGATATTTGATGAATATATAGATTTTTTATATGATAAAATTCATTTTAGGAAATAAGGCTGAGAAAAGATTGGTGTAGGATCACAATTTTCATGTATAAATGGCCTGAACATAGCCTTTATTTATGGATGTACTTGTGTCTCTCTATTTGAGTTGTTATATTTCATGATACTCCTTCGTTCATGGCCTTTAGATCAATATTTGATTTTAATCAATGGTCTAAATTGATCCATCGTCATTTCAAATGAAATGACACAATGAAATGATGCATCCTTAAGTGAAAATATATCTCTTCTATGAGGCACAGATAATTAGATATGTCTTTACGAAAAGACATAAATTATTTTGAAATTGTTACCAGCCATGGTGGCCTCATACGAACCAATAACATACTTGTTCAAATATGTATTCCCGCACCTATTTCCAAACCTAAGATAACATTAAGCTCTGAGGCTTTCAAAATCTCCATCAATCGCTACTTGCGATGTACAATATAACCATTGTAGATACAGAAAATTTATATATAAATTGATCCTTCAAGCTACGTATAAAACTATCTTGTAGTCATTACTTAATGAATCCAATTCAAATCTAATGCTACAATGGTAGGATCTGGGAGAACTTTATTACATTTTGGGAGGGGTCTGAATTCTCTTGTTGCGACGTTCCACAAAAATATGGGATTTAGATTTTTATCATGAAAACAAAACAAACCATAACAAGTTTTAGAGAGGTTCGAGTACTTTATATGATGATAAATTTATTAGTGTTTGATCTTGGAATAAGACATAAGTAGAAGCATTAACATAATCAAAAACAAGGCGAGTATTGTCTTCACTGTAGTTGTTGAGATGTCTGGAAATTAAACTAGGAATGTTAATTAAAGCATAACTGATTTTACAGACGCACCTGTATTGCTGTAAAGATTTCACTGGTAGCCGTGTTATAATTTCATCGATTGCATCTTCAGTAAATTCTTCATTGTTTTTCATTATTATCTTTCTTTCAATCAATCTTCCCTGCCAGAGAAAATGCAAAAATATTCTCAAGTCCAGTTTGTTTCCAAATTTTATCAAAACTAACTCTTCGGCAAGGATTAATGGCCGACAATATTTATGGAAACCTTAGGCGTAAAATGAAAATTTTTACTGCAGTGTCAAATAATTATCCTTTTAATTAATTTTATCAAGCCTCCAGATTACTAACGAAATGATGAAAGGTAATTGCAGCAAGTTATTAATCACAAGCAGAAAGCAAATTGGACGGATAGGCTATGCTTTCGCTGCCATGTTGACTGCAAGAAATGTGGGCAGTTTATGGTCAAATTTTGATCTTTATTTTTTAAAAAACTTCATTTTAATAATTTAGATACCATTGAAGTGTCCCCTCAGTAATTTCCCCTTCTCATTTCTTGATGCTTACTTCTTGGATACCATCTTATTCAGTGTTGAGATCAAACTCCGATTATAGCTGATCTTGATATTTTATTTCAACCGTGCTTCTGTAAATTGGTTCAAGATATTGGACCAAATAATTTTCTCTTTTCTTGCTTGCAATACTCTTGGTATTTTACTGCAGCGTTGCATCATCTGTCAATCGGTTCAAAATATGGTACGAAATAATTTTCTTTTTTATGCAAATTATTACCTTAATATTCTATAGTCTTAATTGGTTTATTTTTACTGGCAGTCTTCTGCCTTGACAGATATTGCTAGCTCCAAGCTTATGCCTGAAGAAGTGAGCTTGGAAATTCTATCAAGATTGCCTGTGAAATCTCTAATGAGATTGAGATGTGTTTGTAAATCTTGGTATGCTTTAATCCAGAATCCTATGTTTATTTCCAAACACCTTGAAAATTTTAATGATGACAACGCTCATCTCATGATTAGCTATCAGATTTATGATGACAATGGATACAACATTCTAACCAGTTTGTTTAAAGATAAAACATTGGTAGATATATCTTTTGAAAATATCCATAGGCCCATACTTAGAACGCTTTTGGGTCCTTATGATGGTATATTTTGTTTATGCGATGACGGTCTAATCACTTTATGGAACCCTGCAACAAAAGAATGCAGAACTCTTCCGAATTATAAAAGTTATCTTCCAGCTTTTGCAACTTTTTTAAATAAAAATGCTATATTTGGGTTATATGACACAAGTGGTGACTACAAGGTAGTCTTTATATGCAAATTCTGGGATGAGAAAATCCAAGCCGCTTATGAGCATGCACATGTTGCAATTTACACTTCAAGTACTGATACTTGGAGAGTTTCAAAAGGCAATATTGAGTGGATTCCTTATGTGTTCGAGAGTTATTACGAAAACGCCAATTTTAATGGAGCTTTTTATTGGTTTGTATCTAGAGCTGATGATTTCCACTCAAAATTAATCCTTTTATTTCACATCAGCGATGAGGAGTTCAAAGAGATACAGAGGCCTTCCATTCCTTATACTCCTTTTGAGAGTCTTGCGCCACTGAATGGCTCTATGGCTTTGCTACACTTAGATGAAAGCAATCAATGTATTGACATATGGGTGATGAACGAAATGAATTGGATCCAACAATTCTCAATTGGACCTTTTAGGAGTCAAGTCGCCATGTGGAATTTGGAAGAACAATGCAGTTTTAATGGAGTCAAACAACGGGCACCTGCTCTTATGTGATCTGATTGTCCAAGAAGTGAGGGATCTTGGACGCTTTAGTAGTGGAGATCTTGGAACCGCAATCCTAATTTTTGCTACAAGGAAAGTTTAATCAGATTCAAGAGAGAGGAAGAAGATAGTTTATCTGATTCTTTCGACATTCCATGGCATATAATGGGAGAGTATTAAATTCCAAATTAGATACTGCTCCTTTTGGTGTTGTGGTCTAGACGAAGCCAAAACTTTAAAGTGTTTGACAAATTTTCCATATTATCATAATTATTTTTCAAAATTATCATTTCCCAAATTCATATTCAAGTTGCACCATGACAAAATGGAAGCTTAAAGTTTGTTAAGATGAAGACTAAATGTTTCTTAATAATACTAATTATATTGAAAGAAAACTGAATAAATAAAACTAAGATTTTGAGGTCCTTTTAGAATAAACTTAAATATCTCAAATTTACTAAAATAGGCAAATCCGAAATATAATCTTATAATAAAATTCTCTTATCCAAAATAAGAAATAAAATTCTCCTATTCAAAATAAGAAAGACAAAGAAAACGGAAACCAAATCCAAGTTGTAGACAAAAAAATAAAAATTCTAGAAGAATCAGGAAAAATTAGCATCAAATATTAAAATCTAAAAACGATTAGGAAAGAAAAGAAATTTCTAGGCTCAACACGGACTAGAATGGCATTGGCAGTTCTAGGTTTTGTTCTTCTCATCTCAAGCTTCGAAATGGTATATTATACACTTGTAGCTAAAGTTATGCCATTCAGAAGATACCCTGCTTATAAATCACAACATCCTATCAATTCCGCTTCCACTAAACTGCTCCATCAATTGGTATTAGAGATGAGGGGTATTAGAGATGAGGATGATGAGGTATTAGAGATGAGGAAAACTAAATATCGTTCTAGTACAAGACCACGCTAATGCTATTAAGTTACGTTCTAATTGAAGTGTGATTAGATCCGTTCTAATCCAAATTATTTAACGAGAATTTTAATAACGCATAAAGCGAGATTAGATAACGCCCTAATCCAAACGACTCTACAAGAGAGATTTTTGACAAATCATTCCAAAGGAATTATAAAAGAGAAATTTTATTGAATTATTGAATTAAAGTTATGAAAATAATTATAAGACCTCTTTATTTATAATAGAGTAAACCTACTTCCCTAAGTTAATTTAAAAAGAAAAACTAAATCACAATTATAATAGAAATAAAAGACTAAAATATTGTTCTTTAATTAACTCTAATTAAAATAAAAAATAAAATTCTAAAATCCTAAAATAACTAAATTAACGTCCTACATCACACCACCAAAATATCAAATCTAGCATAATTACTCAATTGATAGAATTTTTTGCACTTTAATATTTAATCTGAACACCAAAGCACTCATTTAATAAATTGTAACATATTGGTTTTACTTAAGACACTCTAAAATATATACTAAAATTATCCTCAACTAAATCTCTGTTGTTATGAATTTTTTTCCTTCTATATTCATAAAAATAATTTTCATACCCAAGAATTTAGTTCAAGTGATTGCTAATCTTATTATTTGAATAAATGAAAAGATTCTTTCAAGAAAGAGGTAAACTTGTCATATATGAATGAATGGAGGATTTCTTTTTTTTTTTTTTTTTTTTTGTTCTTCATCTCATTCAATTGTAATATTGACCGTTGTTTGATTTAAAAAAAATTAAAATTGATAAAATCAACAAGTAATAGATAGGAAAAAATGTGTTTGAAAGCTTCAATTTTATTATGGTTTGATGAATCTTTCACCATTTAAAAAAATTACTTGTTAAAAAAAAAAAAGGTTCGATACTTAAATTGCTGAGATCGAGAATATAAAATTATGGTTTATTATCTGAATGTAGTAAATGAGTGGTAAAAGTCAACATTTTTGTCAATTGTATATGGTTGTCGTAATAGCAAATTCAATTATGAGCATTTTAGTGATATAAAAATTATTAAAGGATGAGTAACTGCATTTTACGTCCCTCCTAAGAATTACGTCCCTCAAATTGCAAGAAATAATTATTCATTTAATTAACTTAACCAAGCCTCCAGATTACTGAACAGAATGAAAATTCACGGATGGGCAATGACTTCGCTGCCATGTTGACTGCAAGAAATGTGGTCAGTTTATGGTTAGATTTTGATCCCCATAGGTTTCTTCTTATTATTTTTTTCAAATTGTTTATATACCACCTAAGTGTGTGACACTAGACTTTTCAATTTCTTTCTCTTTTTCTGGAAATTACAAGATTTTTCACTTAGTTACAAAATTGTCCCGTCAATGATTTCCATTTTCCCCTTCTCATTTTTTAGAACTTATTGGATGCCATCATTTCCAGAGTTAAGATCAATTTTTTTTCCCGATCTCATATCACAAGCAAGATATGGTACGAAATAATTTTCTCTCCTTTTTTTTTCATGTAATACTTTGGTGAGCTATAGTTATTGTGACAATTCATAAAATTATTGTATTAATTCATATATTTTAAACTTATTCTCAATTTTGTAATTTTTTATTGGCAGTCCTCTGCCTTGACCGATATCGGCAGCTCCATGCTTATGCCCGATGATGTGGGGTTAGAAATTCTATCAAGATTGCCCGTGAAATCTCTAATGCGACTGAGATGTGTTTGTAAATCTTGGTATGCTTTAATCGAGAATCCTAAGTTGATTTCCAAACACCTTGAAAATTTTAATGATGACGACGCTTATCTCATAATTAGCTATCAGGTTTACGATGGTACTGGACGCGATAATCTGACCAGTTTGTTTAAAGATAAAACATTGGCAGATATATCCTACGAAAATATCCATAGGCCCATACTTAGAACGCTTTTGGGTCGTTATGATGGTATCTTTTGTTTGTGCGATGATTCTCTAATATTTTTATGGAACCCTGCAACAAAAGAATGCAGAACTCTTCCGAATTATAGTAATTTTCTTCCAACTTGTGCAACGTTTCTCTATGAATATGCTATATTTGCATTAGATCATACAAGTGGTGACTACAAGGTAGTTTTTATATGCGAATTGTGGAATGAGCAAATTGAAGCCCCTTATGAGCATTCGCATGCTGCAATATACACTTCAAGTACTGATTCTTGGAGAGTTTCAAAAGGCAATGTTGAATGGATTCCTTATGACTTCCAGAGTCATTTCAAAAGCACCAACTTGCATGGAGTTTTTTATTGGTTGGTATCTAGAGATGATGGTGACCACTCAAATATAATGCTTTCATTTCACATCAGCGATGAGGAGTTCCAAGAGATAGAGAGATCGTGCATTCCTTATTCTTCATACGAGAGTCTTGGGCTATTTAATGACTCTGTCAGTTTGCTGCACTTCGACAAAAGCAGTCACTGCATTGACATATAGGTGATAAGCGAAATGAACTGGATCCAAAAATTTGCAATTGGACCTTTTTCAGGAGTCATGTCGCCGCGTGGAATTTGGAAGAACAGTGCAGTTCTAATGGAGTCTGATAATGGGACGCTACTCTTGTATGATCTGAATGTCGAAGAAGTGAGGGATCTTGGACGCTTTACGAGAGGAACACTTGGAACCGCAATCCTAACTTATTGCTACAAGGAAAGTTTAATCAGACTCAAGAGAGTGGAAGAAGATAGTTTATCTGATCCTTTCGACATTCCATGGCATATAATGGAACAAGATTAATATTTTAACAAATTTTTATTATAAAAAATAAAAGAAATAAAATTAATATAATATAAATTATCTTAATTTATTTTTACAGCACAGTTAACAACAACAAACAACATTACCAAACTGGTCCTAAGTGTCTCAAAGGAGTCACAATCAATTGTATACTCTCTTTTAAATGCTGTAAATTGTCAAATAAATTTTTAATAATTAACAAAATTGCTTTGCACTTCATTTAATATTCAATTATGAAAAATTCTAAAAATGGAAACTAAAATGTATTAAATAATAAATGTTGAATAAAAAATTACATTAATGTGTTTATTAATTATAAACTATATATCAGTTGATAAAAAAGTATAATTTAATTATTTTAATGAATTATTATATAAAAATTAAAATTATTTTATTTAGCATATTTGTTTTAAATATTTAAATTCAATCTCTGGTTTAACAAACTTTAATATTTCTAAAATCTTTCTTTATTAATAATATCTATATTTTGCAAAATATTATTACGTTATTAATTATATTTATGTAACATTATACTTTAGGTTTAGCATAAAACTATAAATTTTTAAATCCGTTAGCAATAGTCTCCTATACACTTTATTAAGGCTACACTGGCCTAATCCTTATCCTACATCTTAGAACATCAGCAAAGAACTATTTTAATTTTTCTCTTCAAATATTTGTGAAAAAATAGGCTTACTCCTAAAGATTCTTCAAATAAAAATAAATTTATATTACTTTAATTAAATTTTTTCCTCCATCAAAATAATAGTAATTATAGCACTTTTCTCTTTTCAGGAATGATGAGATAAAAAAATAATATAATACTAAATCAAAGGCTTTAAAATACTCTTCTAATTTTCCTCTTCAAATATTTATGAAAAAATAAACTCCCTTCTAAAGACTCTTCAAATATAAATAAGTTTATATTACTTTAATCAAAATTTTTCCTCCAT
This sequence comes from Murraya koenigii, assembly GCA_025617385.1. Classification (NCBI taxonomy): domain Eukaryota; kingdom Viridiplantae; phylum Streptophyta; class Magnoliopsida; order Sapindales; family Rutaceae; genus Murraya; species Murraya koenigii. Next base: position 35,487,150 of record CM046813.1, read on the forward strand.
CAAAATAATAGCAATTATAGAACTTTTCTCTCTTCAAGAATGAATGAGCTAAAATAGTAATATAATACTAAATTAAAGGCTTAAAAGACTCTTCTAATAATATTCTTTAAATGAGATAGAAGAACAATCTTATTTGATGAGCTTTTTTTACTTACAAGTTTCTCATTTAAAGAACTTTTTAGTAATGTTCTAATCTCATACATAAATAGAAGCATAACGTAAAGTGAAATTGTTATTTTACCACCTAATTTTTAACTTTTATCACTTTGGTAGTTTTCATAATATCGTCATAAATTTATTGGTGTCAAAATTTTAACATCAAAAAATCATTCCAACAACAAACTATTTTTTGTATTCAAAATATATTTTTTTCTTTATCCAAAAATAACCATTGTCATGTAACAGAAGATTTATTATTAAAAAATTGCATGATCATTTTGGAGGTTTCAACTTGAGTCAAAATCTGTTTGATACACACCATGTATTTGCCACGGAATCGGAATGTCAGAAAATTCGACTACCCAATCTTCCCACTTGGTTTATCAGCGACCAAATTAAGTATGAATATTATCTTGTAGTCATTACTTGACGAATCTATTTCAAATCCAAAATTAAGCTGATAAGCCCATATCTGGCGAGGGATTTCCCCTTTCCATTTTGGGAGAGCTCTTAATTCTCTAGTTGCCAAGTTCCATATAAATATGCGATTAGAATTTTTATCATGTAAACAAAACAAGCCATTACAATTACCCAAAAGTTCATGATCGTGACTTGTTGGTGGTTCAAATCGTTCGTAGTTTGATAATTCATGAAACAAGACATAGGGAGGTCCCTCATCATAACCAGGAACTTTTTCGACAACAAGACGAGTATTATCATCATGGTAGTTGATGAGGTGCCTAGAAACAAATCTAGGGATTTTAATTAAAGCGCACCAAAAACGACAAAAAAATATGTATTCCATTAATGAAAGATAAAGATGTAAATCTATTGGAAAATAAAAAATACGTATGTCGGATTAAATGGTTGTTGCTATCTGCTCCAATAACGAATCATTGATTTAACTGAATAACTAAATAAAATAAATAGACCCTTCTTTTCGACTCAGGTCAACGGATCTTCTCAATTAGAAGATCCCTTATATGGATAATACACATTCCAGTTGACCAAGCCTAATTCGAATTCTTTTGTTCCGAAGGAAATCAATATTGATTCGATCCGAGATTTTGGAATTGGAATAAGTTCGACAGAGGATCGCGAAATCTTAGTGATCTTCTCTATCTAATAAATGGGGAGTCCGCTTTGAAACCATCTGCCTGCACCTACCTCCCAAGTATACGCTTCAACAGGAATCACATAAGGGTAGATTGATATAATATAAACCTCTGGTAAAATGCTCGCCTGTAACCCAGAAGATAAAGTACATTACTTAGTCTGTTTTAGGGATTAACGAATGAGGATAATGTATTGGTAAGAATGTTAGACCATAAGGAAACTATTATATCCCATTTAAGTTGGGTCAGCTTATTTATGGGGTTCCATACTTTCGGACTTTATGCTCATAATGATGTCATGCTTACTTTTGGTACTCTGGAGAAATAAATCTTGATCGAACCGATATTTGTCCAATGGATACAATCTGCTCATGGTAAAACTTCATATGGATTCGATGTCCTTTTATCTTCAACAGAGGTCGATTCAGTAGTTTCAGTAACCTCCATGGTTAATCTTTGTATTGCGGGTTATAACCCTGAGATGGATTCTTGTGGGCCAGTCTCAGGACCAGTCTCAGGATTCAACTGGGGTTCCAGGGATGGCTCCATCTCGGTTGTAGATCTAATCAGCTCCATTAGACCGCCTGCCCCCAAGGTGAAGCTTCCGGCCACTGCTTCCACAGCAGGATAGGAATAGAAGTGAGTGCTTCAGGTGGATAAGCTTTGATGCTCTCAACCAGGTTTGGATCGTTTGACTATGGCTCCGCGTTCTTTACAATCATAAGCTCGATCACGATAGTCCAATTAAAGATTTAATGGGTAGTCTTGATAGAATTTCGATGAGTAAATCTTCAGAAAAATCATCGCTGTTTGTCATGATTGTCTTCCCCTCAAGCTTTCAATATTTACCCTGCCATAACAATTTTCAATATATTCTCAATTCCAATCTGCTACATTTCACACTTTGGCATCTATGATGATCATCAATTTATATTGACAGCCTTATGCATAAAATATGAGTTTGATATGTTCCCTATTTGGAATGCGTAATAAAATTTTGGAAAATTTCTTGGAGAACGAAAACGAAAACTCACTTAAAATAACGTGGTTTTGGTACATACAGTCTTCTAATATTTTCCAGTCATTTCACATGAAGACCACATCATCGAGACATAAATTCACCAAGAGGTGACAACTACATGAAATTAATCCGTTAAATGCCTAGAAGGAAAGTCAAAATTTCATACCGTAGCTTACAATAATGGAAAATGCAGGATAGAACTGAGTGTAATCTCCACCAGGACCGCGAGTCTCATTTACTTCAAATGAATTGTGATTTCCATCGACCTGACCAGCCTTGACTAGAAGAACGAGGATTCAGATATTGCAATTGCATGCGATGACCAAAACCTGCTAAATGTCGACAGAAAAATTTTAAATGAGGAATGACGATGCCAAGTTAAGTGCGAGAAAAGTGGCTGAAATTTTGCACATGAAAGTAAATGCTCCATCTATATTTAGTGTCCACTAATGACCGTTAACAAGGAATCGGATTTCGGATGTTTACTCAACGGACGGATGCCTTGTTATCATTTAGGCTTGAATGAAATTCCTCTTTGGACTTTAGATGATTATATTACATCCTTTAGTGTTGTGTTGATATTTGCCACATGAAATTTTTGTAAAATTTGCAAGACTTTCGGGTGATGATAATTCCACCGCACTATTTGCGCAATGACACCTCGTTTTATAATTTTTTAGCTGCTACTGCAGTTCTATCCTCAATTCTTTTAATTTGTGCAATGTCGTTTCTTTTAATTTTAAAACTAAAATACATTATGTCATTAATTGAAATCTATGTCATGACCCACACAAAAGTAAAGAATTTGAACACTGGGGGGCCTTAAGTTTTCAATTCAATTGAACAATTTAAGAATTTGAAGAATCACTCATTGTTAATTAATTCAATTTGATACCATCCATTTTGCAATCTCAGATTCTCGTCGTTAACCAAACTCTAATTCTTCACCATCTTAGCATGTAGACTACCTCTTCCTCTTCATGCATTGTAGAATTGGAGTAACCAATCTAATCAAGTTTTTCTAAAGCTTAGTTTGGTCAGGTAGGGAATTTCATTGCGTTGATTTTTCTGTTTCCAACTTGAAAAACATGATGGGTATAAATTCAGAAGATATAAACAATGAACAAAATTGTTCTTCAAAGGGTAAAATTAGTATTAAGTGGACAGATTTTAAAATGGAGTGTTATTATACAAAGAGCATTGCTTGGGAGAGAGCGGTGAGAAAATTTTGCTCTCTTACTCTACCAACTCACTTTCCTTCTTCCCTTTCTTTATTTCTTCCACCTTTCTCTCACCCTTCTTTTCCTCAAGCATTTTTCTTATACCAATAGTGAGATAAAAATATCCCCAAACCAGACACTTTTTACATCAACCAATATGATGAACAAAATCATTCATTTGTCGTTTTGCATTGAAATATTGAATTTGTACGACAAATCGTTTCATGATAAAGGCTACATACGGCATATCGTTCATGACAAAGGCTACATACGGCATCTCGTTCTATTAGGAAATGCAAGTACAAGAAGTGGTGATGATACGGACAAGTATCGTTCTATTAGGAAATGCAAGTACAACAAGAAGTGGTGATGATACGGACAAGTTTAATTCAAGTTGGTCTCATGTCTCACTTATAAGTACATATAATATACGATGAATAAAACAAGCTTTATAACTTGGAGTTGGCTGATACACCGACATTTCTTTGCAGTCACCGACCGAATAGAAATCGATGTAATTTTTCAAGTAAAGCGGAAGCCACTGTTTTCTCTTAAGCTTATTGGGCTTCCCCTTCTTGCCGCGAAAACACAACATTAGGATTTTGAGAAAATACTTCCAGTAACTACAATTGCTAATACGCGTCAAGATACATGACAAAGTGCCATAGGTCCAGTGCGAAACAGCATATGATCTTTCTATACAAAATTACAAATTTCTCGCATGAGTAAACTAGGTAATCTACAAAATGTTGCCACAGCAAAATGATCATTCGTTAAGAAGGCCAGGTTCAGGATGGACATTTGAATTCTTGCCCTTCCATACAAAAGACACTGGTTTTACTTTTGCTTCAACTTCGAAGATGCCCATTTAAAGTAGCCACAATTGGCTTGAGGATTAGATGCAGGTCCCTGTATGATGTGAAAGAGAAATCTATTAGTTCATATGTTCTCCAACTTCCTAAGAGCTCACCACATATAGGTGATACCTAGAACAAAGAACTGAGGCAGCAACAAGCTCATCACAGCTAACACCAACAATCAGAGATTTACAGGGCATATGGGCCACAACAAATGGCTGCCTGCCCTTTTGTGCACTTTAATAGGAGTCCACTAAGTAGTCCTTTTTGATAGAACCATAACCAACTCCACTGAGATAATTCTATCCTTCCGTCACATAACATGCGGTGCCAGGTAAACAGTATAATAGCAGTCATATGAGTTCTCATCCTGCTGAAGCAGGTCAGAAAGAATGTTTTGGATACAGACATTCTTGTTTTCTGTATAAATTGGGCTGCTTTTTAAACTTAAGCAAGCATTTGTACTTATTAGTCCAAGACTTCTACCATTACAATCTGAGCCCATATTTTAGAATAACTAATAGTTCAAAACTACCTAACATGTCAAAATTAATTGAAAACTGAACCTCAATAGGAAGAGCTGTAAGTATACTACTTTCTTTCCTGCTAATTGTCAGGAACTGAAAAGAATTCAGTGAACAGCTAGGCATTTATCTTTCTTCGATTAAAACACTGGGACTTTACAAAACTCCTGGAGAGACTTATTTAGTAGCAGATACTGAGAACATGAAATACCTCAGCTCGAGCGCACACAAAAAATCTGCGACCAAATGTTGGACCCGGTTTTTTCACCACTCGAGAAACACAAGGTTCCTTGTGGCCCTTGCAAAGAGGTATACTAGTCTCCATGAGTTGTTGTATCCTTCGCCATTCTAGTAATGCAACATTATTTCTCTCTTTGTCCAAAGAATGTTTGCCCTTTTTTTCGTCTCTGATCCTCTGAGTTCACTCCATGCAGCTCATGGACACTGCAACTGTAATCCGTCACAGGAATTTTGTTGGAATGATGGTGAGACTCAGGGACTTCTTCCTGACTAACTGAAGTATCAGTAACAGAACTGTTAACGTTAAGTGAAGTATCAGTAATAGAACTGTTATCATCATGGCTAACATTTGAGCTCTTATGAAAAAATGACTTCAGAGAGAGTTGGCCAAGTTGACTTTTTTTTGCTTTTTTCTTGGCTCTATCAACAGGAAATGGAGAAATATGCCTACTACTCCCCCATGTAATTGATGTGTGAGAAGTCCCATTAGCACTATCTCTAAAATTCTCAATTGTTTTCGTAAATTCTCCTTCAGACTCTTGGTTTGAAGAAGAACAATAAAAACCCTGGAGAATGCCAGAATCGCAATAGTTGTTGAGTGATCTATCAACATTCTCATTGCAGTCCTCTGTGTCCTCTGTTGAGTTACTTTCAGCTGGAAGTGAACCAGAGAATTTGTAAGACTTCCCTTGTTTAGCAACTTCTCTTTTCATCAACACAGACGCTGCGAAAGATCAAGGACCAAGTGAACTTGCGGAAGAAATAAAGGACAAGAAGTTGGTTATGCATTTAGTTCTTCTTCATTATTGAAACAAAATTTTCTAAAGGTTCTACCCTAATAAGGATGTCAAAAGAAGTTTTTTTGTCGATATCTATGTATTTATTTTCCCCTAAAGAACAATGGAAAAAGCATAAGTAGACACTAAATTTCCTCCCAACCCATGTAAGCACTAGACCTCTTGTATCACCCCAAGAGGTTTCACAAGTAGCACCCACAAATTTTAGCAAAGTTTGACATTGTAGAGGGTTGAGCTTAAGATATCTAGATATCTAGCTCAATAGGTAACTTATTGGGTAGAGGGACCTATCTTACTTATAAGCCAAGTGATTTCTCGGGAAAACATTACAAAATTGTTCACATTTATATTGATAACCAATAAAATTCTATAATTATCCTTAAGTCCCCATAGAAGGTAAAATGCAACTTAAGTTTTTCTCAAACAATGGTTGCATATTCACAAGTACACAAATACATAGGAAAACTAATACATTTGAAGAAAAAAGAGGGGAAAAAGGGGAAGAGAAAATCTCACCAAGTGTTTGCTGGACACCACGAATTATGGGAAGATATCTAGAAGCTAAAGATGGAGTGCTATGTTGGGGAATTTCAGACACTTCCCCTAAACACATATAAACAGGAGCATGGTCTGAACCTTCTAATCTGGTGCTCATCCCTCCTTTCCACCTGTAACTGGAAACAGCTTCAGTTATTGACATAATGAGCAAAAACCACACTGACCTAGTACAGTACATTAATCTACAATGAAATCTAGCTACCTTGGTGCATTTCCAGGTTTCCAACGTTTATAGTCTATCAATATGTCACACTCATTAACATGACAAGTTACGAAGTTATGGCTTTGCAGGTCATGCTTTTGATGCAGACATGGTCCAGCACAGAGAATATGGTCAATTCTTGTCCCATAATTAAATTGTTCAGCTCCTGTATTTGAAGGCCAGCATGTGTATGCGTCTCTTCTGTAGAAAAATAGTAAGAGAAAAGAAGAAAAACAATGTCACCATGCAAGAATGGTAAAAAAACTTCTGGCAATATTAGTGAACAATGATATTGAGACAGACACATATTAAATGCCACTACAAAAGACAAATCTTAAATAAATATAAACAAATTCTCCTGTTCATAAATGCCACTACAAAGCACAAATCTTAAATAAATATAAACAAATTCTCCTGTTCATAAAAAACTAAATAGCCGTGTTCAAATTCATAACCTTGCGAAGAGAAAATACAATCTTTTTTCTAATAAGTCACAGTATAGAATCAGTCAATGATTAGTAGCATTGATGTTCATGATGGATATAAAGTATTTTCGAAACATGGCAGTAATATATAGGAATTCAGAAAATGAAATGAAATTTCAACCAATGAAGTTTTCCATCTTTACCAGGCAAGAAAATACACAATCTCATGTACAACTATACATTAGAATATGCATGGGTAGTCTAAGTGGTTATTCACAAGATAGAAAATCCTACCTGAAGCTTAAATAATTGGGCAAAAGGACCCTACAAAGATTTGAAGCCATATAGAACACAAAATTTAATGGAATTTGGACTCCCTATCATATTCATCTAACATCAATTAGAGCAAATCCAAAGTTGCTTCAAGTTCTAAACCTTTCAGGATGTTTTGATCTGAAAACATCGAAGAAAGAGCCACCAGATTCCACAAGCATAGATCTAAACCATCTTCTGAACCTACAAAAAAAAATTTGTGAAAATTATACTCGACACTTGCCATTACTTGTAAAACTATATAAACTTATAGGAAACAACAGTTAGACAGTGTCAAAATCAGCCAAATGAATATAAAAACAAACACTGCATCAAAACCAGCCAACAACTTACTCGTTCTTTGCAAAATCCGGTCCAGCATCACAGCGATCCATAGCCGCAGGAGCAATATTGAGATCGCCAACAACAAAAATCCTCCTCCTCTGATGCAGGAGAAACTCCCATCTTTTCTACATCAAATATTACCAATATCAAGCAATCATATGAAATCATCATGTTTGCTCATTATTTCACATACTCAGTTCATTAATACACACACACACACACACACACACAAAATTATTAAAGAACTGAATTAGAGCTCAGTAATTGAAAAAAAGAAAAAAATTGAAGCACCTGTAATACATGGAAGAACTGAAGCTTAAATTGAATTCTAACCATATCCTCACTATCAGCTCGAGGCCCATACACATTGAAGAGAACTGATCAATTGCAATATAAGTTCAATCACTAAATTGTATAACAGAATTTAAACAATCTTTTGCATTAACAATAAATAGCATTCTTTTAACTTACTAAAATGACCATGATCTGTAATTACACACCGTCCCTCGCTATCAATTTTAAGAAGCTCATCGTTTGACAAGTCTTCAAGACCTTCCACAATTTTACTTCCAGAAGTATCTAAAAGGCCAGTGAAGCCCTCCTCAGCTGCCACTGGCAAAGCCACTTCGGTGCTGGAAAATGCTGATTTCACACGGCAAAATGTCGCCACACCTGAAGAAGTTATAAGCTTTTAAAATGAAATTGCATCCAAGAGGAAGGTGAAAGCATATTTGGTTGAGGAAATTTAACAAACAATTTACCGGAGTAGCCAGTTCGGCCTTTATCAGAGGTACGTGTACATGAAAAGAATGACTCGTATCCATCGGCCAATACTAAATCTGATTTTAGCTCCTGCCTTCTTAATTTTGTTTCCTATTAAAAAAGAATTGAAATTAAACAATTTTGTTGTAAAAAATTGAAAATAAAAAGCGAATTGGATGAATGGGTACCTGGAAACAAATGATGTCGGCATCGAAAGAGTCGAGTAATTTTCGGAGAGAGCCGAACTGAGAGACGCGTTGTCTCAGGCCGTTTACGTTGTACGTTACTATCTTCATCGCTCATTCCACAAGCAAGGCCACCAGGTCTTTTAGTTTCCTACATTCGCCGGCTGCGATGCTCCACGAAGCAAAAACGGTGCCGGATAGGATTACGTAAATTTGGCTAGGACAGATTTACCTCGGCTTCATACCAATAGGAGTAAAATTATCAAATTATCAAATTAAACTTATGTTTAAGTACCTTGAATAGTGACACGTCACACGTCTGCAGCTCAAGACAGAAAAGAGATTTAACGATCAGGATCCTCTCAGTGAATTTTGGTGGCTGATAAATTAAAAGATAAAAGTAATTAAATCTTAATGATATGCTAACACTGAAAATAGATGGCTAAAATCTATAGAGAACAAGCACTCAGATAAATTAGTGCTTGGTTATTGTAGCAAGTTCTTGTCCTAGTTAGTCGTTTTAATGCTCTAAACTACAAGATTTCCTTTCAAAAACAGTAATACACGGACTTAATTGTTAATAGTAGATTAAATTAGCGGTAACTAAAATATTTAATAAGAAGTTTAAATTTTTTTATTGGAATATTAGTTATGGTTGAAATTTAAAATATTTATTTATAAATAATTTATAATTTAATATAATATTATAATTTTAATATATTTATCTATTAATAAATAGATTAAATTCAGAGTATAAATTAACGGATTAACGGAGTACAACGTCTGAGTCTTTAGGTGTAGATATAGGAACCATTAACTAGGGTTTGTTAAATTCATCCGATTGATAGTTTTGCTATTTTCTCATGTTTGATTGAATCAAAAGAAAAAAATGAAAGGATGAGGTGGAAAAAGAAATAAGGAAAAGAAAAAATAAATTTTATATTTAATTAAATAATAAAATTAAAGCTATTTATTTCATTCATTTTCTTTCTTCCATCACATAATTTCCGAGTCCTAACAATTGAATTTGAGGAATTGGATATCTTACGTAGAGTACTCATAACCACACACGGACCGTTGAATTTGACAGAGAGAAACAGAAGAATGAAGTAGAAGAACCACTTGCTACAAGAAAAGTTCAGAAGGCAGATCGTGAAAAATTGAGAAAGGGATCAATCAAATGAGCAATTTCTGGAGTTGGGTCACACTCTAGGTATCAAACTAACAGTGGTGTCTGATATTTTGTTTTGTTGTCCACTTTTAGATACAATAAACAATTTCAGTGCATTTTGTTGGACACATGAATAAATTTAAACAGCCTAACAGTTGCTTACACATTTCGCTAAAACATATAAGGGAATTTATTTTTCTGGTTATGTTGATTCTACATCAATTCTGATGAGCCATCCAATTTGTGCTTGTTGGTTGCATTAGTAAAGCACTAGATTTACAGAGGGAGCTTGAACATTTTCAGTGTTTAATTGTAATCTACCATCTAATCTATCAGAAGTTACTAGTTTGCAAAATATTAAAGTGTGAGATTTCTGGATTGCCTAAGAATGACAAGGCAACCATTCTTACTGACACAGTCCAAATGCTGAGGATTTAACTGCTGAAGTTACAGACTAATGGCCGAGTGTGCAGCACTCTCTGAAGAACCTTGGGAGGTGATTTTTTCCTTTCTTGTTTAAACCTAAAGGTTGTGGCATTTTGATTCTTCGTGGTGTTAATAGTTGTTTTTCCTTTTTATTACAAACAGCTAGTGCTGGAGGAGAAGGAGCTCAGAGAAGAAAAGGCTTCTTTAAAATCTGATATTGGAAGTTTAGATGTTCAGTTCAAAAAAGACCCTGGATTATGTTCCAATGGGCTGGCTTTGATCCTTCAGTTGTCATGCCGCCACTTTACTCATTTCCAGTTTCTGCAGCTGTCCCTCCGGGCCCAATTCCTTTGACTCACCCACTCCAGCCAATTCCGTATTTTGGAGATCAGAATCCTGGTGCCATTCCAAACCCCTGTTCCACTTCTATTCAATATTCAGTTCCAACAAATCCTCAAATTGAGAAGCTCTCAACTCAATTCGCATCCTCTTCCCATGATTCAAGCAAGCAAGACTCAAGAAATAAGTCTCTGGATCGTCAAAATGGCAATGATGTAGAAAAATCAAGTGATTCCAATGATGCGGCAACAGTCCTCGAGCTTAAGATACCAGGGTCATCAATAGAATATGTAGTTTCGAGGTTTTAGTATAGCCATTATGAAAATCCTCAGCAAGTGGAAACAAAATCATAATTGAATAATGATATTCAGGATACATCTCAAGGTCATAGCTCCTATAACAGTGTGGGTGATGTCTCAAACACTAATAAATGAAAGAATAGATTGTGGCCTTTATGCCATCGAATTTCTTGACCAGCTAGTGTATTCTGATACCTGTAACAATAAGAACATGCTGAGTTTGAATTTCACATGTACCCAGTTCCAGCACCTCTTCTAATCAATTGTCTAGTACATTAAAAATAATGAAATTAGGTACTGCCTGGTTTTCGTTGTCATCAAGAGGTGGAGCCATGCCAAGTTTCGTTTAGTTGATCTCTCCAGAATTTCGGGAATCTTTTTCTGGGCTGATGCAGTGAATGCATCGAACTGACTTTCTAATCTCTGGTTTGAATTTGGAAAATTGTTGGTTGACATGAGTAGTTGCATTTGTTGAATGATTATCTATACTGTACTCTCGCATTCTAACACTGATATGTTAATGTGGTTGATATAATTGCACCAAACAAAACATAATTGGATTCTCTTATAGTTGTAAAAGAGCTTGAGCAGACACAATTGGGTGTCTGCTCTAGTTCTGGTTGTGCAATTTCCGCTGAAGAGCTTAATGTAAATGCTCTATCCGTCTCCCACAAGAGCTTGTATAAAATATTTAGGGAATGACTTGTATTCATCGTTAAATAGCTCGTGATACATTCGGGTAGGTTGTTCTCGTGATAACCATTCAACAAGGCAAACGGTCAAGGCTGTGACTAAGACCATCACAGTCTTCAGATTGTCAATGCAGCTGATAGTCAAACTCAAAAGCCCAGAGGAGTCCTCTGCTACTTAAGAAGACTATGGAGTCGAACGGTTGAAAACGAGAATGAAAAGCCTGCATTAATAATCTACTAGTCAAAATTGTAAGGCGATGCGAATGAAATTTTCATAAGAGTTTACTAGTGGCACCTTCTAATCTACATATAAGGAAAAATATAAATAAATTAATCCTACTTATATTTTTTTCTCTTTCTCTTCAATCTATATATATATATATATATGTGTGTGTGTGTGTGTGTGAGTATTTTAAATTACAAATCCAATTCATTTATTTATTGTATCATTTATACAATTTATTTGCATAAACTAAAAGCATTAATCACTCATCATAATAAGTTACGTCCACATGTTTTAAGAGTTCAAAGAGTGTTTATTAAAAAAAAAAAAAAAGTATTTTTTATATTAGCTGAAGTATAATTTAAAAAAAAAGTTTTAAGAAGATTTTGATGGAGTGCGACGAGTCCAACTCTTTCCACAGCAGCATTTCATGTTCATGCTTGCTTTACTTTTTGGGCCCTCGTATACATTGATAGAATTTTGCGACTAGATTGGACAAGCTTTGACAAAGAGTACCACGGTTACAATAGAATCTGAACCACTACCTTCCTTTCCAGCATCTGCCAGCTATGCCCTAGTATTAGGAACGCGGAACTCGTTTTAGGCAATATATACAATATAATTGATGCAATTATCAAAAAAAGGGAAAAAAGAAACGGGTAAGAAGAAGATGAAGCACAAATGCATTCTCGTACACCATATTTTCGTTGATATATCATTTGTCACTCATTACATTTTGAGAGCGGGGAAACCGGAAACCCCAAAATAATTAAATGTACACTAGCATGACTATCATACCCAAACCCACCTTCCGAGCTGAGCATGGTGACTTCTTTCATGACCTCTCAAGCATAACATATTCAAGATCCTATGTGATTGTGAAATCCCAACATTGACACTTGAGTTTCAATATATAGGTTCCTCTGGAGGTCATGGAAATATAGATGCAATCCTGTCTAGATTTGAGTACAACCTTGACATAAATGGAAAAAACACTTCTGCTTCAACCTCTCCTCACTCTTGATCTTAAATAATTTAAGTATAATCTACAACTTCCGGGGATTCCGATGACCAGATGGGCTAGGAGGCACATTTTGAGAACTAATGCTTGCAGTTCTTAAAAGCCTACGGAATTCCGAAAGACTTATTCTCCCATCTTTGTCGATATCAGCCTCTTCAAGAAGTGGGTCAATGGAACCTTTTAAACCCGTGTGCTACAAAAGGAAGGGCAACCTCAGTTACTATATTGTATCTGTTAATCTTCTAGAATTTCCCTTTCTTGCTTCTAGGACAAAGCAGTAATTCAGCATAGGGACATCAAATGATAAGAAATAAGACTCACCATTCTAAGTTCCTCGGGCGTAATATACCCATCTTTATCAATGTCAAACTTTTCAAAAGCAGCCTGTGACCGTGACTGCCACTTCTCAGAATCATGCTCCTCCAATTGATGCACATGCAGGGTAGCTGCAACAAATTCACTAAAATCCACAAGCCCATCTGTGTTGCAGTCAATCTGCATCAAGAAAAGTATCAACTACACAGTTAAATATTAAAGACTGTAAACCATATCCACAGGAAATAAAAGTAGATAGCTAAATTTTTCTCCTTTTTCATGGTAGGGGAGGAAAAGGCCAAGGAAAGGAGTGTTCACCGCTTGAAGAATCTCTAAAACACGTGATTCCTTCAACTTCCAAGGAAGATCTTTAGCAAGGGCCTGCACTGAAACCATCCTTGTCAGAGCAAATAAAAAAATACATACACAAGAACAGAATTCGTTGACAGATGTATACAATATCGTTAGCGGACCTGTCTCATCTCTTCAAGACTAATAGAACCATTTTTATCCACATCAATTGCATCAAATTGATCCCGAAGATCAGCAAGCTCCTCATCATCAAGTGTACTAGCCAATGCCTGCAGGGAAACCAGCTTATCTAAAGAAACAAACTATGTTTGTTTAACTTTAAAGAATGCAATATATTTAAAAAATTGTGTTACCCTTAGAGCAAACTGTTTCAAACGACTGTACTTCACAAATTGCCGCATGTTATTCAAAACAGATATATCAATAGGGATCTCAGATGCATCTCCTCCTTCTCTAACCCATGGGTGTGCTGAAAAGTTGAAATAAATTAAAACAATAATCAAAAACTTGATTGCACAAAAAAGATTGCCAAAGGAAATCTCTTCTTCAGGCGTATGAAAGTAAATTCTTAAACACTTAAAACATTCTGGCTTATACATGATAATATCAAAAACTTATTTATGTTGGATATAGATTATACACATACATAGGGCTTGAGCAGCTGTGAGTCTCGCTCGAGGATCCTTCACCAATAACTTCTTCACAAAATCTTTAGCACTGTTGCTTATGCTTGGCCAGGGTTTGCGACGAAAATCAGGCTTGTTCCTCAAAACCTGCAAATACAAGACATTTAAATATACTCTCAACTGAAAGTAATAACAGGAAAAAAAATGCCCATACATCTCAAATATACAGTGATCTTGAGTAAGATTTTCGACAAGAGCATACACATACATGTCTGGTTCATTATTGCATAGGTGAAAAAGGAAATCGATTGAGATGAAAAATTAAAAAAAAGAAATGAGGAGCAGAGGATATCCGGTTCTTTCGGATATAGAGATAAAAGTAAGTAACGTAAGTAACAGGATATCAGAAAAGGAGGGAGGGGGAAATAGGTCCTAAAGAGAACTATTACTAACATGTAAGGCATATGGTCCATATAAGAGTGATAAAGAATGCAATTTCTAAATGAAACCCAATAAAGGTCACCATACACACTACATTTTCTAAAAATGAGGTATCGGAAATAAGAGTTGTGCTGCACCTCCTTAAATATACCATCCTCAGTCTTATCCCAAAAGGGGCGCCTTCCACAGAGCAAAATGTAGGTAATTACACCAATACTCCAGACATCCGATTCAGGTCCTGACTTGCGTTTCAATACTTCTGGAGCAACATAATAGGCACTGCCAACAATGTCTTGAAACTTTTTCCCTGCATTTTATTGAAACTTTTGAATTATATGAGGGCTTAAGAACTTCGAATAAAAATAGCAATAAACATGGTCTGAAACTTAATTCAAGTAATGCAACAGTTGCAATTGACTTTTCCATAACTCACAATACAAACAAAAAGAAAATTCTCTTGCAAGGACGAGATTCATCCACGATGGAATTCTAATCACC
Source organism: Murraya koenigii (assembly GCA_025617385.1). Taxonomy (NCBI): domain Eukaryota; kingdom Viridiplantae; phylum Streptophyta; class Magnoliopsida; order Sapindales; family Rutaceae; genus Murraya; species Murraya koenigii. The sequence continues at coordinate 35,502,235 of CM046813.1, forward strand.
TGGTTTTATGAAGTCTGACAAACCAAAGTCTGTAGCCTTCAGAGATGAATCCTCTTTGGTTGATTTGAAAAGAAAATTCTAAAGGCAGTAAAAGAATTCAAAGAAAACACGTCAAGCAATATGACAAAGATATTGCATGCTTACATTCAATAAATGCCAAAGTACATCAATAGACCAAAGTACATCAATATACCTCTGGTTTCATGTCCCGATGCACCAAACCATGTAAATGACACTCAGCTGCAACTCTGAGCATCTGCCGTACAACTACTGCTGCGTCTTTCTCTGTGTAACGACTGTCCTTCCTGATTGCAAGAAAACAAGCAGAAGTAAGGGTAATGCTAATCATCCTAAAGGAAAAAAATATAGTACGAGAAGAAATTACTGAAAAGATAATTCTATTTTCTGAGGAACTAGTATTCTTACTTGGCCAATATCCTATCCAGCAATTCACCACCCTCACATAACCTGGTAAAAGAGAATTTCATTAATAGTTTGAAAAAAAAAAAAACATGTTCTCTAATGGGCAACAAAGATGTAATTGGCAGACCAAATAAAAATGCTTCTGACAAATATATAGATCAGGCATGAAGAAAGGGATTGTGATTCAGGTATGAACCATAGAAAAGTCAAATAAAGAAAAGTAAGCAATTGTATAGTGTAAACTGTGCTGCAAATGAGCCATGAAATAGTCATGGAAAAAGAACTCAAAAGACTTGAAGATATAGAACTTACTCCATTGCTATATACACATAGTTATCATCCTCAAACGCATTGTAAAACTGAACTACATTCTCATGGCCTGCAAGTGCCTGCAATATCTTAACCTCTCGCTTGACATCCTCCACAGCAATAGGAAGAATCATCTGCCACAAGAGACAAGGATTTGTTTTACAAGACTTTCCAAAATACTATCTTTAATGTTTAGAAAAAAAAAAAACAGTGATAATTCCGTCTAAATGAATTACAGCACCACCGAATCTTACTACAGTTGCTTATTTTTATCCGTGTGCAACAATCATAAACATTGAACCACAGATCACCTAACTCAAAAGGAAAAGAAATATCTTTCGACAAACTGTTCCATGAGAAATGTAAGGGTAAGAAAAATACCAAAGCTACAAATTAACAGAAATGCAGTAAGCCACTGGACACTATATAGTCAATCCACATAATCCTCCCCAACAGGCCTTCCTCAGATACATGGTGTATGGTAATCTGATTTACAATTTATCATTTCTATAGATCAAATGGTCTAGAACAATTAAATTTATAGAAAATTCTTCATCAAGACCCAAAGTCAAGGCAACAAAAGTCCAACTTTAATCCATTTTAGAAGTGTTAATTTCTTACTAGGCTAATTTATGTTCCTCAATAGTGCTGCCATACATATTCAGGATTGCAATAATAAAGAAAACAGATCCATCATTGGCAATGAGCAAAATATTACAATCCTTTTAATCAAGGTAAATGACTATACAAACGTCGGTCAACTGAGAATAACACGAGTTTATGGCTTGATATTCAAGGAAAGGGAAATTAAATATTTAAAAAAAATTGAAAAAGCCAGATGAAGGAAGTGGAGAATCTACTATGAAAAGCAAAAAGCAACCTTCAAGTCCTGAAATGAAACCACCAGAATTAGAACCTTCAGCATCCAGTCAAAACCCACAAAAATATCCAATCTTTAATCCAATCAAAAAATTCCCATGAGCAAATAAAAGCTACAAGAATCGATTGGAGTTAACCCAAAAACAACCAAGTAAGAGAAAATTGATAAAAATAAGCTCAAAGTACCTTATTCTTCTCAATTTTCTTAACGGCAACACGATCTCCATTGGCCTTGTCGGTGGCAACATAGGTGTAACCAAATTGACCATGTCCAAGCAATTTACCGATCGTATATCTCCCATCAAAATCTTTATCATATCCAAAATCCGTACGTTTGCCACATGGGATCACCCCAGTTTGCCTTCTAGAATTGGTCTTCTGGTGTTGCTTGGTCTTGAGCTGCTGGTAATTCTTAGCACGTTCTTGATGTTGATGTTGGTGTTTGTGGGTGGTATCGTTTCTAGCATGATAATTGCGATGTCGTTTTGCTTCTTCTTTATTTGCGTTTCGACGATGATGATGATTAGCGTTGTTATTGTTGTTACTGCTGCTGTTAGAGCCACTTACTTTGGTCGTGGAGAGACAGATACCCATGTTTTGTAATTACAAATTGTGGGATGGAGTTAAAGAGATATCGAAATGTTTAGAGAGACAAAGCAGCAGCCCATCACACATTTATTAAATAGTAATAACAATTGAATACATGAATACTGAGAGAAAGAGGGGAAGGGAGGAGGAAGAAGGGAAGAAAGAGAGATCAATTTTGGAGAAGGAGATGGTAGTGGTCAAAGGAGACTTTTTATATTTTTGAGAGAGAGATGAACGACGATGATTCAACGCTCCTTTTGTTCAATTTTTGTGGTTTTTTCTCTTTTAATGGAAAAGTTCGTTTTATTTTTTATTAATTTACATTTTTTATTGGTTTTATTAATTTACTGGAAAATATAAAATAAAACATGTTAGTAATAGCATAATCATAGCTGTCATAGCTTCTGATCAGATGCGGTTTGTATATTTTGTTTAGAGCTATTTTCACTGACAAGTGCAAGTATTTACTTTATTATTGTGGTAACTAATATTTAAATAATTAATAGAATAATAGTATAATTATAAATTTTTATATAAATTAATGTGATATGATTAAATTAATTTTTTTAATTTATATAATTTATTTTTATTATTTTATATTTTTATTTTATTAATAAATTAATGTGAAATTAATTTTTATAAAATAAATTTATATAATAATTTATTACTGTATTATAACTAATTAATATTGAACAAAATATATAAACTTTTCATAAATTAACTTTGTTTACATGAGTTAATTGATATGTCTTCCAATGGAATTAAATTAATTAGAATAGTTAACACAACTTTTAAATTAACTTTTTATATTGTTTACTTTTATGGTTGCGTTTCCGCATCTTCGTCTTTGAGTTTTTTTTTTTTTTTTGTTTTTTGTGGGTAACTTTACCAATTGAGCTTTCAAAATAAAGCTCATCTCACTTCATGTAACAGCTTAAGCCATGATTTTAAATATAATCTTAATGTGAATCATCCTAATTACTAAATTGAATGATGAATAGAGTAATAAGTGTAATATTTTGAGTTATGAAATTGATAAATTTAGAGTGTTTAGTAAGACAATCAACAAAACACATTTAAATTTAATTCTTCAAATATTTATTTATTTATGTGGTTAATAAAATAATAAAAAATTAGTTATTAATCTCAAAAAATTTTTAAAAATTAAATTTATAATATTTTAATCAAATTTTTTCACTAAAATAATGATAATTATAACGTATCTAAGAATAAAAAGATTAGAAATAATATAATATTAGATTGAATGATTCAAAAATTATTTGTTATTTTTTATGCACTGCTTGTTTTATTTTCATTTGGCTGATTTTAGGGATTTGTCTAACTGTTGTTTCCTTTAAGTTTATATAGTTTTACAAGTAATAGTCAGTGTAGAGTATATTTTTCACAAATTGTTTTGCAGATTCAGAAGATGGTTGAGATCTATGCTTGTGGAATCTGGTGGCGCTTTCTTCGATGTTTTCATATCAAAGCATCCCTCAAAGGTTTAGAACTTGAACCGACTTTCGATTTCCTTTAATTGATGCTAAACAAATATGTTAGGGAATCCAAATTCCATTGAACTTTGTTTCGATATGGCTTAAGTCTTTATAGGGTTCTTTTGCCCAATAATTTTACTTCAGATAGGATTTTCTAACCGCTTACACTACCCATGCATGATTCTTCTATATTGTACGTTAGATTGTGGACTTAGATTGTGGTTTTTGCCTGGTAAAGACGGATGCCTTCATTTGTTGAAATTTTATTTTATTTTCTTAATTCCTTTGGTGACGCCCCAAGCATTTCAGCAAGGCTTGATGTGTGCCACCATCCACAAAGGTTTTAGAATCATGGAGGCTCTCTATGCTCGTATAGTGCAAGTGGAAGTAAATGGTAGCTTGTAAATAGTTCCATGTAATTAATAAGTTCGGAAGATAGTTCTAGACCACTGTCTATACATATCTTTGTACGCTATACATAAGAGGGGACTCATCTGGCTAA